>CM072515.1:293121-553121 GCA_036898135.1 Oncomelania hupensis | reverse complement strand
ACCGGTAATAAAGTACTCGGATGATTCTGCCCTTGAGGACCTGTCTAATTCAAATGCTGTGTATTTCTCTGCAGCTGATAGGTTCAGCTCCTGGTGCAAACAAAACTATCTGGACTTAAATGTCAAGAAAACTAAGGAACTGGTCATTGACTTTCGTTAAAACAACGCTCTCATTCCAGACCTTGTCATTGACGCTGTGTCCATGGCCTCCATGATCCCCTATTGATCCCAGTGCTTCACCCCCACTCCCCCAACCACTCACCCCAGCCCCATTAGCCCTCCCCTCCCACCCACCAACCACGATTAGTACCTTGTTGGTCAGATATGTGTGGCACATTCGCGCAGCAGACCCTCTATAAAGTAACAGAATAATCGGTACGACCATTGCGGTTGCTCAATGGAAGAAGAAGAACTTTACTAAGATCGACACGCAACAAGTCAAACCAAATGCCTTTAGCTCGCCAGCAGCAAAGTATGTTGCCTGCAATCATGCGTGGGGGAGAAGTTTAGGTTGAACTCTAAACTCGTGACGTCACACTCTCGCTTCTGATTGGTCCTCGTAAGCCCGGTTTATGTATATTTTCATAAGAAATCAAACATGTCCTACCCTTGTGAAATTTTACGTTAGCTAGTACGCAAGATAATACATAAGGAATTCTTACTGTAAATATAGTAGTTGGAGATAATGTCTGTGTCGCTGAGGTGCGCATTAGTTTCCCACTCCACGCACACAACGAAAGACAGGCAATCTTCAATCTTTAATCGTAGTTTGTTGATCAGCAATAGTATACGATAGGATAGGATAGGATAGGATAGGATAGAATAAGATAGGATAGGATAGGCTCTCACTCCTACCCACCTTCCCATTCCGGTGCGCCCTGAGCACGCTGCTATTAGTCGTCATTTAATTTGCAGATAAGATACAAGCGCTGAAGATCTATCATACGTGAACAGGAGAAGTGATCATGGTTGCGGTCTGTCTGTAACGCTAAAACTAGTGCTGAATACGCCGCCATCACTAATTGGCTGAAGCAGAGCCCTACGTTGATGTTGCGTGGGTATCGAATGTTGCCGTGCAGTGCAATTAGCCGCGATGTTTTGATCCATTTTTATCCCGCACTCCACGCAGGCTATTCTTTCACCCCAGACCTACCGCAGTCGTTGCCACATTTACACTGACGGCAGTTCCGACACATGCCCACATAGCAATGCACGTGTAGCACGCTGAAAGGACGATAAGTGCATGCAAACACGAGACAGTACTCATACAGACATATAAACACACAAACAATTAAGCAAGCACACGTACGTACACACGCACGCACGCACGCACGCACGCACGCACACACCGACCGACACACACACACACACACACACACAATGTCCATACAGGCCTACTATTATACTGCCCGCAATTTGGAGCTTTGGCAGGCTTGAGTTACCTCCCATTTTGACATGCACGGTTAGCAACTCACGAGTTGTTTTGTTCTTTACAAAATATATTTCGTTTTTAAATAGCGCTTTTTAAGCTCAAGAGCTGCTTAAGGCGCTGGCTGATACAGGATCTAACTCAAGCCGTCCGAGGTGCTCACTTGAAGCCTTTGGGCTGAGCTGGAACATGGCTAGATAACAACAGCATGTACATTATCAACTTTGGGCTGAGCTGGAACATGGCTAGATAACAACAGCATGTACATTATCAACTTTGGGCTGAGCTGGAACATGGCTAGATAACAACAGCATGTACATTATCAACTTTGGGCTGAGCTGGAACATGGCTAGATAACAACAGCATGTACATTATCAACTTTGGGCTGAGCTGGAACATGGCTAGATAACAACAGCATGTACATTATCAACTCTTTCATCTGACAATAGGCATGGCACTCACACACTTGCTACAATAATTTTCTGTCCTCATATGTGTACCATCCTCATTTCTCCTGTCCTCACATTTGTATCATCCACACAGGGGTGTCGGATAGCGCAGTGGTTGGAGCACTCGCTACTGTGTCGCAAGTTAAGCATCGTCCAGTGCGGTTAGCACTTATATGGGTGACCGCAAAACGTGAAGCGACAAATAACAACGCCCCCTGTTGACTCAACTGTGACTGAGTACCTACTCTTTTAAGGGTGGAACTTTAGAACTTTGTCCTTTTATTAAACAAACAAATGATAAAACAGCAAATATCAAGTTAGGCTCCTAGCCCAGGGGGGGGCCGTATAGCCAGACAAGGGGGGGGGGGGAAGATGGGGGGATAGGGATAGACACTATACACATAGTGATTACAAGAACGGCACTATATTACAAGACACAGCAGCCTCTAACTACAAACAATAACATATGCACTAAATGAAAAAGCAACAACATTGTTCAAACATGTGTGACACCTCTTAAAAAAGAAAAATAATGAAATAAAATTAAAATTTAAAAAAAATAATAATATATAAATAACTGATATGCACTCAAAAGAACAATCCCATAAAGATGCAAAATAAAACAAAAACAACAGTCATCAGAGAAAAAAAATGAAAGAACAAGTGAAAGAATGCCAGAACAGTGAAGCACACATGCATGACCACCAAACAGTATTCAAATATTGGAGTAAAAAAAACAATGCTGTACAACTTAAAAAGTGAAAGTATTATTCCAATAAGACGACTTAAATTTATCAGTGTGCTTTTCGATTTCGAGTTCATTAGCTGATTTAACTTGAAGACACTTGGGTGATTCCTAAAATACCGAGGCAATATGGAAAATCTGTTGTCTTTTAGAAGGGGATTAGTACAATTAAACAAATAATGGAATTCATAACCTATTTCATTTAAATCACACAAAAAACACAATCTCTCTTCTCTAAGAATATTTATATAATCTTTGAGATTGAATCGGAAGTTTGTGGCAACCGAGTCTAAATTTTAACAGATTTATTCTAAAAAATGGTGACAAATTAACTAAATAATCCTCAAAACAAATCTTTTCCTTGAAAATTCTGTAAGTAATAAAACTGTTATGCTCGTTTATATTCTGTTTATATTCGTTTATATTCTGATGCCAGATTTGCAAAAATTGGTCTTTCAGGCGTTGTTTTACTAGATTCTTAAAATAATTCAAAGAATAACTACAACCACGCAACCATATGCAAGACAAACTGAGATCGTCCAGAAGAGAACGAACAGTATTTAACCAAGATAATTTATACTCACTATTAAAAACAAATAAGAGCACAGATGAAACATAAGCACCGACATTTTTGTGGAATCGTTACAACAATCGATACACAATTTATACCAAAAACAAAGTAACCTGCATTTGGCATCTAAAGAGACCGGAATACAGCCAACCTCACCCAAAACCATGCAAGTCGGCGTGCAAGTTTTTACGTTAAGGATCATTTTTAAAACTTTTAGTTGCAACCTATCACATATTTCCATTTTTTTTCGTGAGCCCACACCTCGCAGTTTACAATAGAATCGGTTTGATACATTTATCAAAGAGATCTAGCTGGACATCAAGCGGCAAATCTAACTTTCTACGCTTCCTTAAAAGTGCATACATCGCACGTTCAGCTGACACGCTCTGGGCTTTCAAGTGGGGAAGGTACAGCAGAGAGGGAGAGAGATGGGCATCACCCTCATTACGCTGGCTTAAGATAAGTGTGATCTCCAACATCACGCTCCCCTATGGCCACAGGCTATGGGACTACCTTTACCTTACCTTTTTTTTCACGACAAAGATCTGGTAACTCAGCTTAGAGATAAACAGATAGTATTGAACAAAACCTGACGTTAATTTACCAGCTCTTTAAAGGGAAGGATAGCAGATGTTAATTAACATTCTTGAAACGTTCACTCCCGCTACCATCAAGCAGAACTGGCTAGTAAGAATGTCAGTTAGCTTACTCGGACATCTGACCAGGGTCACTTGACTGCTAAGTAGCCACGCGAATCATATCACTAAGATCTACCCTGCGATTCCCCTCTGACAGTTGAGACGTAACAGACAGTGGCCCAGAAGCGGGACAGGAGAGTAGAGAATTCCGAGAAAAGATTCCCGTAGTCGCGAGAACTAGATTATTGGTCGGAGATGACGTAGAGACTCCTGCATAATAAATATCCTCTGTACTCCTCACGTTACAGTAAAATGAACAAAAATCCTCAGCCATCAACAAAAAAGTGATAGACTAGAGACGGTTTCACGATTCCCAGAGACTAGAAGTTAACCCTAGTAGTTTCTAGTACTTGTATGCCGATTATTGTTTCTGAAATGTTGTGCATATTGCTCGATATATCTTAGCCTTAAGATTCGGATATAGTAGTGTGCATATGGGAAACTCGGCAGGTGTCTGATGCTATTGACTCCTTGCAGAGGGCACCACCTACCAATATATCTGAATAGAATATTGTAGCCAGAGTTCTGGATTTTACAGTTCAGCTCTGGGACGATTTGTGGAGTCAACGCATGACGCTTGCTCCCGTGGAAAAGAAGATCATCTCGAAACCTACCTCGCCACGTCCGGCCCCGAAGCTATCCTGAGAGTGACTAGACTCCCTCAGAGTGACCACCAGACTCAAACACTCGTTTTTCTATTTCTTGTATTTTTATCAACGTTCTGTTGTTGTTTCCTGTCGTCCGCCAGTGATATTTTGACACATTATTTTTATTTGGGTAGCACTTATTTACGCCTTGTGCTTTTGTGCGCCCTGATGTTTTCCATTGTATTAATATCTGGTTTATTTGTTGAATAAAATTTATGTTAAAACAAGCACTCACATAAACTGAGAAGCTAAGTCCCTCTCAACTGCAACTGAGGTCAACCGTTACTCGGAACAATAACAAACCATCCAAACATAGGAATGCTTAGCAAGTAATGAAGAAGAACTGCTAAATAAATTGCCCAGCACCCTGCACAGTTATAGTTATTAATTTATATTTAATTAAAGTCATGCAAGAATTTGTGTTGAACATATACAAGTAGAAGTCACATACACGACTGGTGTCATTCTATTTGTATGGTTGTGTGTCCACTTGCTCTTCTTCTCTGGAGACCAAGTAGACCAGTCATTTGACTAGCAAAAAGCATTTCCTAAAGTGAGGCAATGATACTTTAAAACCCGAGAACAAATATACATTTTTATGTGACCAACCACCGTGATTTAGTCTCTCACATCGTTTGGAATCTTGGTAAAGAAGGTCTGATAGAGGTAGCTTAAAGCCCCATCTATCTACAGGTCTTACTCCCCTTGTAAGATAAGCGTATCTTCTCCAGGATATCATCAGGTACACATACACACACACACACACACAACACACACATACATACACACACCTCATTGCTAAGGATGACGGTTATTGCGGTATTGAGTGCATGAGACAGATGTGGCTGGAGATGTTCACAGCTCACAAACTCTGCACCCGCCAGCTGGTCAACGTCGTACAGACAATGTGTCCACCATGGAGCTAAAGCCAGTACAACTCAGTCCCTGCCCAGAGTAGCACAGACCACCATGCAGCTAGAGCCAGTACAACCCAGTCCGTGCCCAGAGTAGCACAGACCACCAGATGCTCGTTCAGCGACGATGGTGTAAAACTGAGTGTTGAAACACTGACTAGCGCACCCTGTGTAAGCGATAATAATGTCACAGCCGGACATTCAGCAGCGCATCCTGTGTAAGAGATAATAATGTCACAGCCGGACATTCAGTAGCGCATCCTGTGTAAGAGATAATAATGTCACAGCCGGACATTCAGCAGCGCATCCTGTGTAAGAGATAATAATGTCACAGCCGGACATTCAGTAGCGCATCCTGTGTAAGAGATAATAATGTCACAGCCGGACATTCAGCAGCGAATCCTGTGTAAGAGATAATAATGTCACAGCCGGACATTCAGTAGCGCACCCTGTGTAAGAGATAATAATGTCACAGCCGGACATTCAGTAGCGCATCCTGTGTAAGAGATAATAATGTCACAGCCGGACATTCAGCAGCGCATCCTGTGTAAGAGATAATAATGTCACAGCCGGACATCCAGCGAGCATTTAGAGACCGTTAACTTGCTGATTCAGTGGGTGGCATATTACAACTACCATCTATCATCTATATCTACATCTATCATCTATATTTACATCTACATCTATCATCAATCTATAACTATCATCTAATATCTATATCTACAAATATCATCTATCATCTATCTACAGCTATCATCGCCACACAGCATGAAAGAGAGATGACAAAGCTTGTATTGATTGATTGATTTATTGTTGCTTTAGGTCCAGCGGACTCTTCCGAGCCAAATCAGGACCGGACAACCCCCGATCCGCATAAAAGATCTGCTGAAACAACCCCAGTGGGAAAATTGAATGCCCTCCACCGGCCAGTCACTTTACAATAAAGACATCCCACGCGGGGGACGGCTGAGGGTTGACCTCAACTACGCGAACACCCCGGTTACAAAAACAAAATAGAATACAAACATTATAAATCATCAACCAAACGCATACATATAAAATGCCTATAGTGCTAAATAGTACATTCATAGGAAGCCCTAGTGACCACCCGGCAGAAAGCGTCCAACACTCCCAAGCTGATCCAACAGACCTCATACACAAACAAGGAGTCTTGTCCAGGAAGAGTTTTCAAGAAAAAAGGTAGGTCATTGATCTAGCGAGGAAGAAGATAGTATAGCAGAGTGAAGGACAGAGCAGGAATAGGAAAGAGTAAATGAGGAAGACAGCGACAGTGGGAATTTAAAGCACTAAATTTCCATAAAGTGGGGATACTATTTATACTGAAAACCCCCGGCACTCCAACGGGGGTACTGTTGCCGCAGTGAAGCGTCTTGCCTATAAAGGAAAGACAGGTTTTCAACTGTGGCTTTCACTGTTCCCTTTATAGGTTTGAACAATCTACAGTGGCAAGATTGCTCATGACCCCAAGGGGTGACAAAGCTTGTATAAAGCACGTCTCGCCTAAAGAGAGATGACACAGTTTGTATAAAGCACGTCTCGCCTAAAGAGATGACAAAGTTTGTATAAAGCACGTCTCGCCTAAAGAGAGATGACAAAGTTTGTATAAAGCACGTCTCGCCTAAAGAGAGATGACAAAGTTTGTATAAAGCACGTCTCGCCTAAAGAGCTTGGACTGGAGTTTACCGTTAGCATCTAAAATATAGATAGCATTTAGGATATAGATAGATAGCATTTAGGATATAGATAGCATTTAGGATATAGATAGATAGCATTTAGGATATAGATAGCATTTAGGATATAGATAGCATTTAGGATATAGATAGCATTTAGGATATAGATAGCATTTAGGATATAGATAGATAGCATTTAGATATAGATAGCATTTAGGATATAGATAGATAGCATTTAGGATATAGATAGCATTTAGGATATAGATAGATAGCATTTAGGATATAGATAGCATTTAGGATATAGATAGCATTTATGATATAAATAGATAGCATGTAGGATATAGATATAATCTTACCCATAAATATTTATTGATAAGGTTCGATGCATTATTCTTATTATTAATTTTAAAATGACAATTCTTGATACGGTGGTATCTAGACGTGTGATGTGGGTGTGCGTACATGTATTAACCTATTATATACTTAATATGATCTAACGCATAAATATTTACTGATAATGTTCTATGCATTTTGTTTTTAAAGAATTTCTTTTAGGAGAGAGATAGAGAGCGAAGAGGGAGATAGAAAGCGCGTGTGTATGTGTGTGTGCGTGTGTGCGCGCGCGAATGGGGGCATTTGTGGATAAATGTATAATGTGTATTAACCCTGAGTTATTGTAATTGAATCATTCTCCTATCACCAACCATATCCCCTCGGCGAGTCTTTCAGGCCTATTTGTTTACAAAACAATCTTCCCACCCTAACATTACCATTCTTCATTACCTGCTTATAAGTCGCGCAAGCCATAAAAATATCATGGTCACCGGTAAGAGCCATCAATGTAGAATAACTTCCTTAGTAGGAAAACAAAGCATATCCTCCCTTTTGTTGAATTTCAGCATTCTCATCCCTCGTGGTACTTGTACATCCAGTAATAGTATCCCAAGTAATCCAGTGTGTAACTTCACTTTTCACAGCTTCATTTTGTTGTTGTTTTTCTGAGGTTTGTCTCCTGGCATAGCGTGAGTCCGATTCTTCTTAGACTGCTAAAATCACTAACTCTATTTCTCGGATCTGTCCTCTCCTTTATATAATGTTACAACTACACCATACAATAGGCCTATAGTATTTAGTTATGAACGTGACATGCGTGAGGGGTTGTGCAGCTGGATGTACCCTGTGTGTGTGTGTGTGTGTGTGTGTGTGTGTGTGTGTGTGGGTGCGTGTGGGTGTGTGTGTGTGAGCGCATGCTTTTGTGTCGTTGTTTTCTTTTTTTTATTTTTTTTGGTAGTCTGCTTATTTTGTTTTTGTTTCATGACAACATCTGTATGCGGTTCGCTGATGCTTTGTGGATGTGAGTGAATGAAGAAATTGTCTTTAGGTCCCGAGCTATTCACAGATGTCGGGACCAATTGTGTTTTTAATTGTTATTGTCTAAGATTTATGCCATTCCCAGACGCGCAAAGCAAATTCTTCTGTGTGTGACATTTGAAGCGAATAAAGAATCTTATGTCTTATGTCTTATTTAGGATATAGATAGATAGCATCTAGGATATAGATAGCATCTAGGATATAGATAGCATCTAGGATATAGATAGCATCTAAGATATAGATAGCATTTAGGATATAGATAGCATTTAGGATATAGATAGCATCTAGGATATAGATAGCCTCTAAGATATAGATAGCATTAGGATATAGATAGCATCTAGGATATAAATAGCATCTATGATATAGATAGCATTTAGGATATCTATGATAAAGATAGCAATTAGGATATATATAGCATCTAGGGTTTAATCCTTACATGCTAACCTCCGGGAAACAAGAGAAAATACACAGATTTCTGATGCCAAACAAGCAGGGTGGATGAGATGCACAGTTTGCTTGTGAGTTAAAGTGACCGCTTGGAGGCCTTGGCGTTGATCCTGATGTAGCTTCCGTCATCTATGGAACGTCTTGTGGGTGCCGGCTGAGGGACAAATCCAGTAGCGATAAGTTTTTGAAACACCAACAGAGGCAAATGGTCCTACTAGACCTAAAGGTGCCCGAAGTGTGGCTTGACCGCCAATGTTCTTCGTGTGGAAAATGAACAACAACAAAGCACTCGCGCTTACAATGTCAGATTTTCCGTTTTACAACAACCATTTGTAGGAAGCCTCTGTACATCCCAGACTTGCTGGAACAAATCCGCTGGATGGGTGATAGAGAGATGGAGGTGCAGAGGGAGAGATGTGGAGAGAGAGAGAGAGAGAGAGAGAGAGAGAGAGAGAGAGAGAGAGAGAGAGAGAGAGAGAGAGAGAGAGAGAAAGAGAGAGAGAGAGAGAGAGAGAGAGAGAGAGAGAGAGAGAGAGAGAGAGAGAGAGAGAGAGAGATGATGGATGGATGGATGGAATTCTCAGTTAATGCAACCGACATTTGCGTCATCAGGCATCAGGTGCCTCACGTCACGTCGCATCAGACGTCCTGTCACCAGTTCTGACGTTTCTACTCACTGACTGCACCATGCACCCAGCACCGTCAGCAACTGAAGCAGGGCGAGGGGAATTATAAGAAGGAGGAAGAGAAGATGAGGGTGATGGTGATGGTGATGGCACCGAACAAAAGGGTGTTGGTAAGGATATAAATGATGATGAGTTTGTGTTTGTTGATAGCGACGATGCTGCTGTTGATGAAGATTATGACGACGAAGAGGATGCCGATGATGATTGCGATGCTGCTGCTCCTGACGATGATGAAGATGATGAAAATGAGAAAGCTGGTGGTGGTGGGATTTGACGCAAACGGCGACTAAAGTGGTGATGGTTGTGATGACGGATGCTCTCAGGATGAGGATGATGATGATGATGGAGGAGGAGGAAGAGGAGGATGAGGAAGAGGTGGGCAAAGAACAAAGGAAATGCGTGCAGAAGAAGGAACGTACAGAGCGAAATGGACAAAGACATGCTATTATTGTGAAGGAACCTTTGTGGATCAAAGATGGGAGTTACGCTGCCTGTGATTAATTTATGCCTGATAAAATCTCGGGGTTTGCTTTCCAGTAATGTAGCGTGTTGCTGAACAGGCATCTACCGCAATAAACATGTCGCTTATCTGCAGACACCAATGTCACAATGTGAATAAAACTCCAAAATGTCTTTGATCCAAAGCCAGGTTAAACAGGCATCAATGCTAAGCCTTCTCTTTGAGAAACAAGCCCTGAGAGCGACTGAAATATTCCACGTGCAGTCACTGTGCGACAAACGAAACAATGTCACTGGTCGATAGCTAGGTATAAAAACCAACCACACTGATAAAACTGATCTATCAAATATTAGACATTAAGACCCTTCTTTCTCAAAACTAATCATCATCATCATCATCATCATCATCATCATCATCATCATCATCATCATCATCATCATCATCATCATCATCATCTTCATCGCTCGTCTCAAAGTTACGCTACAAAAACTATATTTAGGGTCCCGACAATCATTTTTAAAGGCCTCTGGATTCCAAGCTTGGTGTGGTTCCCGGACTACAAAGTTAGTTATACAACAGCATGTTGGTTCCCGGACTACAAAGTTAGTTATACAACAGCATGTTGGTTCCCGGATTACAAAGTTAGTTATACAACAGCATGTTGGTTCCCGGACTACAAAGTTAGTTATAGGCCCTACAACAGCATGTTGGTTCCTGGACTATAAAGTTAGTTATACAACAGCATGTTGGTTCCCGGACTACAAAGTTAGTTATACAACAGCACGTTGGTTCCCGGACTACAAAGTTAGTTATACAACAGCATGTTGGTTCCCGGACAACAAAGTTAGTTACACAACAGCATGTTGGTTGGACGGAACAACATTGCCATGTTTATTTTTTTAACTCTTAACAACAAGAAAGACTGCAGCGAAGAAGAAAGCGAAAGTTTATTTTATGTCTTACAAGTGATCAACAATAAAAGAATGCATATTAGGGATAAGAATCAAGGCAAAAAAATGCATATTATGGATACGAATCAACGCTAAAAGAATGCATATTAGGGATAAGAATCAACGCTAAAATAGTGGATATGGCGGATAGGAATAAAAGGTAAAACAGTAATGAGAAACAACTATGTGATAAGCCAAAAGAAAGCTAATTAGGACAAAAAGAAGTCAAAACCACACCATGAAGGAAAACCAGACATTACAAAGAAGACTAAATCCAAAGCGTAGTTGTAAGATGTCTACGCATGACCGATGGCTAACATTATACTAACAGATAAGGGCTGATACAACAGTAACAGGAGATAAGGCAGATAGCAATTCAGATCTAGTTACTGTACAGCAGACGACGCCACTGCGTCTTTGAAGAAGCTGGCACGGTTTATTTTGGAATGTTATGACAACGAACGGCATGCAGAGGCGATAAGCCGCGGTTGAGAAGTGCAAAACAATGGAGTGACATCATTCATCACCACTAAGCGCCCCAAGATGGAAGCTCAGATAGACGCAGTAAATTATCGCCCCTTCAGTCGCTCTTCAGTCTTGGAGTAGCTTCAGGTGTGTGTTGGGTTACGATGAGCAGGCGCCAGGCGTCTGTCTTCCTCACTTCCGGGTGAAAGTACAGGTGTGCAAATATAACCACCGAGATGAGTCTTTAAATGTACCTCGGTGCTGGCAAAGGTTGGTGCATCATTACACGTGTACTCTTCGTCTATTATTACCACCGACCCCAAAAGTGTGGATAGCTTCAGTGATGACGTAGGACATTGGGTATAAAACTATATATATTATGTGCTGGATTTCCAGCTTTTCCATTAGTACTGGATGTGCGGTAATGTGCAGAATTCCAGTTGTCATCTGGAAATCCGAGCAAAAATGCAGTGGCAATAAAAGTACAGAATTTGCCTTTCTCGTCACAGGGTCTGCCCTGATAATAGCGATACCCGTTTCCTTCACATGGTCTTCAGTCAGCCAAGTTTCCGATCACAATTGGGCCTTGTTGTGAGTTGTTTCTATATTGTACACGTTGATTAGCGTGGTCCTATTGAAGTACTTGTTGTGAGTTGTTTCTATATTGTACACGTTGATTAGCGTGGTCCTATTGAAGTCCTTGTTGTGAGTTATTTCTATATTGTACACGTTGATTAGCGTGGTCCTATTGAAGTACTTGTGAGTTATTTCTATATTGTACACGTTGATTAGCGTGGTCCTATTGAAGTACTTGTTGTGAGTTATTTCTATGTTGTACACGTTGATTAGCGTGGTCCTATTGAAGTACTTGTGAGTTATTTCTATATTGTACACGTTGATTAGCGTGGTCCTATTGAAGTACTTGTTGTGAGTTATTTCTATGTTGTACACGTTGATTAGCGTGGTCCTATTGAAGTACTTGTGAGTTATTTCTATGTTGTACACGTTGATTAGCGTGGTCCTATTGAAGTACTTGTGAGTTATTTCTATATTGTACACGTTGATTAGCGTGGTCCTATTGAAGTACTTGTGAGTTATTTCTATATTGTATACGTTGATTAGCGTGGTCCTATTGAAGTACTTGTTGTGAGTTATTTCTATGTTGTACACGTTGATTAGCGTGGTCCTATTGAAGTACTTGTTGTGAGTTATTTCTATATTGTACACGTTGATTAGCGTGGTCCTATTGAAGTACTTGTTGTGAGTTGTTTCTATATTGTACACGTTGGTTAGCGTGGTCCTATTGAAGTACTTGTTGTGAGTTGTTTCTATATTGTACCCGTTGATTAGCGTGGTCCTATTGAAGTACTTGTTGTGAGTTATTTCTATATTGTACACGTTGATTAGCGTGGTCCTATTGAAGTACTTGTTGTGAGTTATTTCTATATTGTACACGTTGATTAGCGTGGTCCTATTGAAGTACTTGTTGTGAGTTATTTCTATATTGTACACGTTGATTAGCGTGGTCCTACTGAAGTACTTGTTGTGAGTTGTTTCTATATTGTACACGTTGATTAGCGTGGTCCTATTGAAGTACTTGTTGTGAGTTGTTTCTATATTGTACACGTTGATTAGCGTGGCCCTATTTAAATACAAAGGAAGCTGGTCATTTCGTGTCTCCATTTAATATAAATTTCATGTTTAATCTAT
Source organism: Oncomelania hupensis (assembly GCA_036898135.1). Lineage (NCBI taxonomy): Eukaryota > Metazoa > Mollusca > Gastropoda > Littorinimorpha > Pomatiopsidae > Oncomelania > Oncomelania hupensis. The sequence continues at coordinate 539,888 of CM072515.1, read as the reverse complement.
GTTTGTCTATGCATGAATGCGGATGTATGATTAAACTAAATGTGTCAGCGGCTGATCGGAAGAGTCCGCTGGACCTAAAGCAACAATTATGTAATGTAATGTAATGAACGAAGGACTGATTGAAAGATTAGCAACTTAATCCTATCCTATCCTATCCTATCCTATCCTATCCTATCCCGTAACTCTGAGGTCGCTGGGGCACCACAGATGATCGTTTAACCAGCGTACTCCATCTTTCTCTGGTCTCAGCAACCCTCATGTCTTCGCTCAATAACAAGCCAGTTCATTCTCGAATGTTGTCCTCCCACCTCTTTTTCGATCTCCCTCTTCTTATAACTCCTTTCACTGTGCCTTGCAGGAGGGTCTTTGCAAGGCCTGATGATCTGGTGACGTGGCCATACCATCGGAGTTTCCGTTTCTTCACCACTGTGAGCAGGTCATCGTGTTGTCCAATGGCTTGTGTGATGGTCTGTCGGACTTCGTCGTTGATGATGTGCTGGGTATAGGAAATGCCCAGTCTTCTGTAGCACCTCATCTTCATGCTTTGCATTCTTCGTTGTAGATATGCTGTGAGGGTCCATGTTTCGCAAGCGTATAGGAAGATGGAGATGACAAGGGAGCGCAGCAGCCTTACCTTGAAATGACGACTGATGGTCTTGTCTTTCCAAATGGGCTTCAACCTTGTCAGGGCAGCAGTTGTTTGTGCGATCCTGAAGAGGACTTCCTGTCGGGACCCAATGTCTGATACAATGGCTCCTAAATATTTGAAGCTATGCACTGTGTTGAGAGATTGGCCTTGGACTTTGATGTCCGTGTTGATGCCATTGGTGTTATTTTAATGCTTATTAATTAATTAATTAATTAATGCTAAAATCTTTTTTTTTTTGGTAATAATCTCAATCTCTATACAAGAAGAAGCGCCTGAGCTCGGAAAATTATTAATTGAAAAGATTCGATCTTTGGCATGCCCGTGACAATTAATTACTATATCAAAGACTCGCCATGCCGTCGATTGTAACTTCAATTACCATTGTGGCACGTTTACACAATAATATCTTTATTGTTCCACTCCCAGGTCTATCAGAGGCCTGTTCCCCAACTGCAGCAACTGTGAGATACGAGGTGCATATCGTGAAGCCACTGTATCTGTGTTTACTTACGACCTTTTTACTTCTCATCACGCTCTTTCAACTTGACAGGCTTCAACATTAAACAAATAACACACCACGGGAGTAATTAGACATTATTCTGGAGATAATTAGTATAAATCTATTTTTTCAGTTAACGTGCCACGGTAAAAATGACGTAGAAAGCATGACAACAACAACAACAACAACAAATTAAATAGTAGACTAATGCAAAAATATGCTTTGACATCAAAACATGGCAGGATTAACCATTTCATGTTTTTTTCTGTATCTGTCTGTGAAGTCAGCAACATCAACAACTGTATTAATCTGCATACTTTTGCTGCCTCTTCAAAAGATACTTGAGCACCAGTGTATACCGCCTTCTTAAGTTATATATATATACAATCACTGGTTTATATCTGTACTGGGAATTACTGATAACTCAGGGAGACAGTATTTCCGCCTTTCTGTTGTTTATCTGTGTGTGTGCGACAGTGTATGAAGTCAGCAACATCAACCACCTTATTATTTTTCTGCCTCTTCAAGAACGGTAAGCAGTGCATGCTATCATAAATCTCCCCCTCCCCCCATCTCCCACCCTCATCTCTGTGCTTGTAACATCTGACAAGGAGAGCTGATGAAGATGATAGAACGACGGGATATCGTGAGTATCAGAGGCAGCCGGATTAGATTAGACTTTACAGCATCTCACAGTATTATTGGTATGCCAAATAGTCCTTTTTAAACAACTGTTCATAGTATTAGTGACAACTGAGGCTTCGTGGATAGCTTACTGTATTATTGTGTATCAGACAATAACAACCAGTGTTAAGGGAAAGACGACAGAAACTGAGGAGGTCGATCAAGACAAACTTACAATGGACAGGCAGAGCAAAGAAAAACAAGATCCGATGATGATGATGATGATGATGATGATGATGATGATGATGATGATGATGATGATGATGATGATGATAATGATAATGATGATGATGATGATGATGATGATGATGATGATGATGATGATGATGGTGGCGGTAGTTGTAACGAATCCAATGATAACTAATAATAATTTACAGATTTATAGAGCGCATGTATCTCACACAAAAAAGGGTGAGTCAAGGCGCAAAATAAATTAATAAAACAAAGAAAACATTTTAATCCTGAGACTTTCGGGAATGCAGATGACGCCAAAGTAATGTGTTAAGAAATGTGTAAGAACGGTGACGAGTTATGTGCTGGGAACAAAACGAGTTAAGAAATGCGTAAGGACACGCAATATTTTAGGTAAAATACAAAGAGGGTGTAAATGCACAAACAATGTATTGTGTCATCGCGGACAATGGTAGGTGACCTATATTCATTGCACATTCATTGCGACACTCGGCGTGTGTGACCGGATTAACACTACATTAACAATCAACAATTAACACGCTGATGACAGGGACAGGAAGAACCATGATGAAAAAGGCAAAGACGGAGATGAAGAGGAAGGGGAAGAGCGATTCAAGATGATGCACAGATGGAGAAAAGATCGCGGTTGAGAAGGAGAGAGAGAAGATGAGGGAGAACGAGGGAGAGAGAGAGAGAGAGAGAGAGAGAGAGAGAGAGAGAGAGAGAGAGAGAGAGAGAGAGAGAGACAGAGAGAGAGAGACAGAGAGAGAGAGAGAGAGAGAGAGAGAGAGAGAGAGAGAGAGAGAGAGCGCAATGCGATGACTAGGGAGGGCTGCACGGAGTAGGCCTATCACCATTTGAGGACATTGTGACACTCACCCCCACCCCACCTAAAAGAAATATGTGTTGAAACAGTAGCATCTGTACCGCTAACACCTTATAATTTGTACTGCTACCGCTAACACGCTATAATTTGTACTGCTACCGCTAACACTAGTATAATTTGTACTGCTACCGCTAACACAGTATAATATGTACTGCTACCGCCAAAACAATATAATTTGTACTGCTACCGCTAACACAGCATAATTTGTACTGCTACCGCTAACATAGGGGCAAGCAACAATAGCCACGTGCAACGAAAGACGACAGTCAGACAATGGAAAGAAGAAGTTTATGGCGTAAGGTTAGACCACACTTTGTAGTCATTTACCAAACAGGGTGTAAATGGCTGTGTAATAAATTACTGTGCCTCTTTTGTTCAGCATCGCGCATTCTTAAACGTGTGTCTACTAAACTAATCTATAACGAGAAACCAACACTATATGAAAAAAACATTTAAGACGACATATGAGAGAACAATAAAAAGTCATTTATCAAATAAACCATGCCCGTATCAGCGTATACTAAATATAAATCTGTGTTTCAGGCATAACGCATTCCCAAAGTGTTCTCATTGGCACTGAACGCCAACAACACCTATTAACATTACATTTGAAGAGCACCAAGCATCAGTCTTTCATTGAACAAGCAGCATCTTGTTCTATTAACATTACATTTGAAGAGCATCAAGCATCAGTCTTTCATTGAACAAGCAGCAGCTTGTTCTATTAACACTACATTTAAAGAGCACTAAGCATGTCTTTCATTGAACAAGCAGCATCTTGTTCTATTAACACTACATTTGAAGAGCACTAAGCATCAGTCTTTCATTGAACAAGCAGCATCTTGTTCTATTAACACTACATTTGAAGAGCACTAAGCATGTCTTTCATTGAACAAGCAGCATCTTGTTCTATTAACACTACATTTGAAGAGCACCAAGCATCAGTCTTTCATTGAACAAGCAGCATCTTGTTCTATTAACACTACATTTGAAGAGCACTAAGCATCATTCTTTCATTGAACAAGCAGCATCTTGTTCTATTAACACTACATTTGAAGAGCACTAAGCATCAGTCTTTCATTGAACAAGCAGCATCTTGTTCTATTAACACTACATTTGAAGAGCACTAAGCATCAGTCTTTCATTGAACAAGCAGCATCTTGTTCTATTAACACTACATTTGAAGAGCACTAAGCATCAGTCTTTCATTGAACAAGCAGCAGCTTGTTCTATTAACACTACATTTGAAGAGCACAAAGCATCAGTCTTTCATTGAACAAGCAGCATCTTGTTCTATTAACACTACATTTGAAGAGCACTAAGCATCAGTCTTTCGTTGAACAAGCAGCATCTTGTTCTATTAACACTACATTTGAAGAGCACTAAGCATCAGTCTTTCGTTGAACAAGCAGCATGTTGTTGTATCACGTTTTACTGTTCTGTCTTTTGATCAGTCAGCATCACAATAGCACTTCTCTTACTATCGCTGCATTCTCTACTTTTATTGCACCTGTACGTTTATCACCTTAGACAAAAACGTGTTGTGTATATTATATATGTATATTAAAAGTTTGTGTGCGCGGTTTGGTGGCAGACTGTAGCTGTGGGAATGTGTAGGTAATGGTCGCCTGGAAGCTTGCTTATCAATGGTGTTGTTCATGTACTGTGGTGTGCTATGTGTATGGAACTTGCTTATCAATGGTGTTGTTCGTGTACTGTGGTGTGTTATGTGTGTGGAACTTGCTTATCAGTGGTGTTGTTCGTGTACTGTGGTGTGTTATGTATGTGGAACTTGCTTATCAATGGTGTTGTTCATGTACTGTGGTGTGCTATGTGTATGGAACTTGCTTATCAATGGTGTTGTTCGTGTACTGTGGTGTGTTATGTGTGTGGAACTTGCTTATCAATGGTGTTGTTCGTGTACTGTGGTGTGTTATGTGTGTGGAAGCTTGCTTATCAATGGTGTTGTTCATGTACTGTGGTGTGCTATGTATGTGGAACTTGCTTATCAATGGTGTTGTTCATGTACTGTGGTGTGCTATGTATGTGGAACTTGCTTATCAATGGTGTTGTTCGTGTACTGTGGTGTGCTATGTGTGTGGAACTTGCTTATCAATGGTGTTGTTCATGTACTGTGGTGTGCTATGTATGTGGAACTTGCTTATCAATGGTGTTGTTCGTGTACTGTGGTGTGCTATGTATGTGGAACTTGCTTATCAATGGTGTTGTTCGTGTACTGTGGTGTGCTATGTATGTGGAACTTGCTTATCAATGGTGTTGTTCGTGTACTGTGGTGTGCTATGTGTGTGGAACTTGCTTATCAATGGTGTTGTTCGTGTACTGTGGTGTGCTATGTGTGTGGAACTTGCTTATCAATGGTGTTGTTCGTGTACTGTGGTGTGTTGAACGTGCTTATCAGTGGTGTTGTTCGTGTACTGTGGTGTGCTATGTATGTGGAACTTGCTTATCAATGGTGTTGTTCGTGTACTGTGGTGTGTTATGTGTGTGGAACTTGCTTATCAATGGTGTTGTTCGTGTACTGTGGTGTGTTATGTGTGTGGAACTTGCTTATCAATGGTGTTGTTCGTGTACTGTGGTGTGTTATGTGTATGGAAGCTTCCTTACCAAAGGTTTAGTGTAATGTTTTGTTTTTGGACATTTTATTGTCCCTTTTTATCGGAAAGGCACTGATAACCGAAGACGTAGTCGCAGCCTGTGGCGCGCCCACACCCGACCTAACCTAATATTAGTGGTGTTTTTGAAATTATGTTGGTGGAGCAAACCCCCGAGACGTTGCCCGAATCGAAAATAAACAATATGCGGAGAAATATAACGCCCTGAAGCGGGATCGATCCCACACCTGTCAAACGCAAGTTAGTCCCGCCTTTTATCATGCGGTCACCATGTCTGCGTAAGTGAAAGTGAAAATGATTTTACATTTTAGCAAAATGTAATTTTACTGCTCATTGATATATGCAGAATTGTGCTTGTCAACAGAGTGGTAAACCACAGACCACATGTCCTTGTATACACAATGGTAAACCACAGACCAAATTTCTTTGTAATTGATAGGGACATTAAATGCATCTTGAATTGAAAAAATGCAATACAAATACAAGATTCAATATGCCAATAATTCAATACCACAGATCATAAATTGTATATGGCAGATCGGGAAATTCAATATGGCAGGTCAGAAATTCAGCACGGCAGATCAGGAAATTCGACATGGCAGATCAGAAATTCAATATGGCAAATCAGAAATTCAATACGGCAGATTTGAAATTCAATATGCCAGATCAGATATTCAATATGGCCGACCGGAAATTCAATATGGCAGATCAGAAATTAAATATGGCAGACCGGAAATTCAATATGGCAGACCAAAAATTCAATATGACAGATCAGAAATTCAACATGGCAGACCAGAAATTCAATATGGCAAATCAGAAATTTAATATGGTAGATAGCAGAAAGAATAAATTTATAGCAAAAAACAGTAGCGACGGTGTAGAAAACAGTATTGTTTCTTGTACTGAGTTTCTGTTATTGTTAAATGTTTCTGTGAACACGCAAATACAGCACTTGTCTCAAATAACAAAACAAGTAAATTAGGGCGTAAAATGAGATGACTTGAAAATGACATTTTTCAAATAGCTGGCAAACGGTTGTGTAAAAGTCTTTTTTCTTATTCGTCCTCTTGCATTTTTCACAGTATTGTTTATTCTATTGCTGGTATGCTGAAAGTACTCGTCCTCTCCTAAAATCCTGAGATTTTCCAGCTAGATCCGACTGTTGGTCTAAAATACCGGCGTGGCGTAACCAGTTGAAAATCATCACCGATGGTTCTGAACATGCTTGAACTTCCGGAGGTCATTTGTGGAGTTCTGCGCATGACTGGATAAAGAAGGGACGACGCATTACGATGCATAAGGCATCGAAGAATGCCCAGTTATCGTAAAATGTTCTGAGTAGAATAAACAAGGATGCTCTTATACTCAGTGCAAAGTAAGCCTTTAAGACGTTCCCCAAGCATTTTAATGGTCGACTTAATCGCTGAAGCTTTCAGCAGAAAGTTTTTAGCATTTTTCCTTCTCTTTTCTCGTGTTACTTTGCAACCGGAATTTCACAGAATCCACGTTTAGCTTGAGCCTGTTGAATACGGCGGATTACCGAATACGATGACTACTTTATATATCTCCTGACTTCCGTTTCCGATGCGTGATCTCCGAAAGCACACGCATGCGCAGAACCATCGGCGATGATTTACATTTGGCGATGCCGCACCGGACTCCGAAGGAGCAGATAGGAATGCTAGGAGTGCATTGTAAAGGAGCAGATAGGAATGCTAGGAGTGTATTGTGAAGGAGCAGATAGGAATGCTAGGAGTGCATTGTAAAGGAGCAGATAAGAATGCTAGGAGTGTATTGTGAAGGAGCAGATAGGAATGCTTGGAGTGCATTGTGAAGATATTTAACCAAGAGGCCACGTGGTGTTGCAATACACATCAGTCTGGGCGGATTAACGCTAGGGAGGTGTGCACAAGTTTAAGTCAAGACAAGCTGCAAGAACAAATGTCATGTCACCTCGCTTAAGGCAAAGGACAGTGTAGTGTCGTCATGGCACAATGCGTTAAGGCACCGCAGCTGCACAAGACGAACAATGTCCGTCATAAGGGATTTTGTTGGATTTGTGGTTTTTAAAAAAGGTAGACAAACGATAATAACGCTTTTGGTGTGTGGAATGCGCTTGGCATAATTAGACTTATTCATTCATTCGGACCCTCTTTTGTAGATTACAATTTCAAACGGTTGACGATGCACAGAACATTTCTAACATAATATCTTCTTGCCCTCTTACAATCCAAAAAGAATTATGCTCCCAAAATGAGTGTAACGGTTACAGCTACCGTTGAGTATGGCTCGTGCTCCAACTATACACAGAAACCATTGACATTGCGAACATGCATTCCCTGCATTACAGTCCAGTTGGATGTTTTTTTGGTATAAAACAAAACATCAGTACAGATTATTCATAGGTCTAGAGGATTTTTTCTGTGAAGCATAAATCCAGAACATTGAATATTATATATCTATAAATTCAGAACATTGAATAGTATATAATAATATATAGTAATAATACTTTCTGAATGATGCTGTACATGATGTAGTGCGAATGATGTGATGAAGCGTACAAACGATGTGTGTAAGCGCATTGAGTTGTTATTCTAATAATAAATGGGTTGTATAAATGCAAATTTATTATTATTATTATTATTATTATTATTATTATTATTATTATTATTATTATTATTACAATTATTATTATTATTATTATTATTATTATTATTATTACAATCATTATTATTATTATTATTATTATTATTATTATTATTATTATTATTATTATTATTATTATTATTATTATTATATGAGATATAATGGTCCTGATTCGGCTCTTGGCAGCCCACTGGATCTTATAAACCATGACTAACTAACAAAATATGAGATATAGTAAAGATTATTTTACAAGGATTGTTTACTAGTTATATTAGACGTCATTTGTATAAGTTATAATTATTTTACAATTTTGACTGTTTAATTGTTCAGTTTGGTGTACTTTGTTTAATCCATTTTTCTCTAAATTATGACCATTCCTTATTTTCTTAATAGTTTCCCCTGCTTCCATCAAGTCCAAAATCACTTAGGTAAAAAGACGTTAAATTAAAGAAACACAAATCCATGCATATTTAACATTACCAAAGACTCTTATATAAGAAGGAGGAGACGAAATAGAGAAGAGGAAGAAGAAGAAGAAGAAGAAGAAGAAGAAGAAGAAGAAGAAGAAGAAGCTGCTGCTGCTGCTGCTGATGATGATGATGATGATGATGATGATGACCGTGAGAGGCACAGCACAAAAAGAACATAAGGTGATGTTGATTTTAATAATTATGTCACTGCAGCCCTTACACCATACATGTATTTATTCATATTATACATATCGGAAGTTTTACATTAAGCTTAAAATCGCAATCCATCATCCCTTTGCACAGAACCAGATCCCCACAATCTAATTAGGGCGGTGAAGAAGCTAAACTAAATGTAGCTCAAAGAAAGAGATGTGTAGCAATTTTAATTGGATGAAACAAGACGCCAGGGTGCAAAGAGAAACAGCTCTCTTCCTAGGAAACCAGAATGAAAGTGAGGCTGAACAGATAACTCTGTGCGAAAGACAAGATAAAGATCATAGGAGTTAAGACCCCTTTATACACGCACTGAAATAATTATCTGCTCTTTTCTTTCAGACGGTTTCTCTCTAAATAAAAGCAGTCGTTTCGTTTTAGGTCAGTTGTTTTACATTTTGTTGTATCAAGTTGTAGTCATCACATTAACATAAGTTGTACTGATCATTGTTTTACAGCTTTGTGTTCACAAGTCAGGTTTCTTTGGGTATTGTTGTGTTTAGGCTTAAGGCGAATGGTCGTGTTAACCTAGATTGTCTGGATGTGGATCTTTCTTTGCAAGCCATAAGAGACAAGCAGTGTAGGCAGTAGATAAGAGACAAGCAGTGTAGGCAGTAGATAAGAGACAAGCAGTGTAGGCAGTAGATAAGAGACAAGCAGTGTAGGCAGTAGATAAGAGACAAGCAGTGTAGGCAGTAGATAAGAGACAAGCAGTGTAGACAGTAGATAAGAGACAAGCAGTGTAGGCAGTAGATGTCTCGCCTAAAGAAGAGGGAGTGGAGTTAAGCGACATCGAGTTGAACATAACCCTGATTCTTTTGTCTATAACTACTTGTCAAACGGACACTCCCAAGGTCACCAGAGCATCAGGTCTCGCAAAGACCATTCTACAAGGCACGGTGCAAGGAGGCAGAAGAAGCGGGAGGCCGAGAAAGAGGTGGGAGGACAACATTCGAGAATGCACTGGCTTGACACTGAGCAAAGCCATGAGAGTTGCAGAGGACAAAGAAAGATGGAGTACGCTGGTTAAACGATCATCAGTGGTGCCCGAAATACTTTCGAGTTACGGGATAGGATATGATAGGATAGGACTTGTCAAACCACGTTGTTTGGATGTCTTTGGCGTCTACCGTTGAATGGCAAGTGTTCAAGATATAATGTTTACCATTCGTATTTTGTATTATTTCTATACTTGTTCAGTTAAGTAAACAACCAGTCATGTGATCAACCAGTTATGTAATCAACCAGTTATGTAAACAAACAGTTATGTAAACAACCAGGTATGTGAACAACTTCTACACATAACAAACAACAGGAGGTGAGGATGGATAATGAAAACTACTACAGCATGCAGTGACGTCACACGAGGCCAATTTGTTATAGTAGTAAGCTTACTTACGTCAAAAGAGCCGACGGTTGTGGAATCATTGGTGCCATATTGTGTGGCTGTGACGACGACACCCAACATGGACTGGTCTTCAGATCCCTTGACCACAACTGAAACACACAACCATACCAAATATCTTAGTATTCCCTCCTCTCTTTCATCATTGCACTCGTATTCAAAGGTTATTGCTATCAGTGATACACAGAGCGCGGAGACCCAGACCACGCAGAACAAGCGAAACAAGGGCAATAAGTTAACAATAAAAAATGGTCATGATCAGTAAGCTGGAATATTAATGACAGTGATGATGATGATGATGATGATGATGATGATGATGATGATGATGATGATGATGATGATGATGATGATGATGATGATGATGGTGATGATGACGACGACGATGAAAATATGTAGGCAATAGAAGCTTACGATAACTAACGGTGCAGTCATCAAGTCTTAAGATTATATTAGTGGTGTGTTGTGTGAATAAGTGTATGATAGTTAAGTGTAAGATAGTTAAATGTCGTATTCTTCCCCCCCACACACACCACTATGCACCCCTCCCCTCCTCCTCCCCCTTTCCCTCCCTGTGTTTCTATCTGTATGAGCGGCTGTGCACAGCACAGAGGTAGTTTTTGAGGCGCACACAATGCTAGTGCTGTTGTGGAGTGGCGGAATACATTGTGCTTTGTATCGTGCGGCCCACAGCGTCAATGCAAAACCACAAACACTTGTGCTTTCAAAACGGCAATTACAGTAAAGTCAGTCCTGTTCAAAACCTACCTAATGTCTGTGTCAGAGCCAGTACGTCGACACTGGAGAGATGTCTATAAAACATTTTGATCTTACGCTACCGGTAAAAGTGAGCGGCATGTCCTCTCACTGTCACTATGAAATAACAACGTGCACTTGGTACTCAGTATAAATGCAAAAAGAAACTACCGTAGGCTTCCTGGGGACACTTCCTGGGGACAGCAACGAGGGCAAAGAGCATTAAAGGATGTTGAAAGGATTATTAAACGAAGCCAAACTAGTGCTTTCTCAATTAACTGTTTATCTCCGAGTTCAAAAGCAGAAAAGAAACGGTCATTTGACGCGCCATGGGTACTGAAAAGTACCTGGTTTGAATGAAGCTGACACACAACGCCGCCTGTTTATTTGCAGTGTGTCCGTCGTACTGTCTGTCGCACTACGCAGTAAGGCACAATCACTATTTAAATGGTCAACTGTTGACGACAACTATGGGTTTCCCGGTTGGGCAGTTTGTGTTTTGTGTGTTCCTATATATCCTATCCTATACAATCCCGTAACTCTGAGGTCGATGGGGCATCACAGATCATCGTTTAACCAGCGTACTTTATCTTCCTCTGTCCTCAGCAACCCTGATGGTTTCGCTCAGTGTCAAGCCACACAATACTCGAATGTGGTCTTCCCACATCTTCTTCAATCTCCCTTTTCTTCTACCTCCTTGCACTGTGCCTTGCAGGATGGTCTTTGCAAGGCCTGATGATCTGGTGACGTGGCCATACCATCGGAGTTTCCGTTTCTTCACCACTGTGAGCAGGTGTCCAATGGTTTGTGTGATGGTCTGTAGGACTTCGTCGATGGTGATGTGCTGGGTATAGGAAATGCCCAGAAGTCTTCTGTAGCACCTAATCTATATCTCCATGCTTTGTATTCTTCGTTGTATATCTGCTGTGAGGGTCCACGTTTCGCAAGCGTAAAGGAAGATGGAGATGACAAGGGAGCGCAGCAGCCTTACCTTTGAATGACGACTGATGGTCTTGTCTTTCCAAATTGGCTTCAACCTTGCCAGGGCAGCAGTTGTTTGTGCGATCCTGGAGAGGACTTCCTGTCGGATTCCATTGTCTGATACAATGGCTCCTAAATATTTGAAATTATGCACTGTGTTGAGGGATTGGCCTTGGACTTTGATGTCCGTGTTGATGTCATTGGTGATGTTGGTCATTATTTTGGTCTTGTCTGCACTTATTTCCATTCCATAGGCTCTGGAGGTGGTGTCAAGTTCTTGTTCCTCTCCAGCCAATCCATCAATGCCATCCGCAAAACGAAGGTTGGAGATTGCTCTACCCCATATGCTGACTGTGCCTTCATGATCTGCAAGGGCATTGTGTGCACATTGCCTTTACTAATCAAGGGACGGTTCAATGTCATTATTTTCTCATTTTGTGGTCTTGATTCGGCCTTTTGAAGTCCGTGGACCATGTAAGCAATGAATAACTAACTAACACACATCCTCACACACACATACAAACACAAACACACACACACACAAAGAAGAAGAAGAAGAAGAAGAAGAAGAAGAAGAAGAAGAAGAAGAAGAAGAAGAAGAAGAAGAAGAAGAAGAAGAAGAAGAAGAAGAAGAAGAAGAAGAAGAAGAAGAAGAAGAAGAAGAAGAAGAAGAAGAAGAAGAAGAAGAAGAAGAAGAAGAAGAAGAAGAAGAAGAAGAAGAAGAAGAAGAAGAAGAAGAAGAAGAAGAAGAAGAAGAAGAAGAAGAAGAAGAAGAAGAAGAAGAAGAAGAAGAAGAAGAAGAAGAAGAAGAAGAAGAAGAAGAAGAAGAAGAAGAAGAAGAAGAAGAAGAAGAAGAAGAAGAAGAAGAAGAAGAAGAAGAAGAAGAAGAAGAAGAAGAAGAAGAAGAAGAAGAAGAAGAAGAAGAAGAAGAAGAAGAAGAAGAAGAAGAAGAAGAAGAAGAAGAAGAAGAAGAAGAAGAAGAAGAAGAAGAAGAAGAAGAAGAAGAAGAAGAAGAAGAAGAAGAAGAAGAAGAAGAAGAAGAAGAAGAAGAAGAAGAAGAAGAAGAAGAAGAAGAAGAAGAAGAAGAAGAAGAAGAAGAAGAAGAAGAAGAAGACAAACACGTAACGATTAATACGAAAAACAACCAACTCCAAAAACTGCCCCTAGCTGTGTGACCTTGATAATTGAGGGCTTGAGGAACTCATGTTTGGTGTGTACAATCATGTTTCGCCCCGGGACACGGCTACCGCAAGCCGCTTTTGTTTTTGTGCATCAAGCAAGGTGCTCCACAAGGGTCCGCACTGAGCCTGTGCCTGTATTGATGCAGCCTGCAGTCTGGTGTCTGTGGGCGACACACAAGTTCATTCAGCTCGCAGAGGGAACAGCCAAAGTAATATAAACGTACTCCCCGGCACACAGTGATGAAACAATTACCTCTGACAAGAACATTACGCCAAAGCTTACCTTCATGACAACATCCGCGCTACTGTTTGGGTTCCTGCACCCAAACTACTGCCGTGGCACTAATTAAATAGGGTTGCGGCTACTGTTTAGCGTTGACCTGCTGTCTGACGGACAATAATACACAGAGAAGAACGGACGGGGGAAGAATAATGGAATGAAATAACAAAGATACAGTTGGGAAGATGATCATTGGCCAAACTATATTGATTCCTGTATCCCACAGCCCTGACGTCACCAAGTCTCCCCCCACACCACGCACCTTACCACCGCCGTCCACTCACTCTCTCTCTCTTTCGCTCACACACACACATACACACACAACACACACATACACTCACAACACACACACATACACCCACAACACACACACAACACACACAACACACACACATACACACACAACACACACACAGACACACACACACCGCGTTTAAAGCAAGACCCAAACGGCATCCTATTCAAAGCAGCTCCGCATCTGAACGGCAAGCACTGATGAGTCACAAGCAATTAGCGTCTTTTTCCCAGGCAGGGCACAGTTAGTGTAATTAGTTAATAGACAGAGATCCTATCCACTTCCAACAAAGACCAGCCGCCATCACACCGCCACAACACAAACACAAACTGGATGTTTCTTTTGGCGTCATCAAGTACAGCCTTCGTTTTTGACTACACGACTTTGTCAATTTACTAACATTTGCTGTTTCAGTCCCCACCCAAGTTTAACGCACATTGATTTAAAGTGTGTGCCAGAAGAGTGTGTGCCAGAAGAGTGTGTGCCAGAAGAGTGTGTATTTTTGTAAATTTAAAGTAAAAACTACAAAATTGTATTAAATCCTACCCCAAAATATCTATAGCATAAACAATGTCATGTTCACTACATCAAAAAGAGCAACAAAAAGATGGTCATATCAGCAGTGTCAAAAGGAAAGAAGATGACTTCTTATAAACTATTTGGTGATTTCAACAGCACAGCCATTATTCTCAGATTTAGCAACAGCAACAATTGTACAAAGACAGATGTAAGTTAGTTAGTTAGTTAGTTAGTTAGTTATTGCTTACAGGGTCCAGGGGACAGCAAAGAGCCGAATCATGACCACAAAATCAGGACTACAACTTGATCAACAAAACACATACATATAAAATGCATACATATCGCAGGAGGTCCTAGTGACCATTTGGCAGAAAGCGTTCAATCAAGCAATCTCCAACCTTCGTTTTGCGGATGACACTGATGGATTGGCTGAAGAAGAACAAGAACTTGAACAGCTGGTACAGAGGCTTGAAACTCCCTCCAGAGCCTATTAAATGGAAATAATGCAAAGAAGACCAAAATTATGACCAACAACACCAATGGCATCAACCCGGACATCGAAGTCCAAGGCCAATCCCTCAACACAGTGCATAGTTTCAAAAAATTAGAAGCCTTTAAATCAGAAAATGGGTCCCGACAGGAAGTCCTCTCCAGGATTGCACAAACAACTGCTGCCCTGGCAAGGTTGAAGCCAATTTGGAAAGACAGAACCATCAGTCTACATTCTAAGGTAAGACTGCTGCGCTCCCTTGTCATCTCCATCTTCCTATACGCTTCCAAAGTAGGCTGCTGCGCTCCCTTGTCATTTTTATCGCTTGCAAAACATGGACCCTCACAGCAGAGCTACAACGAAGAATACAAAGCATGGAGATGAGGTGCTACAGAAGACTTCTGGGCATTTTCTATATCCAGAAAATCACCAACGACGAAGTCCGACAGACCATCACACAAGCCATTGGACAACACGATGACCTGCTCGTAGTGGTGAAGAAACGGAAACTCCGATTGTATGGCCACTTCATCAGATCATCAGGCCTTGCAAAGACCCTCCTGCATGGCACAGTGAAAGGAGGTAGAAGAAGAGAGAGACCGAAAAAGAGGTAGGAGGACAACATTCGAGAATGGACTGGTTTGACACTGAGCGAAGCCATCAGGGTTGCTGAGGACAGGGAAAGATGGAGTACGCTGGTTAAGCTATCACCTGTGGTGCCCCTATGACATCCGAGTTACGCGATAGGATAGGATAGTCCAATATTCCGAATCTGAACCAACAGACCTCATACATAAATGAGGAGTTTTGGAAGAGTTTTCAAGAAAATAAATGTAGGTGACTGGTCTAGCAAAGAATATAGTACTGTGTAGTACATTGATAGAACACAGTAGGAAGTTTAAAAAAACAAATGTGGAAAAAAAGCGACAGTGGACCATTTAAAGCACTCAATTTCCAGAAAGTGGGGATACTAAGTATACAGAAACCCCCGGCACCCCTACGAGGGGTACATAGCTAGAAGATGCCTACATGTACAACTCAACATGGAAATGAAAACCTTCCAGCCAGGTTAGACGAGACAGAAGAAGAGCGGCGAAAAGAAAAAAAAACAGACAGCAGCAACAACAACAGCAAGTAATTCAAACAGTAAATGAAATTTCTTCAATGAATGATAAACGTTTCTACGACACCAACGACTATAATAGAAAACAAGATGAAAATAGGCTTACTCTAGAATTTCATACACGACCCGCCATTTCAACCAACTGCACGTGAAACGCGTGACGTTGTGTATGAGGAAGACTGCGGTGCAGCGATATTTGCCAACATCAGTCAGCACATCGCTCAGTCAGCACATCGCTCAGTCAGCACGTGCAGCCGATGCTCTGCCATATTTTTTTGTCATCTGAATAACAATGTGTCAACACAACTGCAGCAACAACCGTACGATAGCGATCATGACAATAATGTGTCAACACAACTGCAGCAACAACCATACGATAGCGATCATGACGATAGTGTGTCACTTACTGCAGACAGCGATACAACCATCGACGATGACCTCAACGACTTCAGCGATAGTGAGAGTAACTGTTAAAAAATGCCATCCGCTTCGTGAAAGAGGACTTGAAAGACTTCTCTTTAGTGCCATCGTGCAGGCAACATCAAAAAATATTAATTTCATGAAGGTGATGGCTACGTTTCTCAGCTGACACAGAACAGCTGATTTGTGAGTCCGACGACTTTTTTTTCTCTTCGGGATTGACCATAGTGGAGAGCGCCTGCAACCGGAGTACAACTACATCGCACTGCACTGTCGATTACCCGGATCAAGTTGTATATAGTCCCGTTCTCCCGCTAAGCCCAATATTGACATGGCTGTATCGCCTTTATTCAATAAATCATTCAGTTCAGTTCAGTTCTCTCTCTTTCTCACACACATACACACACGAACTCCCACACACACACATACACACAAACATACACACAATCATGGATACACACATATACACCCATCATCGGAGACCGCCCGAGTTCGTATTAAAACTAAATGAAAAGTATATGGTGTTGACAACAAAAGGTAAGATACATTTCGCCTGATCACCGGCCTGAAAGAACTTCTTCACCAAGTACAGGTGAACAACAAGTAAATCATAAAAGGTACCATGTTAAAAATGTGTGAACTAAAGAGACCTAACCCAGCATCCTACATCAGAATCTCTGATTTCCCCCAGCAGCATATCTCTGACTTTCCCCAGCGGCCTATCTCTTGACTTTCCCCAGCAGCCTACATCCGAATCCCTGACATTCCCTGCAGCCTACATCAGCATCTCTGACCTCCCCCCAGCAGCTTACATCATCATCTCTGTAGCAGCAGCTATTTCGGTATCTACATGATGCATCCTCCGGCCCTGTACTTCTTTCTCTGACACATCCCTCAACGCTCATGTGTCGTCTTACGGAGATGCGCAGAGAGAGACACAGAGAGAGAGAGAGACAGAGAGAGAGACAGAGAGAGAGAGAGATAAAGAAAGAAAGAAACAAAGAAAGAAACAAAGAAAGAAACAAAGAGAGACTGCATCAATTGCCCTGGTGCATATTGGCATCGGAGGTCAATCTTAGTGTTACAAACTAAATGGCTTTGCCCTTTATTTGTTTAATGCGTCTGGAACTTTGGTAATGATAGCTTGGCGGTTCATCTCTATACCAATGAACATCATGGTCATCTTCATCATCGTCCCCATCGTCGTCATCATCATCATCATCATCATCATCATCATCATCATGTCTTGCGCTTGTGTAGACTATGGCTGTATAGATGTAGAAAGCTTAGACCTGTTAACGATCTGATGATACGAATGACCAGTTACGGCACTGCTGTTATTGGCAGCATATTAGTCAGTTCAGTGATAGATCTTCCACTGCTGTTATTGGCAGCATATTAGTCAGTTCAGTGATAGATCTTCCACTGCTGTTATTGGCAGCATATTAGTCAGTTCAGTGATAGATCTTCCACTGCTGTTATTGGCAGCATATTAGTCAGTTCAGTGATAGATCTTCCACTGCTGTTATTGGCAGCATATTGGTCAGTTCAGTGATAGATCTTCCACTGCTGTTATTGGCAGCATATAGTCAAGGTCAGTGATAGATCTTCCACTGCTGTTATTGGCAGCATATAGTCAAGGTCAGTGATAGATCTTACACTGGTTTACTTTAGCATTTTACTAAAAAGATGTAATACAATACATTTAGTATTAGTGATCTTAAGCCATAGGCAACATCAATAAATGATCCGAGTTAAGCGTTAATATTATGTGCTATCACTTACTCCAAAATCCATCTATCTCAGCAAGACAACCTAACCCTAATTTACTTCATGACTGTCTGATATTTGTTTTGTCTCAGTTGATATCAGTGTTTTACGAATCAAACAGAGCAATCTTTGATCCTCAGTAAATAATTATCCAACGTATTTAACAATCCGCTAAACAAATGAATGGGTGGCCATTTGTGGATACAGTAGTAGAACAGGGGCTAATGCGGTGATAACAGTTCAGTTGATCAAGTAACGGTAGTGCCCGGAAATGATTCGCCCTAACCCGCGGAATGAGAGAGAGAGAGAGAGAGAGAGAGAGAGAGAGAGAGAGAGAGAGAGAGAGAGAGCAGAGCAGAGCAGTGCGAAACAGATCAGATCTCCGCTAGCGGACAACACGACAGGGGTGTGGAGTTCGGTGACCCTCGGGCCATGGGTCAAGAAATGGGAGATAGTGAGGAAGCACGCTAGATCTACGTCAGCTTCGAGAGTTTGAAATGTAATATTTTGTAAACAGGCTGAGTATCTCAACACACAGAGCTACGCTTGTTGTTGATTGTGGTAGGCTTGTACGGACGGCGATACTCTGTAAATATACAGTGTACAAACTGTCAAAGCTGAGAGCTATTATAGTCAAATTGGAGTGCGGGCATTACAATTATGTTTGATGTGGACCTCACGGGTACTCTCCCTCTAATCCTATTAAACACGCACGATGTCAATACCTGGTCAGCCCATTTGTAAGTGTTGGTAGCTTAATTTATAGCCGTTTATAGCCTTATTTGCGCACATTCTTTACCTGACTTTGTTTCTTTCTTTGTCGCAAAGTCCTCAGTCCTAACACCCTTACCGTGAAAACTAATGGTTGTTACATAACACGCTTACAGTGAAAACTAATGGTTGTTACATAACACCCTTACCGTGAAAACTAATGGTTGTTACATAACACGCTTACAGTGAAAACTAATGGTTGTTACATAACGACCTTACCGTGAACACTAATGGTTGTTACATAACACGCTTACAGTGAAAACTAATGGTTGTTACATAACCCCCTTACCGTGAAAACTAATGGTTGTTATATAACACCCTTACCGTTAAAACTACTGGTTGTTACATAACGACCTTACAGTGAAAACTAATGGTTGTTACATAACACCCTTACCGTGAACACTAATGGTTGTTACATAACACACTTAACGTGAAAACTAATGGTTGTTACATAACACCCTTACAGTGAAAACTAATGGTTGTTACATAACACCCTTACCGTGAAAACTAATGGTTGTTACATAACACGCTTACAGTGAAAACTAATGGTTGTTACATAACACCCTTACCGTGAAAACTAATGGTTGTTATATAACACCCTTACAGTGAAAACTAATGGTTGTTACATAACACGCTTACAGTGAAAACTAATGGTTGTTACATAACACCCTTACAGTGAAAACTAATGGTTGTTACATAACACGCTTACATTGAAAACTAATGGTTGTTACATAACACCCTTACAGTGAAAACTAATGGTTGTTACATAACACCCTTACCGTCAAAACTAATGGTTGTTACATAACACCCTTACCGTGAAAACTAATGGTTGTTATATAACACCCTTACAGTGAAAACTAATGGTTGTTATATAACACCCTTACAGTGAAAACTAATGGTTGTTACATAACACCCTTACAGTGAAAACTAATGGTTGTTACATAACACCCTTACAGTGAAAACTAATGGTTGTTACATAACACCCTTACAGTGAAAACTAATGGTTGTTACATAACACCCTTACCGTGAAAACTAGTGGTTGTTATATAACACCCTTACAGTGAAAACTAATGGT
Organism: Oncomelania hupensis; assembly: GCA_036898135.1. NCBI lineage: Eukaryota > Metazoa > Mollusca > Gastropoda > Littorinimorpha > Pomatiopsidae > Oncomelania > Oncomelania hupensis. The sequence continues at coordinate 519,953 of CM072515.1, read as the reverse complement.
TGTTACATAACACGCTTACAGTGAAAACTAATGGTTGTTACATAACACCCTTACCGTGAAAACTAGTGGTTGTTAATAACACGCTCACACGTTTCAAGTCGCAGACCACTATTATTCAACGCTGCAGCTTGCACAAACTATTTTTCTGAAATCTGGATTCGAACCCACCTTATCCAGGAAGCAGGCACACAAGTTTCGCATCCTTACCACTGATTCACCCTTTTAAGGGCGCGCGTTGTACCAGGAATTTTTAGTAAAACCACAACCAACCAGCCCAACACCCATACAAATACAACAGCCACACTAATACACCACCCAACTAATACAACACCCACACTAATACACCACCCAACTAATACAACATCCACACTAATACAACACCCAACTAATACAACACCCACACTAATACAACACCCAACTAATACAACACCCACACTAATACACCACCCAACCAGCACAACACCCACACTAATATAACATCCACACTAATACAACAAACAATAATAATAATAATAACGGATTTTTTTATATAGCGGGTACTCCAGCCTATGACCAGACTCACCACGCTTTACATAGTCATTACATATAAATACATGCACTCGATGAAACATCACTTTTGCTACAATACACCAAAAGACGGGACAGTAAAGGTGCAGACTATTTACAACTATGTAGGCCTACATCAATTACAAAAAAGACAAAAATAGACTATTTACAACTATGTACACAAATGACAAAAAGACAGAAGGTAGAATAGCAAAAACCTATTCACAGCTATTTATATGCCCGGTTAGGCCCAGGAAGAAAAACAGAATAAATATTTATTTACAGCCGTGTATACACTTACGGATCAGACATAGGCAAAAGATGAGAGAATGGCAGCGGGATACAAATCAATCTGAATAATGCAGTTTGAAGAGGTGGGTTTTGAGGGCCTTTTTGAATGCTTGTGTTGATTGTATGTTGCGGATATGGGAGGGAAGGGAATTCCACTGCTTAGGTGCGGAGTAAGCGAATGCACGTTGGCCGTATGTCTTAGTGCGGGTGACGGGAACCTTGAGTGTGCGAGTGTCAGCAGAAGATCTTAAAGTGCGTGAAGGGGAGTAGACAGACAGTAGATCAGCAAGGTAGGAAGGACAAGAATCTGTGAAGAAGTTGTGACAGAGAACAGAGAGTTTGTACTCTATGCGTGCTTGCACAGGAAGCCAGTGAAGGGAATGTAGTAGAGGTGTGACCTATCCAATACAACCTCCAATCCTATTCTATCCTATCTCGTAACTCGGAGGTCGTAGTGGCACCACAGATGATCGTTTAATCAGCGTACTCCATTCTGTCCCTGTCCTCGGCTACCCTGATTGCTCCGCTCAGTGTCAAACCAGTTCAATCTCGAATGTTGCCCTCCCAACCTCTTTTTCGGTCTCCCACTTCTTCTACTTTCTTGCGCTGTTGCCTTGCAGTATGGTCTTTGCAAGACCTGATGATCTGGTGAAGTGGCCATACCATCGAAGTTTCCGTTTCTTCACCATTGTGAGCAGGTGATCGTGTTGTCCAATGGCTTGTGTTATGGTCTGTCGGACTTCGTCACACACGCCAACACCCACACTAATAAAACACCAAATCAGCACAACATCCACACTAATACAACACCCTACCAATACAACACCCACACTAATAAAACACCAAATCAGCACAACATCCACACTATAATACAGCACCCTACCAATACAACACCCACACTATAATACAGCACCCTACCAATACAACACCCACACTATAATACAGCACCCTACCAATACAACACCCACACTATAATACAGCACCCTACCAATACAACATCCACACTAATACAGCACCCTACCAATACAACACCCACACTATAATACAGCATCCTACCAATACAACACCCACGCTAATAAAACACCCAAACTAATACAGCACCCTACGAATACAACACCCACACTAATATAACACCCACACTAATACAGCATTGTACCAATACAACATCCACGCTAATAAAACACCCAAACTAATACAGCACCGTACCAATACAACACCCACCCTAATAAAACACCCACATTAATACAGCACCCTACCAATTCAACACCCACACTAATACAGCACCCTACCAATACAACACCCACGCTAATAAAACACCTACTCTAATACAGCACCCTACCAATACAACACCCACGCTAATAAAACACCCAAACTAATACAGCACCGTACCAATACAACACCCACCCCAATAAAACACCCACACTAATACAGCACCCTACCAAAACAACACCCACACTAATACAGCACCCTACCAATACAACACCTACACTACTAAAACACCCACACTCAACAAATACAACATCCACACTAATACAACACCCTACCAATGCAGCACCCACACTAATACAACCCTACCTAACCTAAAGCGCTTTAAATATACAAAGGGTATTAGTTCACAGCGTGGTCCAGATCAACCACAGCATTGATCAGCACTGACAGCCATAGGTAATGTCACAGAGTGGTCCACAGCATTGATCAGCACTGACAGCCATAGGTAATGTCACAGAGTGGTCCACAGCATTGATCAGCACTGACAGCCATAGGTAATGTCACAAGAGTGGTCCACAGCATTGATTAGCGCTGACAGCCATAGGTAATGTCACAGAGTGGTCCACAGCATTGATTAGCACTGACAGCCATAGGTAATGTCACAGAGTGGTCCACAGCATTGATCAGCGCTGACAGGCATAGGTAATGTCACAGGCGCCGTGACAGGTTGCTGCTCAACTCAAACTGAGTTACCTGGTTGTAGTAGTCTCCGCTTTAATAATTATTAATTAGACAGTGCTTTATTTTAAGGCGGGTTATTATAGTCGATGCTTTGTCCAGCTCGGTCTAGTGTCTGACACTGCAGTCTATGTTTTTGTTTCGCTAGTGGCACATGGATCAAGTCACTGCTGGTGGGTCTTTGCTTTCTTGACACTAATTGCAAAGTCTAACAAGCAGTTTGAAAGAAATGTGCACACAAAAAATGACACCTATATAATATTATTGCTTTCTCTCTCTCTCTCTCTCTCTCTCTCTCTCTCTCTCTCTCTCTCTCTCTCTCTCTCTCTCTCTCTCTCTCTTTCTCTCTCTCTTTTTTTTGTGCGAGTAAGCGCGCGTGTGTATACGTGTGTAAGCATCCGTGAGAGCGTACGCGCGCGCAGGAACAACAGGAGAGGAATCCGGACTGCGATAAACCGGAGATAGAGCAGTGTGGGAAACATATCGTGCCGACGATAATTATTTCACATTTGCTGTGGCACAAGCGCCATCGTTCGTTCAACATTCCATAACTACGGGATAAAAACGTGCATAAAATGCAGATAAAACAGATTTCACTGCTTCACAGTTGTGTGGCTGTTTTAAATGACAAAGCACAGATCTGTTATCTTTCTCGCTAGGAAAATAATACCGCACATAATTATGTATTGCATAAACAATTACAACTTGCTCTTGTGCTGTGGTAACTTCCCACTCCACCATCCCCACATACCCCCTACCTCACACACATATACCCCTACCTCACACACATATACCCCTACCTCACACACATACCCCTTACCTCACACACATACCCCCTACCTCATACACATACCCCTACCTCACACACATATACCCCTACCTCACACACATACCCCTACCTCACACACATTATACCCCTACCTCACACACATTATACCCCTACCTCGCACACACCCTCTACCTCACGCACATTATACCCCTACCTCACACACATACCCCCTACCTCACACACATACCCATACCTCACACACATTATACCCCTATCTCACACACATTATACCCCTGTCTCACACACACCCTCTACCTCACACACATTATACCCCTACCTCACACACATACCCCTACCTCACACACACATACTCCCTACCTCACACACATACCCCCTACCTCACACACATACTCTCTATCTCATACACATACTCTCTACCTCACATGCACCCCTTGGGGTCATGAGCAATCTTGCCACTGTAGATTGTTCTAACCTATAAAGGGAAAAGTGAAAGCCCCAGTTGAAAACCTGTCTTTCCTTTATATATTCACTGCGGCAACAGTACCCCCGTTGGAGTGCCGGGGGTTTCAGTATAAATAGTATCCCCACTTTCTGGAAATTTAGTGCTTTAAATTCCCACTGTCGCTGTCTTCCTCATTTGCTTTTTCCCATGCCTGCTCTGTCCTATCACTCTGCTATACTATCTTCTTCTTCACTAGATCAATGACCTACCTTTTTTCTTGAAAACTCTCCCTGAACAAGACTCCTTGTTTGTGTATGAGGTCTGTTGGATCAGCTTGGGAGTATTGGACGCTTTCTGCCGAGTGGTCACTAGGGCTTCCTATGATGTTATTAGTTAGCAATATAGGCATTTTATATGTATGTGTTTTGTTGATAATTTATAATGATGTTTGTATTCTATTTTGTTTTTGTAACCGGGGGTTCGAGTAGTTGGGGAAAAGCCTCAGCCGTCCCCTGCGTGGGATGTCTTTATTGTAAAGTGACTGGCCGGTGGAGGGCGTTCAGTTTTCCCACTAGGGTTGTTTCAGCAGATCTTTTATGCGGATCGGGGGTTGTCCGGTCCTGATTTGGCTCGGAAGAGTCCGCTGGACCTAAAGCAACATTTAATCAATCAATCAAACCTCACATACATACCCCCTATCTCACACACATATACCCCTACCTTACACACACATGCTCCCTACCTAATAATAATAATAATAATAATAATAATAATAATAATAATAATAATAATAATAATAATAATAATAATAATAATAATAATAAGGCACGCAAGGGGTTGGGGGAATGGGAAGACAAGACAGACAAAACTGGACAAAAGATACATAATATAATAACCTCACACACACATACTCTCTACCTCACACACATACTCCCTACCTCACACACATATACTCCTACCTCACACACACATGCTCCCTACCTCACACACACATACTCTTTACCTCACACACATATACCCCTACCTCACACACATACTCCCTACCTCACACACACATACTCTCTACCTCACATTTAGATTTTGTCTAAAATCACTTCGGTGAATAGACGTTAAATGAAATAAACAAACAAACAAACAAACAAACATACCTCACACACATATACTCTCTACCTCACACACACATGCTCCCTACCTCACACACACATGCTCCCTACCTCACACACACATACTCTCTACCTCACACACACATGCTCCCTACCTCACACACACACATGCTCCCTACCTCACACACACATGCTCCCTACCTCACACACCTAACCTCACAATAATTCTCCTATTTCCGTCCTTCCTCCACCCTATACTGTTGGCACATTACATTTGTTCCGCTCACTAGGTTCATTCCTCACTCCATAACATATGTTAAAGGAATATTGTAATAAAGTTTATGCGCATTCATAGCATAACTATGATAATACTACGCGATGATACTGCTCCTGCTGCTGTTGCTGCTGCTGCTGCTGTGTGGAGTGGGGAGGGGGAGGGGTAGCCGGGTTCCTGTATTTCTCGTTACCATTTGTCTCTTCTCACCACCAAAGAACGCAGGCCGGCACTTAAACTACTGGTATCCCACCGTGAAAGGATCTAGTTCACAAGGGGGAAAGAGAGACAAGCAGATAGAGACAGACAAAGACAAACAGAGAAAGAGCGATAGACACTGAGAGTGTCAATCAAACATTATTATAATGAACAAAACAAACCATTGGTTTATACCAAACCCGCCCAAGAAGAAAAGACAAGGCAAAGAAATAAAGTAAGACATAGTTAAATGAACAGAAAACTTAACTAAGACATAGTTAATGAACAGAAAACTTCAACTAAGACATAGTTAATGAACAGAAAACAATAAACTAAGGCATTGTTAATGAACAAAATATAATCAACTAAAACATCGTTAATGAACAGAAAACAATAAACAAAGACATAGTTAATGAACAGAAAACAATTAACTAAGGTATAGTTAATGAACAGAAAACAATAAACTAAGACATAGTTAATGAACAGAAAACAATAAACTAAGACATAGTTAATGAACAGAAAACAATAAACTAAGACTTAGTTAATGAACAGAAAACAATAAACTAAGACAGAGTTAATTTAACAGAAAACAATTAAAGAAGAAAATAGTAAAGCGACAGGCATAGTTGACCGCCATTCCTACAATAACAAAGAAATAAGGTCTACCATACGGTCTATACAAAAAATGAAAGTGTCGTGTCAAAGACTGCACCACACTGGGGCGCTGATCTCGCACAATGAAACAAAACCCAACACGTCTACCAAAATCAATTACTGAATAAATATCGTCGCCACATTTGGAATGACGCGCACACAATGTCTGTTAAAAGGACCTCTTTATAACCACAAATATTTCTTTTCATGGTGCGAATGGTTGAGCACAATGATGGCCAATAAGTATTCCATATATTTAACACAGGTGTGCGGTAAGCATTATGCCCCCTGTTAAGAAAAATAATGTATATTCTTTGTTACCGAAATGCTGCTCTTGGTAAACATTCTCCATTTTAAGAAATAATTTTTATTCTTTGATAGCGAATACCTGATATTGTTCCATAAATACTACTTGTTGCTAGCATTGAGTAGCACCTGGTCTCGATATAGAGCTAAACCAGTGCAAGAGCACGACGCACAATTGATGAAATATAAATAGATCATTAAGTTTTCTACTATAATTATTAGGTGCGAGCATTCATAAGCATCTGTCCAATAGATTTCCAAATGCACCAAAATAATTACAATAAGCACGAGAACGTCAGTCTTGTGTTCAATACCGACTTCCAGAACTTCAGACCTCCAGAACTTCAGACCTTCAGAGCTGATAGATGCTGCACAGAAAAGTCCTATTATGAACAATTGTAATCGTTTTAATTAAATTTTACACTTTTTTTAACAAAAGAAATTCTTATGTATGGCCTGTAAATATTGTTATTATTACTGTCATATTATTTCTTTTCCCCGTGTCACTAAGTGGTACTTTACACTCTGAGCTATTTTTATCATTGCTTCATTATTTATTTTGAATGCGATTTCCTCCCTCTGTTAGTGTGAGTATGCGTATGTGTGTATGTATGTGTGTATGCATGTGTGTGTCTCTTTAAACATGTCTTTTTATACTTAACTGTGATGCTCGTTATTATTTTGTAGGATGTCTAAAGTGTTTTATCTCATAATATTGCACCGTATTGTTTCAATATTTCTCCTGCGAGCGTATGAGCGTGTGTATGTGAGCACCCGAGTGCTTACAGCAAGCTTTATGTTTGGCTATGCGCTATACATGTATGACGATGATGATGATGATGATGATGATGATGATGATGATGACACTTTATGTGGAATATAATAATAATAATAATAATAATAATAATAATAATAATAATAATAATAATAATAATAATAATAATAATAATAATAATAATAATTATTATTATTATTATTATTATTATTATTATTATTATTATTATTATTATTATTATTATTCCACATAAAGTAAAATGCAGGTGCATTGCGCCCAATACAGCAGGTATTGTGTGTGAGAAGTATATGACATTTTGAATAATTAAAATGTGCATAGGTCTCATACTTAAACGTTTGAGTAACGAACACGTGGTGTATAACGTTGGCTATGCTAATATTCTGACTCGCAAGACCATACATTGCAATCACAATCAATTAAAAACATCAAACAAGAACACACATACACTACACACTAATCATGTCAACATCAAAACTTAACAACAGACTGTTCTTCATATAACAATGTATAATGTCAAATAACCGTTTGGAGTCTGTCGACAACAGAGGCCTCCTGTTCTGAAATGCAGGGCCAAAGTTATCATGAATTAAAAATTAGACCTAAACATTCCTGCGTGTAGCAGGACCTTATTTAAACGTTGGAGGGGAAAATGATTACAGCAAGCATCCCTGAGGCGTCCCAACGCCACAGTCGTAAAGCGTGACACACACAAACCACACTGCCGTAAAGCGTGACTTACACAAACGCCACAGACGTAAAGCGTGACACACACAAACCACACAGTCGTAAAGCGTGACACACACAAACCACACAGTCGTAAAGCGTGACACACACAAACGTCACAGTCGTAAAGCGTGACACACACAAACGTCACAGTCGTAAAGCGTGACACACACAAACGCCACAGTCGTAAAGCGTGACACACACAAACGCCACAGTCGTAAAGCGTGACACACACAAACGCCACAGTCGTAAAGCGTGACACACACAAACGTCACAGTCGTAAAGCGTGACACACACAAACGTCACAGTCGTAAAGCGTGACACACACAAACGCCACAGTCGTAAAGCGTGACACACACAAACGCCACAGTCGTAAAGGGTGACACACACAAACGCCACAGTCGTAAAGCGTGACACACACAAACGTCACAGTCGTAAAGCGTGACACACACAAACGCCACAGTCGTAAAGCGTGACACAAACAAACGCCACAGTCGTAAAGCGTGACACACACAAACGCCACAGTCGTAAAGCTTGACACACACAAACGCCACAGTCGTAAAGCTTGACACACACAAACGCCACAGTCGTAAAGGGTGACACACACAAACGCCACAGTCGTAAAGCGTGACACACACAAACGCCACAGTCGTAAAGCGTGACACACACAAACGCCACAGTCGTAAAGCGTGACACACACAAACGCCACAGTCGTAAAGCGTGACACACACAAACGCCACAGTCGTAAAGCTTGACACACACAAACGCCAGGTGCATCTTCACCTTGCTTACACTCCTCACCTCACAGGAAAACTATCCAGGAGCATTATGCTCTTCATGAGGTGTGTGTGTGTGTGTGTGTGTGTGTGTGTGTGTGTAATTGGGGAGTGTGATTACATTATGCGACGCTATTAAGCTACTAATAATTATGATCCACTGCGTATAGCGACAGCCGATGTTTGTTGTCAATTAAAGGTCAAAATAAGACAGCCCTAAATTTGACCCTTTTTATTTTTTTTTATTTTTTTATTTTAGGTTTTAGTTATTGTTCAGCCGGAGTTTGAAGTCACAACCTGTCATATCAACACTCCTTGAAAAGTTTGTCCTCAAACAGTGAATTAATGAGCATCTTGCGTCCAACAACCTTCTCTGCCCATTTCATGCACTAAAACTGCTCTCGTCCATACTTTAAATGACCTCTTGCTTGCCACTGACTGTGGAAACTTTCCTTACTCACTCTTCTCGAGCTCTCTGTTGCCTTTGAAACCATCGATCACTCATTCTCCTCTAACGTCTTAAAACACCTTTGGGATTCCAGGTTCTTCACTCAGCTGGTTCTCTTCGTATCTTTCTGACAAGTTTCAAACAGTCTCCGTGAACAGTGCCAATTCTTCTCCAGTCCTACTTTTATTTTTTTTTATTTTTTTTTTTATTTTAACAACTTTATTATCACCGAGGTGAAATTCGAGCACTTTCATTTTCGAAAGTACAGCAGCCCCAAGTGAAGCGATTTACCCAAGGTACATGCTGGGTGTGTTCTAGTCACCGGCACTCACCCGTCTAGGACATGAGCGTCAGGATCTTTATAGTCCGTTATGATGGAATGCATGCGACACAGACTAGACCTCGGTTTATACTCTCATCCGAAGGAGTAGGAAACGGGAGTAAAGTGTCTTTCCCAAGGACACAACACAATGCCCCGGCCTGGGCTCGAACTCGGGACCTTCAGATCCGCAAGCCAACGCTCTAACCACTCGACCACCGCGCCTCCCTAAAAACATCTGCCAGATCGTTCACAAAATTAAATGTTCTAATTCCAAGAATTGGTGTATTTTTTATTTTTTTAAAATTTATTTTAACAACTTTATTATCACCTAGGTGATGTTCCTCATGGCTCTGTTCTTGGCTCAGTTCTTTTCACTCTGTATAGGTAATCATCTGACATCAACAATCACCCATCAATCATCACTTAAACGCTAACGATGACCAACTTCACCACTGTAAAACTCTCTTGAAAAAATCTTTTACACCTTCTTCAAAGGACTTCTGACTGTTTTACTGACATACAAAACTGGAGGACTTCCAACAAACTTCAACAAAATGCTGACAATACCGAAGCCATACTCAATGGAACCCAACATAAGCTGTTTTCTGTCTTTACTGATTCAATTTTTCTTAGATCCTCCCTTCTTCTTCCGTCAAAAAGCTTGGTGTCACCACTATTGACGAAACCCTTTCAATGCATAACTTCATTCCGAAAACCTGTCAGTCATTTTCCTTTCATCTTCGCCGTATAGGCCTTATTCGAAAGTACCTCACTACTGATGCCACACAAAAAAGCTAATTACATCTCTCATCCTTTCAAGACTGGGCTACTACAACTTACTTCTTTCTCGTTTGCCTGCATCATTCATCCACCTCCTCCAACGCGTTTAAAATTCGGCAGCTCGCCTGATGTTGAAAAAGAAAATGTCTGATCACATCACCTCACTGCTCTCCTCTCACCACTAGCTGCCTGTCTCACACAGAATACTCTACAAAGTTAATCTTCTCTGCTTCAAGTGCAACAAAGGTTCTGCTTGTTCCTACCTTTCAGACAATATCCAATCCATCTATACACACCATCACGCAACATCCAATCAGCTTCTGATCCTCTGATACTTCGAATCCCTCGAATCAAACTTGTTTCTACCGGATTCCGCTCCTTCTCTGCCTTTAGACCATCTGTTCGAAATCAACTCCCACGTTCCATACGCAGAAAACCCTCAATCTTCTCCATCAAACAGAACCTAAAAGCTCTTCTGGTCTTCGTTTGCTCATTAACCATCTTCTACAACAATGGTATGCTCTGCATGGTCTCTTTGTATATGACAGCGTGTGTGTGTATATATAATAAATTACTGTTGTGCTTACAGATGTGTGTATTGTGAAATCAAAACAACTCCACATTATGCTTCTATTTGCTGTTAAAAACTGGACAAAGGATTGCTAGGTCTATAATCATGTTTGCATGTTGCTAATTCAAGCCTAAACATTGTGGGTCATTTCTCAGCCATTGTGAACTCAAAGAGATAGAATCTAATACAATGGGACGGAAGCGTGATATATAATTACGTCCTCAGAAGGTAACAGATCTATGTCAGTCATAGCAAGCCTACATCACTGGTCAATATGCTAACTGGATACCAAAACTACACTCATCTTTTCCAAATCCAAATGAACACAGAATTGGGCGTCATTGCCATAATGGCATTGAAGGTATGTGGAGAGTGGGGGAGAAGGGAAATGTGTGTGTCACTGTGTGTGGGTGTGTGTGGGTGTGTGTGTGCGTGTGTGTGCTATTTTATTTTATTTTATTTTATTTATTCATTTTACTTATTAATTTATTTTTGTTCCAGGAGGGAGGTGGTATTCCGTGCTCCTTAGGACACCTCCCATCACCCCCCCTCCCCCCATAATCCGCCCCTGCTATCCTACATTTGCCAGCAAGCACCGCCACAACAGATCGTCTTCTTTCAACAAGTTAATGTGGTGGAAGGGGAGGCGACTGGTTCACGCCTGGGAGAGAGACTGTCTACCTTTCATTTGTTGGCTAGTTTAGCTTTGGGTGGCTCCTGCCTTGCAGAATCCTTTGGTATGGCCATTGAGTTATGCGGGACAATGCGACAAGACATATGTTCTCCCCGCCTGACCATTTGTCTTCTGCTTTTGGTGGTGAGCAGGACTACATTGTCGGCAGGCATTTTATTCAAGTCAGTGGCAGTGACTTTGCAGAGAGTGTCGTGACACTTGTAACCGCAAAGCGGTTTACAATCAAAACGCTTCACCGCCTTGCAGGGCAAATATTTGTATGTCCCTCTTACGCGGAATACATCAAAACAACAGTTCAGTTGGGACTTTTTGTCAAGATGGTGGCCGAGAGGCGGGAGTCAAATACTCCGCTCTGCTACATTAAAATAACAATAATAATATAAAAAAGATGTAGATTAAAAATATATGATAATAATAAAAATGCAAAGTTTAGGGTTTCAAATGCGTTAAGAGCAAAGAAAACAAGACCCAAGCAAAGGCACACTATTGACAAGTGTAACAGTTTCAAATCAAAGTACCTAACTCTGCCCGGCTCCGCATGGGAGCTTTTTTTGAGCCTACAATGCCATAAAAGATCTGAAGATTTGGGTGAATAGGTGAACAGAAAGAAATATGCTGCGCGGCAAAACGTGCACAAATACAGGCCGGAGTAGGCCTTCATTCCACCAGCAGCACGCACTCACAAAGGACATAAAACATATAAATCATTAAAAAAAAACTTTGGAATTTTAAATGCAAATTCAACCAGTGGTGTTTTTATTATACGCGCGCTACAGTCAGGACACAAAAGCTGCAAAACATGAAACATATGCTTGCGATGTGGTGTGTGTTTGGAATACACAACCATGCATAGTCCTCATCCTTCATTGTGTAATACACAACCATGCATAGTCCTCATCCTTCATTGTGTAATACACAACCATGCACAGTCCTCATCCTTCATTGTGTAATACACAACCATGCATAGTCCTCATCCTTCATTGTGTAATACACAACCATGCATAGTCCTCATCCTTCATTGTGTAATACACAACCATGCATAGTCCTCATCCTTCATTGTGTAATACACAACCATGCATAGTCCTCATCCTTCATTGTGTAATACACAACCATGCATAGTCCTCATCCTTCATTGTGTAATACACAACCAAGCATAGTCCTCATCCTTCATTGTGTAATAAAGCTATGTTCTAGCACAGCGCGCTTTTCAGGTCAAATTGTTGTTGAAGGCGCTGGCTGGCCAGACCCAGCAAGCATTACAAAGTTTCCTGAAGCCAGGACTCTCGTCACCCAATAGACCCAGCAAGCATTACAAAGTTTCCTGAAGCCAGGACTCTCGTCACCCAATAGACCCAGCAAGCATTACAAAGTTTCCTGAAGCCAGGACTCTCGTCACCCAATAGACCCAGCAAGCATTACAAAGTTTCCTGAAGCCAGGACTCTCGTCACCCAATACTGGCGTGGTGGTAGCAAACGTTCACGGATTATATCAGTGACCTAAAAAGATACAAGGATCGGGCATTTGAACTTTAATATACCACAATATTTACATCCCGTAAGAAAAACAAATACTGGCACTGTTGCACAGACACATCACAACTCTTAATTCATTGAGGTTTGCTGCGCACGTTACTGATGCCCATGTTGACCAACAACACGCATTCTGAGAAACACAACCGCACTAATATACGCACATTTCCAACAAGATTTGCTTACATTCATTTTTTTAAAAAGCAAAAAAAAAAAATCACGTACACCACATTGCCTCCGGCTGTTTAAGCGTTTCAGTTCCCAGGACCACCACCGACAATCGCAAAGGGACCTAACCGCGTAACGTAAAGGGGCATCCATGCGTAAAAGAGCAAAGGGACATCAATGAGTAGAGTCAAGGGACATAAACTCAACTTTGACTTCCATGCAAGAGCTTGTGTGCATAATGGTTGCTTTCTCTTTTCTGTTCAAACCACCCGCTAACAAATGAAAACGTCTGCATGTAACCTGCTGTGTGTGAACTGCGGTTGTGAAAGTGAAGTCAGCTTGCAGCATCTGAGCCCTGGAGTTGTTAACGAGTTGTCAACTGTTGGTCTTTTTTCAGAGAAGGGAGGCGGGAAGAGGGCAGGGATTAAGACTGGGGTGGTCACACGTAGCTGTCACACTCCTCATTATGTAGTGTGAGTAGGGGGTGTGTGTGTGTACGTGTGATTGAGAGTGTGTGTGTGTGCGTGCGTGTGTGTGCGTGTTTGTATTATTATGTTGTCATTTGGGTGGAACAGAAATAATATAAATAAATGAAATCCAGACGCGGATACTACTGTTTTACAAGGCGTCCTGCCTTTACTTTTACACATTTTGTTCTGAGATTAATGGAGGGATTTGTTTTAAACTTGGTGTGTAGTTACAACATAATGAGCCCTACTAAATGTATGCATCATATTGGTTGACATCGTCATTGTGACGTAATTTTTTTTTGTTTTTTTTGCATTAAAACGTCAGGTGTCGACCAGCAATGATTCTTTTTCTTTTGTTTTCCTCCGTCAGATTTCACATGTTGCCTTAAAATGTCAAAATGACACGATACAGGATTACCAAACAAAAGACAAAAGTCAGGGATGATTTATCCACGAGTTTCAATCAGCAGGATAAATTGAATTCGTTAATATATTATTTGCAAGCAGCGAATAACTAACTAACTAATGTTATATATAATGACTGCATTTAAATTCCCTATCAAAAGCAAACCACGCTATATACTACAAAAATATAACAATACCACTTTGCTTGGTTTTGTATGTATGTATAACCATTGTGCATGTGAACAGTGTGTACTAACGTAACCATTTTGTATGTGAACAGCGTGTACTAACGTACGTAACCATTGTGTATGTAAACCGTGTGTACTAACGTAACCAATGTGCATGTGAACAGTGTGTACTAACGTAACCATTGTGCATGTGAACAGTGTGTACTAACGTAACCATTGTGCATGTGAACAGTGTGTACTAACGTACGTAACCATTGTGTATGTAAACAGTGTGTACTAACGTACGTAACCATTGTGCATGTAAACAGTGTGTACTAACGTAACCAATGTGCATGTGAACAGTGTGTACTAACGTAACCATTGTGCATGTGAACAGTGTGTACTAACGTAACCATTGTGTATGTAAACAGTGTGTACTAACGTAACCATTGTGCATGTGAACAGTGTGTACTAACGTACGTAACCATTGTGCATGTAAACAGTGTGTACTAACGTAACCATTGTGCATGTGAACAGTGTGTACTAACGTAACCATTGTGCATGTGAACAGTGTGTACTAACGTAACCATTTTGTATGTGAACAGTGTGTACTAACGTAACCATTGTGTATGTAAACAGTGTGTACTAACGTAACCATTGTGCATGTGAACAGTGTGTACTAACGTAACCATTTTGTATGTGAACAGCGTGTACTAACGTACGTAACCATTGTGTATGTAAACAGTGTGTACTAACGTAACCATTGTGCATGTGAACAGTGTGTACTAACGTAACCATTGTGCATGTGACCAGTGTGTACTAACGTAACCATTGTGCATGTGAACAGTGTGTATTAACGTAACCATTTTGTATGTGAACAGTGTGTACTAACGTAACCATTGTGTATGTAAACAGTGTGTACTAACGTAACCATTGTGCATGTGAACAGTGTGTACTAACGTAACCATTTTGTATGTGAACAGCGTGTACTAACGTACGTAACCATTGTGTATGTAAACAGTGTGTACTAACGTAACCATTGTGTATGTAAACAGTGTGTACTAACGTAACCATTGTGTATGTAAACAGTGTGTACTAACGTAACCATTGTGTATGTAAACAGTGTGTACTAACGTAACCAATGTGCATGTGAACAGTGTGTACTAACGTAACCATTGTGCACGTGAACAGTGTGTACTAACGTACGTAACCATTGTGTATGTATACAGTGTGTACTCACGTAACCATTGTGCATGTGAACAGTGTGTACTAACGTAACCATTGTGTATGTGAACAGCGTGTACTAACGTACGTAACCATTGTGTATGTGAACAGTGTGTACTAACGTAACCATTGTGTATGTAAACAGTGTGTACTAACATAACCATTGTGTATGTAAACAGTGTGTACTAACATAACCATTGTGTATGTAAACAGTGTGTACTAACGTAACAATTGTGTATGTAAAGTGTGTACTAACGTAACCATTGTGTACGTAAACAGTGTGTACTAACGTAACCATTGTGCATGTGAACAATGCGTACTAACGTAACCATTGTGTATGTAAACAGTGTGTACTCACGTAACCATTGTGTATGTAAACAGTGTGTACTAACGTAACCATTGTGTATGTAAACAGTGTGTACTCACGTAACCATTGTGTATGTAAACAGTGTGTACTCACGTAACCATTGTGTATGTAAACAGTGTGTACTCACGTAACCATTGTGTATGTGAACAGTGTGTACTAACGTAACCATTGTGTATGTAAACAGTGTGTACTAACGTAACCATTGTGTATGTAAACAGTGTGTACTAACGTAACCATTGTGTATGTAAACAGTGTGTACTAACGTACGTATAACCATTGCGTATGTAAACGGTGTGTACTAACGTAACATTGTGTGTGTAAACAGTGTGTACTAACGTAACCATTGTATATGTAAACAGTGTGTACTAACGTAACATTGTATATGTCAACAGTGTTTAATAACGTAACATTGTGTATGTAAACAGTGTGTACTAACGTAACCATTGTATACATAAACAGTGTGTACTAACGTAACATTGTGTATGTAAACAGTGTGTACTAACGTCACCATTGTATATGTAAACAGTGTGTACTAACGTAACCATTGTGTATGTAAACAGTGTGTACTAACGTAACCATTGTGTATGTAAACAATGTGTACTAACGTAACTATTGTGTATGTAAACAATGTGTACTAACGTAACCATTGTGTATGTAAACAATGTGTACTAACCAGTGTGAACTACTGACCAGTACACTGAATAGAAGTTAAGAAAACCTCCAGTGGTAGTATATTTCCACTACTTGGGAGTTCTCGCCTTCTTTGTGTATGTTAATGTTGTTATTGGTCTGTAACGACCTACACTAACACACACAATCTGTCAATGAAGTCTTTCATCCCGCCAGACAGTATTTTTATTTTAGCTGTAACCAAATCGCCAGTGAATGGAAACGTGAAACAGCCTGTGAAATATGAGAGGGGCAGATTAGGGCTAAGACGAGCACTAGGGAGAAATTAACTGAGGGGTGGAAACGAATTAGAGCGTCAAATCATAACATCGTGTACAATTGGCGCGAGAATGTCACTCCGTTTAGGATACACTTCAAAGAGAACATAATTTTAAAGTGAGTGTGAAGCCTAAATAAAAAGGCGGTGATGGCGTTAGTACTGGCGAATATGGTGATGATGATGACTTTCAATAAAATAACCGTAAGAGACAAATAAATTCTGCAACAGTATGCGACAGCTGGATGATTGTTGGGCGATGTTTAGTTTTTAGCACCTTGCTATCTATGGAATTAATAAGCTGGCTGGTGTTTGGTTAACAGGTGCGCATGCGCTAACCTCTAAGCTATTGCGCCAGCCGGCCGCCTTAAGAACATTGTGTATCTAATGTTACGTCTGTTTAGTATTTACACTTTACCCGGGTTTGGATTTCACTGTTTTGTGGGTTCATGGCGTAGAGCAATAAAATTCTGTCTGGCCACAATCACGCCCTCTGACACTAATCTCGTATACTACTGCAACATTACATGGCGTGGCAGAAAAACGTGTGTAGGTCTACATAGGATATACCTATATGTGTGTAGGTCTACACAGGATATACGTATGTGTGTGTAGGTCTACATAGGATATACGTATATGTGTGTAGATCTACACAGGATATACGTATATGTGTGTAGGTCTACTTAGGATATACGTACATGTGTGTAGGTCTACATAGGATATACGTATATGTGTGTAGGTCTACATAGGATATATGTACATGTGTGTAGGTCTACATAGGATATACGTATATGTGTGTAGGTCTACATAGGATATACCTATATGTGTGTAGGTCTACATAGGATATACCTATATGTGTGTAGGTCTACATAGTATATACGTATGTGTGTGTAGGTCTATGAATGAATGAATGAATAATTTATAAAGCGCGTAAATATCTCCACGCCGACGGGCATGATCGCAGCGCTGGTGGGATGGAGGTGGATACACACACACACACACACACACCTACACACACACACACAGTTGCGGGAAGGGTGCATAGATAATAACTTAACATTTTAACTTCTTCACTATCGCTCAACACATTCTAGCAGGCAGACCAGTAAATTAACATTTATGCAATACTTTCACGCAGTGACTTATGAAATTGGGATGAGATCACATAATTATACATCCAGATTAGCAAGAAGAGAAGAAATATGTTTTCAAGTTTCTGCGAAATGCATCGACAGAGTCTACATAGGATATAGGTATATATGTGTAGGTCTACATAGGATGTTTCGTTTCGTTGAATAAACTAATGTCCCCAGACACCTGAGCATATAGGGGACGTCACATAAAATATACGTATGTGGAGATAAAATGAAGAAACTGCTGTTGCTTCTACTTGAAGCGATAGTGTGAACCAATGAAAGCTAGACGTTGGGCATGAACATTTGCTGCACTGCACAACATTATTAGTCATGACTAGCAGTTTCCCTTACAGAGCCCCACTTTGGCCACACCCCTCTAAAGATCCCTTACCATTCACAGTGAATGTTGCCCCACTGAAAATAAAACTAGCTTGCAACAAAAAAACAACTCTTTGTTAATAGTGTTGTGGCTATGTATAAACACTGTAGCAAACTTTCTATCGCTAAAAAAACATCATCTAGTAGAACGTAGAGAGTATTTATGAAAACATCATCTAGTAGAACGTAGAGAGTATTTATGAAAACATCATCTAGTAGAACGTAGACAGTATTTGTGAAAATATCATCTAGTAGAACGTAGAGAGTATTTATGAAAACATCATCTAGTAGAACGCAGAGAGTATTTATGAAAACATATAGTAGAACGTATAGAGTATTTATGAAAACATCTTGTAGAACGTAGAGAGTATTTAAGAAAACCTCATCTAGTAGAACGTAGAAAGTATTTATGAAAACATCACCTAGTAGAACGTATGGAGTATTTATGAAAACAGGGGAAATCACTCTGTGTCACAACAAGAAATGTTAAAGTACGTACTCCATCTTTCTCTGTCCCCAGCCGCCCTCGTGGCTTCGTTCAGTGTCAAGCCAGTCCATTCTCGAAAGATGTCCTCCCACCTATTTTTCAGCCTCCTTGCACCGCGCCTTCTAGTATAGTTTTGCAAGGTTTGATGCTCTACTGACGTGGCCATAACATCGGAGATTCCGTTTCTTCAACACTGTGAGCATGTCACCGTGTTGTCCAATGGTTTGTGTGATAGTCTGTCGGACTTCCTTATTGGTGATGTGTTGGGTATAGGAAATGCCCAGAAGTCTTCTGTAGAATCTCATCTTTATTCTTTGTATTCTTCGTTGTAGGTCTGCTGTGAGGGTCCATGTTTCGCAAGCGTAAAGGAAGATGAAGATGACAAGGAAGGCCAGCAGCAGAAGAGTGTTGGGAGCGCAGCAGCCTTACCTTGGAATGTAGACTGATGGTCTTGTCTTTCCATGTACAACATCAGCCCTAACATCATTGAAGTCAATAAAAGCCTGTATGACCCGGCTACCAGTTCAGTCCTCCACAACATCGCCACCGGGAACTGGTTCATAACAATCATCGGCGTGCGCCATCGGAAACTGGTTCAGAACAACAATCGGTGTGCGTCAAGATGCTTACTCTTTTCAACATTCTTCAACAACTTCCTAGAGCACATCATGTCAGATGCGTTTGTAGATCACGAAGGCACAGTCAGCATAGGAGGTAGAGCAATCTCCAACCTTCGTTTTGCGGATGACATTGATGGATTGGCTGGAGAGGAACAAGAACTTGAATATCTGTTACAGAGGCTTGACACCATCTCCAGAGCCTATGGAATGGAAATAAGTGCAGAGAAGACCAAAATGATGACCAACAACATCAATGGCGTCAACTCGGACATCAAATTCCAAGGCCAATCCCTCAACATAGTGCATAGCTTCAAATATTTAGGAGCCATAATATCAGCCAATGGGTCCCGACAGGAAGTCCTCTCGAGGATCGCACAAACTGCTGCCCTGACAAGGTTAAAGCCCATCTGGAAAGTCAAGACCATCAGTCTACATTCCAAGGTAAGACTGCTGCGCTCCCTTGTCATCTCCATCTTCCTATAAGCTTACGAAACATGGACCCTCACAGCAGATCTACAACGAAGAATACAAAGCATGGAGATGAAGACTTCTGGGCATTTCCTCCACCCAGCACATTACCAACGACGAAGTCCGCCAGTCCCTCACACAAGCCATTGGACAACACGATGACCTGCTCACAGTGGTGGGGGGACGGAGACTCCGATGGTGTGGCCACGTCGCCGGATCCGATCATCAGGCCTTGCAAAGACCATCCTGCAAGGCACAGTGCGGGGAGGTAGAGGAAGAAGAGGACCGAGGAGGAGGTGGGAGGACAACGTTCGAGAATGGACTGGCTTTACACTGAGCGAAGCCATCAGGGTTGCTGAGGACAGAGAAAGATGGAGCACGCTGGTTAAACGATCATCTGTGGTGCCCCAACGACCCACGAGTAGATAGTGGATCTTTTCATCATACGGTGTTTCTTGGGCAAGAAAGACCTGGCGGGGCCCAGTCCTATCCGAAATCCACGAGTACAGTGTGGATCGCCTTGGCCCCGAGCACGTGGTCGTTGAACCTATAGTAACGTGAGGTTCCTCCGATCTCGCCGGTGACTTCTGCGTAGAAGACTTTCGCCCAATGATGCCGTGCTGACATCACCCGTGTTAGTTGCCTTTTAGGACACGCCGGTAAACGTTGGGTTTATTCTAGTCAGTGCCCGAACCCACAGGGCCACTGAGTGGCACAATTATATCACATTTAGTCAGAGTACAGCGCTGCAGTGGGTCTGTATCACAGAAGCTCAAACCTGGCACCTCCCTATCACCGCCCCTTGAAATCTATACTACAACACCATAGTGATCTCCCCTTGTTGTGAAATTAGTCAGCGGAGGATTAACGGTTACCCCCCTTGTCCGTATAACACGAAATTCGATTCTTTGAGTTTTATCACCCAACGCCCATTCCTTTCACTCCGCTTGTTACTTGTAACGCCTCTTGTTTCTTCCCATTGTATTGCTAAGTCTCTCTGCTTCTTGCTCGCTCATTTCTTTTTATTCTCCTTCCTTTTTTCTAATTCTCCTGCTTTTTCTCCTCGTCCTCTTCCTCCTTCTCCTCCTCATTCTTCTTCTTCTTCTTCTTCTTTCATGACTGTGACTTTGAAGAATGCCATACTGAGGCCGCATTTACATTTATTTTGTTTAATGTAGGAAATTATGACATTAATAATGGTGATCCTCCTTATGGGAAATACTTTGTATTACCATCAGGGCAAGGTTAACACGCAAGTTTGTTGTTCACTTGGCTCAATAACGTCTGCCTCCTTCTCTCCTCCTGCTTTTTCAACGACAGAGACAGAAACATAGAAGAAGATCCCATTTGACTTCCAGTCCCGTATCTCATTTGTACTGAAGCAGCACTTGTTTGTGTCTTTGATGAGTCGTTATCCACCCACATCACAATATTTAAACCTTTCTTTCCAATTCCCCACAACAATAAAGCTGAAGTTACAGCGTCGCTTTCACCTTTTGCATACTGATCAACGTTTCCTTAGCAAGATTCATTAACCCGACACCTCCAATAATTCTTTCTCCATCTGCATACTGATCAACGTTTCCTTAGCAAGATTCACTAACCTGACACCTCCAATAATTCTTTCTCCATCTGCATACTGATCAACGTTTCCTTAGCAAGAGTCACTAACCTGACACCTCCAATGATCAACGTGTCCTTAGCAAGATTCACTAACCTGACACCTCCAATTATCAACGTTTTGTTAGCAAGAATCACTAATAGGAAACCTCCAATGATCAACGTTTCCTTAGCAAGATTCACTAACCTGACACCTCCAACGATCAACGTTTCCTTAACAAAGATTCACTAACCTGACACCTCCGATGATCAACGTACACCTCAAATGGTTCTTTCTCCAGCAAGCTGCTTTGCTTTTTTTTCTCACACACAGAGAGACAGCCAGTACATACTGAGGAGACACAGACGTATTCATACACATACTACAAATCACGGCTACATAACAGAGCATTTGGGCTGAACAAAGGAGGATATACTATCAACCATATATATTATTTATTTATTTAGTTATTTATGTATTTAGTGATTTATTTCATCACTTTTACATAGCGCCTTTTCCAGCTCAAGGCGTACATTACATTACATGATTATTGCTTTAGGTCCAGCGGACTCTTCCGAGAAAATCAGGACCAGTACAGCCGAATCAGGACCACAAAATCCAGACCACAACTTGGCTGAAAAAGGACTCGCCCGTGATCCGCATAAAAGGTCTGCCGAAACAACCCTAGTGGTAACACTGAAGGCACTCCACCAGCCGGTCACTTTACAATAAAGGCATCCCACGCAAGGGACGCTGAAGCCACACTCTGACCTATCGAACCCCCGTCCACAAAAACAAAATAGAATACAAACATCAATATAAAATATCAACAAAACACATACATCAATATAAAATGCCTTCATTGCCAAATAATAACATCATAGAAAGCCCTAGTGACCACCTGGCAGAAAGCGTCCAATATTTCCAAGCTGATCCAATAGACCTCATACAAAAATGAGGAGTTTTGTCCCGGAAGAGTTTTCAAGAAAAAGGGTAGGTGACTGGTCTAGCGAAGAAGAAGATATTATAGCAGATTGATAGAACAGAGTATGAATGAGAAAGAACAAATGAGAAAGACAGCAACAGTTGGAATTTAAAGCACTAAATTTCCAGAAAGTGGGGATACTATTTATACTGAAACCCCCGGCACCCCCACGGGGGGCTCAAGGCGTAGGCCGATACAGGGTGGAACTCAAGCCGCCAGGGACGCCCCTTGTAGCTTTTGGGCGCATAGTCTGACGCCCAGACGACTGAGCACAATCCTGGGCGACCGGGGATGGGGAGAAGGGACCTAGTGCGTGCTGGGTGTGTTTGTGTAGCCGGCACTCAGCCGTCTAGGACACGAGCGTCAGGATCTTTAAAGTCCATGCGATGAAATACGTGCGTGCACAGACTAGACCTCGTCCCAAGAAGTAGGAGCGCAGTGTCTCAGGTTTGTTCTCCAAGGCCGTTAACGGGATTTGAACCACTGCCTGAGCAGGAAGCAATGTCATGGCCTGTGCAGGAAGCAATGTCATGGCCTGAGCAGGAAGCAATGTCATGGCCTGAGCAGGAAGCCATGTCATGGCCTGACACTACCGAGCCTTAAGATATTAGTGTTTTGATAACATCATTTGAAAAATGGTTTTCAGTTTTATTTAACTATTTACTGTTAAATTGTTAAATAATTAAGATGTTGGTTTTTTATGTGTGTGCGAGTATGGGTAATAATTTATTATGAAGGTATGTGTGTGTCTACAATAATAATTTATTATGAAGGTATATGTGTGTCTGCAATAATAATTTATTATGAAGGTATACGTGTGTGTCTACAATAAAAATTTATTATGAAGGTATATGTGTGTGTCTACAATAATAATGTATTATGAAGGTATACGTGTGTGTCTACAATAATAATTTATTATGAAGGTATACGTGTGTGTCTACAATAATAATTTATTATGAAGGTATATGTGTGTGTCTACAATAATAATGTATTATGAAGGTATATGTGTGTTTGTCTACAATAATAATGTATTATGAAGGTATATGTGTGTGTCTACAATAATAATGTATTATGAAGGTATATGTGTGTGTCTAAAATAATAATTTATTATGAAGGTATATGTGTGTGTGTCTACAATCACTATTAACTACGATAAATACAATACTGAACTGAACACTGATGGGATAAAGAATTATTTGTAAATGTCATTAAACAAGTAAAGATCCCGTATCGAGTCTCTACAAATCCATTTCGAATCACGCCGACACATCACAATGAAAGAAACATTTCCTCAAATCCCAACCTCCCAAAATGTAAAGACATTATACCTTGAACTCCTGTACCCTAAACCCCAACCTCTCTAATTCCTAAATCACAACCTCTGACAATGAAAGGGAATGGATTTTTGCTGACTTCCCCAAGCAGTAAATAAAGAAGTGTGCAAATAGAAGGAGAACATGAGTAAAGGCTACAACCGCCAGACAAGCCACAGCTTCTGCTATGCGATGTAATCAACTGCCAGTGACACGTTAATGCTTAACATTTCTTTGTGCAGTGGGGAATGTGCTACCATTGGCAGGACAACGTGATAGGCAAATAAATGTCTTTGGATGAGAGTATAAACCGAGGTCTAGTCTGTATTTGCTCGCATTCCATCACAAGGGTCTGAAAGATCCTGACGCTGGTGTGCTAAGCGGGCGAGTGTCAGCTACAAAATACAGCCTGAGAGTGCCAGCTACCTTCTCCCCATCCCCGTCCTCCAGGATTGTGCTCAGTTGTCCGGGGCGCCAGACAAGACGGCTTGAGTTATGTCCTGTATTGGGTACGCTGTCCAACTTTTTCCGGGTCGCCTCGGCGAAACGATAAAGAACACGGCCATTCTATCAAAGTACATGTGATCGGTTCAAACAGATACACACAGGTCTTCTATAGGAGTGCAACAGTAGCAGCAGTAGCAGTAGTAGCAACAGTAGTAGTAGTAGTAGCAACAGTAGCAGCAGTAGCAGGCAAACAGCTTTCGTGGACTTCACAAGGAGCAATGGGATGGAGGGGTCAGGGTTCACGCTTGCTCAGGCACTTGTACCCAAAACACAGTGCTTGGTTATTTGCCTGAGACCAAGCTAGAGAAACAAGACCAAGCTAGAGAAACAAGACCAAGCTAGAGAAACAAGACCAACTAATCAAAAGGAGAAGGGGAGAAAACTAAACCCTGAGGTTCTCCCGCTGTAAATAGAAGGCCACATTCCCACTATTTGTTGTTAACCAGGAACACCAACAATTTACAAACGAATGATTATTCTTCCTTGAACTGTAGTAAAATAAATGACCACAGTACTAGTCATTTTATGTCATCTTTCTCACGTTTGTCAATAATACTCTTTACATATAAACGTCTGAGCCAAGTGAAGCAGTTTTCGTGAAACCCAAGATGTTATGTGCAGTCATTATCTGATCACAACCTATGGGTAACTTGTCATAGTAATCTATGAAAACGTTCTTGTTTTGTAAGGTCATCAGCCTTACTCTTTAACCTAATCCTCGATGTTTCAGCGCTGCGTCAATAACACCAATAAAACAGTGTGGAGGCGTTGTTCGTTGTTTATCATCTCACTGCATGCTCAATGAAAAGCTTTTACTACTCGCTGGGTTACAAGTGTGGGGACGGCTTAAGAACTATGGGTTTGAAAGAAGTAGAGTATTGCCTCTATCAGGAAGACTGGTAGGAACAGGTGTGGAGGTTTTGTGATCACAGATAGCATCTGATCTAATAAGTCTCCACCATTATACACCACGCGCACACAACCATTTCCAACCTTACATACAATACTATGCACGCGGACCTTTCTTCATTCCAACTCAAAGCGCGGTTATCTAATGATTAGCGATGATCAACCTCTTCAACCGGGGCTCCTGCTTCATTCTGTATTTGCTTTACCCGGTTTCAACAGAAGATCTTGAACATTCCATCCTAATGTTGGGTCTTTAACACGGGACAAGAACCTGCATTATTCATTGATTGTATCAAGACGCATTGGCTAGATCTGCCCTGTACAAGAGGTGTAGTCTGCACCACGCATTTTTGTATCTGGTTTTGTGTTTGTTATTGATCGAAAGAGCACTTTCCTCGATGGCCTGATGAATGAACGATCAGGACAGATATAACCCTTTCTCTCTGCCTTGCCTTCCATCCCAACCCCTGTACGTCTGGATGCCTCCCCCTACACGATGATTTGGCCACCGTCCATGCTGACGCTGCAACTTTCCATCCCACAGTGGCGGCCCTTTGACAGGAAGTGCTCGTATAGTAGCCGCCCTTTGAGCGACTCTCCAGACGACGAAGGACAGGTGGTAGGAGCCTCCAGGGAATGTTGGTTTGAAGAGAGTTGTGGCAAAGGGTTGTGTGCCCCTTGTTAGCTACGTCATTAGTGTCATGGCTGTCGTGCTAAGTCTGTCTCGGTTCGTCCGCGAGCTTGGCGCGAGCTTTATTGCTGTTGTGAACCGGGCAACCACAGCGCAAATTTTATGGCAGGTGCTCACTTTCCTTTTATCCCGCGGGGGCGGCCATTGTTTTAAAGCACTGTGCGCCGGTCCAGGAGAGATATCACCATTGTGATCTTTTGCAGTCTGCTACAGCGAGTCAAGGTTATGACACGGGTTAACACTGATGCGCCTTGAGCACTATTTGTGTTTGTCAAACGCCTCACAAAGTGTGTACTGCGAGCAGCGGACGTTCTTGCTTCCAGTACACACAGGTATCGTTCTGCACATGGAGCCTGTTGGCCCTTTATTGGCTGAAAGGAATGGCTGATGAGTGCGTATTTCTATTCTGTGCTATAAGCCTCTGTAGGAATAAACGCAACACTCCAAAGGGACGTCACCGAGAAAAAGGGAATGTGTTGGTGAGGTCTCGACAGTGTGTCTGTCAGTTAGTGTTTCGTACCGACATAAAACCGCCATCGCTTTCCGCTTGTGCCGCGCGTTATCGTGGCTGACACTATTCCTGGCCTCAATCTCCAGATCACAGTCCGATACCTTTGAGCCGCCTGCTTTATGTACTCGCCATTACAACGTTTCTGGCACCACATCTACCGTGATACACTGTCGTCATTCACGTGCTGCACGTGGTAATGAGAAGAAGAGAGAGAAAAGGGGAGGTGAGGAGGGAGGACTTGCGTACACTGTCACGCGCTGCACATGGTGTAGGGGTGTGGGGAGGTCAGAGTGATGAGGGGTAGGACTAGAGTAGAAGATGGTGTGAAATGTGATGACGCAATAAATGAAGGATGGTGGTAAACGTGATGACGAAATAAACAAAAGATGATGTTAACTGTGATGGCGTAATAACTTGTTAGTTAATTAGTTATATCTTACAGGGTCCAGCGGACTGCAAAGAGCCGAATCAGGACCACAAAATCGAGATCACATCTTCGCTGAAAGAGGACTCGCCCCCGATCCGCACAAAAGATCTGCCGAAACAACCCCAGTGGTAACACTGAAGACATTCCACCAGCCGGTCACTGTACAATAAAGGCATCCCACGCAGGGGACGCTCAGGCTGTATTCTAATTTATCGAACCCCAGTTTACAAAAACAAATACAATACAAACATCAGTATACAATATCAACAAAACACAAACATATAAAATGCATACATTGCTAAATACTAATATCATAGGAAGCCCTAGTGACCATTTGGCAGAAAGCGTCCAATATTTCCAAGCTGATCCAACACACCTCACACACAAATGAAGGGTTCTGTCCCGGAAGAGTTTTCAATGTGACTGGTCTAGTGAAGAAGAAGACAGTATAGCAGATTGATAGAACAGAGTAGAAATGAGAAAGAACAAATGAGAAAGACAGCGGCAGTGGGAATTTAAAGCACTAAATTTCCAGAAAGCGGGGATACTATTTATACAGAAACCCCTGTACCACTGAAGGGTCCCACAGCCGTAGCTCAATTGGTAGAGCGTTCGCCTGGCACACCGATGACCCAGGTTCGAATCCCGTGGTGCGTGATGTAAAATGTGGCAATTTTTACTGTCCATTTTAGCAGTATGATTGCTTTGGTGGTTCAGTGTTGATTCAGGTCCCTACCCCTCTTTCCCTGGGATGGTTATCCCCGTCTGCCATATCGCCAATGGTGGGTGTAGACGCTAAACCTCAATGTTCATTCACCACTGAAGGATGGCGTGAAATGTGGTGACGTAATAACGGCTGGTGTCGGATTGATCGTGACCATTCTTTTTAGTGTGCCTATAAGGATAGCAACACCAAAACAAAAATGCAGGTGCAGACAATTTAAAACAGAAAAACGGCGATGACCCCCACTGTTAAAACTTGCTGCGTGAAATGAAAACGTTGGGCATCGAATAACATCACCTTCGGCAACAACAGCCCTAACAACAACAAACGACAACTACCAATCCAACGTTGTCCCAACTACTGTCTGGGTTCAGCTTTAACTTCATGTTATCTGTAAATTCAAAGTTGTCCCAACTACTGTCTGGGTTCAGCTTTAACTTCTTGTTATCTGTAAAATCATATTCAATCATTGGTACTTATGGTAGTTTCTCCAGTCCTAGAATGCTTTATCTGTAGATCAAGGTCTTAACTGTTAGCCACTTAGCCAAAGACTGCATCCATTTATCTGACCTACCATCTTAACCTCCACACACACAATGCTTTATCTGACCTACCATCTTAACCTCAAACACAATGCTTTATCTGACCTACCATCTTAACCCCAAACACAATGCTTTATCTGACCTACTATCTTAACCTCAAACACAATGCTTTATCTGACCTACCATCTTAACCCCCATACACAATGCTTTATCTGACCTACCATCTTAACCCCCATACACAATGCTTTATCTGACCTACCATCTTAACCCCCAAACACAATGCTTTATCTGACCTACCATCTTAACCCCCCAAAACAATGCTTTATCTGACCTACCATCTTAACCCCCAAACACAATGCTTTATCTGACCTACCATCTTAACCCCAAACACAATGCTTTATCTGACCTACCATCTTAACCCCCAAACAGAATGCTTTTTATGACCTACCATATTTACCCAAAACACAATGCTTTATCTGACCTACCATCTTAACCCCCAAACAATGCTTTATCTGACCTACCATCTTAACCCCCAAACACAATGCTTTATCTGACCTACTATCTTAACCCCCAAAACACAATGCTTTATCTGACCTACCATCTTAATCCCCAAAACACAATGCTTTATCTGACCTACCATCTTAACCCCAAACACAATGCTTTATCTAACCTACCATCTTAACCCCCAAACACAATGCTTTTTCTGACCTACCATCTTAACCCCCAAACACAATGCTTTATCTGACCTACCATCTTAACCCCCAAACACAATGCTTTATCTAACCTACCATCTTAACCCCAAACACAATGCTTTATCTGACCTACCATCTTAACCCCCAAACACAATGCTTTATCTGACCTACCATCTTAACCCCCAAACACAATGCTTTATCTGACCTACCATCTTAACCCCAAACACAATGCTTTATCTGACCTACCATCTTAACCCCAAACACAATGCTTTAACCCCAGATCCACAGCTCCACACTGCTGTGAACCTTCATAGATAGTAAAGTCGTACTTTACATCTTAAGACGACAAGTTGTATATAGGACGACTAACAGAGAGAGAAATAGTCTACCTATACTTACAGATAGAGAACTAGTCTACCAATACCTTACAGGTAGAGAACTAGTCTACCTATACCTTACAGGTAGAAAACTAGTCTACCTATACCTTACAGGTAGAGAAATAGTCTACCTATAACTTACAGGTAGAGAACTAGTCTACCTATACTTACAGATAGAGAACTAGTCTACCTATACCTTACAGGTAGAGAACTAGTCTACCTATACCTTACAGATAGAGAACTAGTCTACCTATACCTTACAGATAGAGAACTAGTCTTCCTATACGTTACAGGTAGAGAAATAGTCTACTTATACCTTACAAATAGAGAACTAGTCTACCTATACCTTACAGGTAGAGAAATAGTCTACCTATACCTTACAGATAGAGAACTAGTCTTCCTATACGTTACAGGTAGAGAAATAGTCTACTTATACCTTACAGATAGAGAAATAGTCTATCTATACCTTACAGATAGAGAAATAGCCTATCTATACCTTACAGATAGAGAAATAGTCTGCGTATACCTCAAGATACAGAAATAGTCTACCTATATCTTTAGAGAAATAGTCTAGAAATAGTCTACCTATACCTTACAGATACAGAAATAGTCTACCTATGCCTTAAGATAGAGAAATAGTCTACCTATACCTTAAGATAGAGAAATAGTCTACCTATACCTTACAGATACAGAAATAGTCTACCTATACCTTAAGATAGAGAAATAGTCTACCTATACCTTACAGATACAGAAATAGTCTACCTATGCCTTAAGATACAGAAATAGTCTACCTATACCTTAAGATAGAGAAATAGTCTACCTAAACCTTAAGATAGAGAAATAGTCTACCTATACCTTACAGATACAGAAATAGTCTACCTATGCCTTACAGATAAATAGTCTACCTATACCTTAAGATAGAGAAATAGTCTACCTATACCTTACAGATAGACAAATAGTCTACCTATACCTTAAGATACAGAAATAGTCTACCTATACCTTAAGATACAGAAATAGTCTACCTATACCTTAAGATAGAGAAATAGTCTACCTATACCTTAAGATAGAGAAATAGTCTACGTATACCTTAAGATAGAGAAATAGTCTACCTATACCTTAAGATACAGAAATAGTCTACCTATACCTTAAGATAGAGAAATAGTCTACCTATACCTTAAGATAGAGAAATAGTCTACCTATACCTTAAGATAGAGAAATAGTCTACCTATACCTTAAGATACAGAAATAGTCTACCTATACCTTAAGATAGAGAAATAGTCTACCTATACCTTAAGATACAGAAATAGTCTACCTATACCTTAAGATAGAGAAATAGTCTACCTATACCTTAAGATAGAGAAATAGTCTACCTATACCTTAAGATAGAGAAATAGTCTACCTATACCTTAAGATACAGAAATAGTCTACCTATACCTTACAGATACAGAAATAGTCTACCTATACCTTAAGATACAGAAATAGTCTACCTATACCTTAAGATACAGAAATAGTCTACCTATACCTTAAGATACAGAAATAGTCTACCTATACCTTAAGATACAGAAATAGTCTACCTATACCTTACAGATACAGAAATAGTCTACCTATACCTTACAGATACAGAAATAGTCTACCTATACCTTAAGATACAGAAATAGTCTACCTATACCTTAAGATACAGAAATAGTCTACCTATACCTTAAGATACAGAAATAGTCTACCTATACCTTACAGATAGAGAAATACTAAACACTGCTTTAAGTTTAATTGTAGATTATAGTCAAACAACACCGGAGCGTATATATGCGATTGCTGGTCACATTATTAATAATAATAACAATAATTTATTTCATTTGAAAACAGATCAAGGCCTTTACCTCCTGGAGAAGTTCAAAGCGCTGTTACCAAGCATGCTCTTAGAACAAAATGTAAAAAGAAGCACACACCACAGTATTAAAACCCAGTCAAACTCTCATACATAGACGCGCACACACATACACACACAGACACACACATACAGACACAGACACGCACACATACATAGTTAGTTATTCATTGATTACTGGGTCCAGCGGACTGCAAAGAGCCAAATCAGGACCACAAAATCAAGACCACAACTTCGCTGAAAGAGGACTCACCCCTGGTCCGCATAAAAGATCTGCTGAAACAACCCCAGTGGTAACACTAAAGGCACTCCACCAGCCGGTCACTTTACAATAAAGACATCCCACGCAGGGGACGCTTAGGCCATACTCTAATTTATCGAAACCCCGTTTACGAAAACAAAATAGAATATAAACATAATTATAAAATATCAACAAAACATACATATAAAATGCATACATTGCCAAATAATAACATCATAGAAAGCCCCAGTGACCACCTGGCAGAAAGCATCCAATATTCCCAAGCTGATCCAACAGACCTCACACACAAATGAGGAGTTTTGTCCCAGAAGAGCGAAAAAGAAGATAGTATAGTAGATTGATAGAACAGAGTAGAATGAGAAAGAACAAAGGAGAAAGACAGCGACAGTGGGAATTTAAAGCACTAAATTTCCAGAAAGCGGGGATACTATTTATACTGAACCCCCCCCGGCGCCTCCACGGGGGGAACACACACATGCATGCACACACCGACACACACATAACACATGCATACACACACAGTAACACACACATACACACACCCACACATACACAAACACATAACATAAACACCACATAAGAGTATCATAACAATAACTAAAACGACACCTACATACATACTTCATAAAATACAATGCAATAAAAAAATACAATACAATAAAACTACAATGAAATACAAAGTACAGTTAAATCATCAATCTCCGTAAGTACACGTGCATTTCACACAAAAAACAGAAACATGCAAGTACATGAGCAACTGCTACAACCACAACTAAAGACACCACACCACAACACCAGCACAGACAATCAGGCAGCCAAGCACACCAGGACCATGACGATGACAACGAACGATAATTACTTAAGACGACTGTCACGATGACGAAGATGAATAAAACTGTGATGACCTCAACGACGAAGATGATGATGATGGTGATGACGATAACAATGATTATGACAACGATAAAGAAGATGACGACGACGATGATGATAATGAAGGTTACGATGCGTCCTGCAAAGAGGTTGAGGGGAAGCTTACAGGGAAGGGGAAATAGTTATTTCACGATGTGCTCATGGAAAAGTGGAGTTTTCAGTCTAGATTTAAAAGTAGATAGAGTAGGGGTGTCACGGTGAGGTTGAGGCAAGGGATTCCAAAATGCGGTTGAATTTACGCTTGTTGAGCACGATGCGGGATTCGTTGTTGTGTGATGTTTTAAGTTCGTCCAGTAGAGTGTTGGGAAGACCTACAAACATGGAGTTGTAGTAGTGCATTGTAGACAGTACAAAAGCTGACATCAACTGTTTCGTGGCACCCACTGTTAAGAAGGGTCTTATGTGACTGGTGCTGCGCAGTTCTAGGAAAATAGCTTTGCAGAGAGTGTTAATATGGAGTTCCATTGAAAGTGTCCTATCAAGGAAGACGCCCAGATATTTGACAGAAGAAGAAGAAGAAGAAGAAGAAGAAGAAGAAGAAGAAGAAGAAGAAGAAGAAGAAGAAGAAGAAGATACAGCAAGGATTGTACAGGTACAAGAAAGACAAACATAGAAAATGAGGAAAACAAAGTCTGGAGAGGGGGCAGGAGGGATGAATACAAAAATGGAGGGGAGACAAACATCAGAAACACAAAACCTTTTAGATAAAAGCAAAATAGGTTTAGACAACAGGAGATAGAAGAAGGTGGGGAGGGGTCAGGCAGTAATTAGACAGATATGGATGACTTAAGCTATTAACCAATCTGTTGTTTACATAAACCTGTCAACCCCAATCGTACCTACACTTAACTTGCCAAACCCAAGACGCACGCTGCAGTCCTGTATTGCCTACCCCATACTGTCTAAATTAAAATCTAGCCCCATATGATGACGTAGAAGTAGTAGCCAATCTATTTCTACAAATACAATGCCTGATCCAAAATTGCCTTATATTCATTTAAAATCTACTTCCTATCTGCCTACGTTGGTATAATGTCTTTTGGTGCTGAATTATTTATTGTCTATTTTGTTTGAATAATTTTGCGTGTATCAATACGAAGGATACAGGATACTCACTCGCAAGAACTAACTTTCAACACACCACTTTAGGAGTAGACATAGGAGCACAAAGACATCACTACGCCTAATAGACGTTCTGATGGCAGTAAGGATTGCATGATATACAAGGAGATTAAAATGTAGACAAACCTGGATTAGACATATTAGGACCTTCTTTATAGACAATACTGGGTGGGATAGGAGCCATGGAGCGGCGCCGAGCGATGTGAAAAAAAAAATCACTACTTTGACCATTGCCAACATTGACGATGTCACTTGAGCAAATTTCACCGCCGCCTCGTCACTCCAAAATACAAATACAACTTTGTCTGTTTTCTTTTTCTACACGTTGATTGTGTAACGCAAAAATCCAAAATATTTGTAGGCAGGTACGGTTTAACAATGCTTTCTATAACAGACACGGTTAAAAATTTTTTACAATGTTTAAATGATCCCGTCTTGGGATCAGAATTCGCCTTCTTTTTTTCGCTGCTTAAATTTTATTTATCCCTTTGTTATCCTGGCATTTTTCTGGCACCTAACATTTGAGTTTGAGTATTGGTGTCATGTGATCTTTGAGTATTGGTGTCATGTGAACTTTGAGTATTGGTGTCATGTGATCTCTGAGTATTGGTGTCATGTGATCTTTGAGTATTGGTGTCATGTGACAAAGCAATATTATGGAAAAAATACAAAATGCAATTACATGAATCTTTCTTTTCTGGCATGAGCTACATCGTATATTTTATAAATGTGTATAAATATTGCGTCACGTCAACATGAAAAATCTTGATATTGAAAACCACTATCCACATAACTCCAACATAAAACTGCATAGTAGGGGAGATTACACTAAAGAGTATGATGGCACAGGCAGAGTCAACGTGCTATGAAAGGTAATCACCAAAGTCAAACAACACTTCAGTTGTCCACGGTGCATCATTCCTAACAGTGGGCAAATGGGGGTAAATTGGGCGAGATATTTAATATGGCTGGAGGCTCGGCTTATACCAGTGCAATCTACCCCCATTGTTCAGCTCACATTGTCAGAGAAGCTGTTTTAGGGCCCGTGTTAAGCCCTGGCTAACATGTTAATAGTTTAAATATAGCACAGATGTGGGTGAAAAGTGCGTGACAAAATGTCATGAGGTCAGTGTGCTCCACCAACGTTCTCTTTGACTGGTATTACACAAATGGTACAATATTTACAATAACCAACTCTCTTCTTCAATTTTACTTAGACAAATTTGCAGGCAATCAAATGCACGTGAAAAATATCTTCAGTGCGGAGATTTTGTGTTCCATATTGTAAGACTATCGGTTCCGGAAATGATTCCAACTGTTGCTTTGTTCTGGCTTATAATTTTTCTGCGATTTTGTTGTCATTTTAAACCAAATTAGATTGTAGTAAGCAGGATGCGGTCATTAAAAATGCTAAGTGTTCAGTGAAAAGTCGCGCCAATCTTTAAAAGCTGGGTGTAGAGTTCTTTTGCCACAACATGACACATAAAGCTTGGTATGAAATTTGGCGTTTTGCTAAAATCACACATCTCTGAAACATCATGCCAGATTATTCATTGATTAACACAAAGGCGGTCTCCATGGACTGAAGGCAAGATATGTTTGAACAGGTAATATCTAATATGTGTGTACAAGGTTGGAATCTCAACTGTCACTTTTGGTAGTGCTATGCTACGTACATTCTTTGAACAGGTAATACCTAATATGTGTGCAAAAGATGGAATTCCAACTGTCACTTTTGGTAGTGCTATGCTACGTACATTCTTTGAACAGTTAATACCTATTATGTGTGCACAAGGTTTGAATTCCAACTGTCACTTTTGGCAGTGCTATGTAACATAGATTCTTTGAACAGGTAATACCTCAAATGTGTGCACAAGGTTGGAATTCCAACTGTCACTTTTGGTAGTGCTATGCTACGTAGATTCTTTGAACAGGTAATACCTAATATGTGTGCACAAGGTTGGAATGTTAACTGTCTTTTTTGGCAGTGCTATGATACGGCAAACAAAAAATCAAACACTTTTCATGTTCTGAAATCAAACATTATCGCCCACAGTTATTTGATTTTAGGTAACGTATTTGAAGACTAATGTAGGTGGCTTTTATTTAGTTTATTTAGGTAACTATTGTAAGACTTGTTTTCCTAATGACACACTCAAAATTTGCGATGTCTTACACTGAAGGGAAGCAATTAAGGTTTGTGGGAAAATGATCTCATTCTAATACTGTTACTACTAATATTTCTACTACTACTATTACTACTACTATTGCTACTAGTGCTGGTGCTGCTGATGCTGCTGCTTTTGCATCCAAACATATGCCCAAATTCATATTGGTGGTGTTTCTGCTGCTTATAATACTGCTCCTGCTAAAAGAAGAAGAAGAAGAAGAAGAAGAAGAAGAAGAAGAAGAAGAAGAAAGAAAGAAAGAAAGAAAGCAAGAAAGAAAGACAAAAACGCTATATAAATATACAGATAGCTATTCAATGTTATAGGGTCCAGCGGACTGCCAAGCGCCAATCAGGACCACACGAAACTAAGCAAAATCAGACTAAGTTGCTAACATTTAAATGTGATATAAGATGTAAATTAAATAGTCTTACTAATAAAATTTAACCAAGAATAAAACCAAGACGACATGACCTAGGCCTATAAGCGATAAAACAAACCAACATCATGTAAAAAATGAAACATGTGTTTACTATTGCAAACTAAAATTCTTATTAAAAGGTATCGAATCAAAATATCTGTCTCTCTCATCAACCAGATCAGCACATTCAGACATAAAATGGCGGACGCAAAATGATTTGTCACATGCAAAGCACTAAGGTGGTTCTTCTTTTAAAACTATGGGTGACATAAGTCTGTCCAATATGAAGGCGAGCCAAAACAGTTTTTTATTTTCGGGTGGACGCAAAATTGCGCAAAGAAGTAGACAGATCCGGAAGAATTTGAAATAATTTGTTATTGGTTTGATTAGACCGTTTGGTCTGTCAGAGTCGTTTACAATAAGAGTCAGTCATACAACGCAGGTCAGAGTATGGGACAAATGGGAAAATCTCGGATGGGAAATCTAGATGAAGAGCTTCTTTAGCCGCTTTGTCCACTGCAACATTGCCGTGGATTCCCATATGACTAGGTAAACATGATATATCCCATCCTATCCTACCCATCCCATCCTATCATATCCCGTAACTCGGAGGTCGTTACGTAGGAGCACCACAGATGATCGTTTAAACCAACATACTCCATCCATCAGCAACCCAGATGGTTTCGTTTAGTGTCAAACCAATCCATTCTCGAATGTTGTCCTCCCGCCTCTTTTTCGGTCTCCCTCTTCTTCTACCTCCTTGCACTGTGCCTTGAGGATGGTCTTTGCAAGACCTGATGATCTGGCGACGTGGCCATACCATCGGAGTTTCCGTTTTTTCACCAGTGTGAGCAGGTCGTCGTGTTGTCCAATGGCTTGTGTGATGGTCTGTCGAACTTTGTCGTTGGTGATGTGCTGGGTATAGAAAATGCCCAGAAGACATCTGTAGCACCTCATCTCCATGCTTTGTATTCTTCGTTGTAGATCCGCTGTGAGGGTCCATGTTTCGCAAGTGTATAGGAAGATGAAGATGACAAGGGAGCGCAGAAATCTTACTTTGGAATGTAGGCTGATGGTCTTGTCTTTAAAAATTAGCTTCAACCTTGCCGAGGCAGCAGTTGTTTGTGCGATCCTGGAGATGACTTCCTGTCGGAACCCACTGTCTGATACAATGGCTCCTAAATATTTGAAGCTATGCACTGTGTTGAAGGATTGGCCTTGGACTTTGATGTCCGTATTGATGTTGTTGGTCATCATTTTGGTCTTTTCTGCACTTATTTCCATTCCATAGGCTCTGGAGGTGGTGTCAAGCCTCTGTACCAGCTGTTCAAGTTCTTGTTCCTCTCCAGCCAATCCATCAATGTCATCCGCAAAACGAAGGTTAGAGATTGCTCTACCCCCTATGCTTGCTGTGCCTTCGTCATCTGCAAGGGCGTCTGATATGATGCGATCTAGGAAGAGGTTGAAGAGTGCATCCTTGACGCACACCGATTGTTATTCTGAACCAGTTTCCGATGGCGTTGTTATGGAGGACTGCACTGGTAGCCTTGTCATACAGGCTTTTGATGACTTCAATAATTTTAGGGCTGATGTTTTACACTCTCGTGGTTGCCCACAGAGCTGCATGCCAGACACATACAAACTATCTTTTTACCCTCAGAAACAAGCTGTGTGTGGAGGTCATGGATCTCTGCAAGAAACGGATGCGATTTCTTTTTCGTGGAAAGAGCCCGAAGTGCTGACAATGAATCAGACATGATTTAAAATGAGGATCTTTTGAATTGATAAACCTGTTTCAGAGCTAAATGAATTGCCTTGAGCTCAACTATATAAACAGAACAAAAATCAGGTATACGCTTTTGCAAAGGCTGGTCGAGGTGTCTCCCAGAGACCGATGCAGCAGAAACTGAGTCTGCTTTCTATGATGATGATGATGATGATGATGATGATGATGATGATGATGATGATGGACCTAAAGCAATAGTAATGTAATGTAATGATGATGATGATGATGATGATGATGATGATGATGATGATGATGATGATGATGATGATGATGATGATGATGAAACACAGTGCATGGAAAGTCATTTCACTGAGCGCACTGCGATAGACGCGATGACAACCTGATTGGCCAAGGGCGCAATCGTTTTGACAACGACTTGTCATCGCCTTCATCCTCGTCAAACAGACTACAGGCCCGGTGCCAGCCGGCGTCTTCTTCCCACACCCAGAGCCTGCACAAGCAGGAGTCTCCTTCCTGCACATTGAACCTGCACAACTACAATATCGGCTGTTGCACATTGAACCTGCACAACTACAGTATAACCTGCACAACTACAGTATCGGCTGTTGTACATTGAACATGCACAACTACAGTATCGGCTGTTGTACATTGAACATGCACAACTACAGTATCGGCTGTTGTACATTGAACATGCACAACTACAGTATCGGCTGTTGCTGTACATTGAACATGCACAACTACAGTATCGGCTTTGGCAATGCACCATCTCACAACTACAGTATTTTTTTTCTCTTTTTTTCTTGCCAACTACAGTATCGGCTGCTGGGGACGAGATATTTGACAAGTTAAATCATATATTCGCTGTTGTACATTGAACATGCACAACTACAGTATCGGCTGTTGTACATTGAACATGCAACAACTACCGTATCGGCTGTTGTACATTGAACATGCACAACTACAGTACGGCTGGTGTGCAACCGGAACCGCCACGCATCTATTGCAAGAATTGATCCCTTGAAAACTAGTCTAGCATATTGTGGCTCCACTTTGCGGAATACATTTCCTGAAGATGTACGCAGGCCAGCATCTCAATTTACACCATTTAAAACACGACTTTTAAAACACATTAAAAATTAACTAAACATGCTAGTAATTACTTGTTGAGCATTAACAACATTTATAAATATAATCTTGTGTGCGTGTGTGTGTGCGTGCGTGTGTGTGTGTGTGCGTGTGTGTGTGTCAAGTTTGAACATTATTATTAACTATTATTTTTTTTTTTTTAAGTTTATGAATAGCTTGTGTGTTAGATTAAGATGTTGATTGTTATAAAGTTATTTTTGTAATTCATTGTTATTGTTACAAGATCAGGATGTCAAAAAATGTGCGCAGCGCTTACTCTTTTATCCTTGGAAGTTAACATTTCTTTCCTTATCTTATCTTAATCTGCTCTTAATGATCTCTTCTCATCTCTCTCTTCTCTTTTTTTCTCCCTCACTCCATCCCTCCATCTCTCTCTCTCTCTCTCTCTCTGGCATAATTGTGTATACGCATTTAGCTAGGAAATGCAGAAACGGTGACTTAGTATTGTTGCTGGCGTATCTGTGCTTGCATTTAGGCATAAATACTGTGTTGAGGGGTAAAGTGAGATGTTGCAATGCAGTATCCATGCAGATGTCAAACAGTTCAGGACCAATTATCAAACAACTACAACCCGGGCCTCTTGCTGTCTTTTACCTGCATTATGCATTGAAATACTATATTATGTTGTGCGGTCCTGAGAAGCCACCCACAAATACTCGGAGTGGTTTTTTTAAAAGACTGCTAATGGTAGGTTTGAATGTTTGAGCATGCGCAATGCGTCTTTGTGAGATTTTCTCTATATAAATGTAATCCATTATGATGATGATGATGATGATGATGATGATGATGATGATGATGATGATGATGATGATGATGATGATGATGATGATGATGATGATGATGACATGGGAAGGTAACCTGGCTAGTAAGAACTCCACACCCTGTTGGTTGGCTGTTATGTTGGGTAGACGTCTAAGTGAAAACTCAGGACTGACTCAATTCAATTCAATTCAATTCAATTCAATAGTCTGTTCACAAATTATGTGATTTTAGACTATAAAACAAAGAAATGAAATAATATAAATAATAAGGTGGAAAAAGAAAATAATAATAAATAAAAAAAAGAAATAAATCATAAATAATAATGATTAAAAAGAAAACAAAATTGAAGAAAAAAAAATACAGCAGCAACAACAAACCCAGAAGAATTTATACTGATTAAACAATGTAACCTAACAATGAAGCACCATCATCTTAACATCTAAAATACATGGAATAAACTAATTATAATACTTTTTCTATCTGTGTACACGATATAATAGATGCCATTGCCAGCATCAATTCATTATCAGCTAATATTTTGTTTACATCATTGTACTGTGTGATAACAGTATTAATATTATTTTCTATAAATAATTTGTTCAGACATGGGCAATGTAATAACAAATGTTCTACAGTCAGAGCATTAATTTTGAACATACACATTTAACGTCTTTAGAAAATTTAGTTTTCCATGAATTTAATTTTAACTTGTAGACAATTTTTGTCAAATGTCTGGAGCCAGACAAAATATTATTGTGTACATTTTTAAGAAAATAATTGTCTACTATTGAGATCAATTCATAGTAGGAGAGGCTCAGGACAGACTGTATTGATGAATGTGGGTAGAAATCTAAGTGAAAACTCAGGACTGACTACTGGTGGATGGGGGGTAGAAATCTAAGTGAAAACTCAGGACTGACTACTGGTGCATGATGGGTAGAAATCTAAGTGAAAACTCAGGATTGACTGTAGTGGTGAAGGTGGGTGGACGGAAAGGAGAAGGAGGTAGGGGTCTACGTCAAATGAAACTAGACTTTCATTGGATTCCGACTTGTTCTCGCTGAGGCAAAGAAACTGTAAGTACTCAAAGACCTGTCAGTGCCCCAAAAACAGACCACACTGGAAGCAAGTCAACAACTCATTAGCATAATCATTAATCAGGTACAAATGCTAGAGCAGACACTATACCACAAACAAGTACAACATGCAAATACAACAACTAAGCTGTGGACCAACTTACTATGGTCTAAAGCAATATCTGCTATCTTAGTCACATAATAACCACCGCTAAACACAATCATCGCGCTGTGAAAAGCAGTTCTAAAAGACGCAGTATAACAAAGTATAGGACTGAAAAGCTACATCTGTACACTATTAGAAGTAGTTTATCTGTACAGCTAGCTGCAGTAGGTAGATGACAAACGCAAGTACAAAAGCAAAGCGATAGTAAGTCATTCCCACACACCGTCCTCACTACCTACGCCGCAAGACGCACGTTCCAGCACCACCTTATCTAATCAACCGCGTGGTCAGCGGTGATAGTACTCTCTTTACTGAACTAAACCGACACCCCACTTATTGACGCAAAAGGACCTAACGGCAATCACGTCCCACCTCCGTGCAATCTGTCAGCCATTGCGAGGTCCACTCTTTGATGATTGTTAATAGCTGATACACAGTTTTTATGGTTTATCTACTAGTGTGATAGCGCGCATGAAGCAAAAGTTGTGTTGTGTGTGGTGAGAGCTTGGTGGCTAACGACAGGCTGTAGTAGATTTAATATGTGGCTTGTTTGAAGACAGCAAAACCATGTGTAGTCGCAGTGCTGCTGCTGTTGCTGGGGAGATAACCATGGTTTAAACATCAATGATCAAACAGGTTCCATGGTTTAAACATCAATGATCAAACAGGTTCCATGGTTTAAACATCAATGATCAAACAGGTCCCATGGTATAAACATCAATGATTAAGCATGGCAGGCTACACCGGTTTTGGGGAAAAACAAAGATCCTGTATCGACCAGCGTCTTGAGCAGCTATCGAAGTGGAAAAGCGCTATTTAAGAACGAAACAAATCGCTAATCCAATTTAATGTCTCAGCTACAACACGTTGTTGGTCTTTAGGAAAAAAAAGTAGTACAATTTTCGACTTTAGATTACAGATAATACAGCTAATAGTGCGCCATTCCGCAAAAGAGAATAGTACTTTACTGGAGTTATCGACCATGAGCGATTACAGAAACAAAGCCATGGTTTCCTCAAAGCACAGTTGACCTGTTAAACCTTTGACCAAACTTCAAGAAGAGAAACAGGAGGTGTTGAATGTGGCATTTCGTGTTCAACATTTGCTAATGGCACATTAACTACACCCCAACCAACGCGGACAGCTGTTGTACAATTTCACACAGCAATTTGTTTCCAACATATAACTTTTTTTTTTTGAGTCACTCTTTTAATGAAACTATTTTTTTATATTCCTCAGCCACAAACACTCTCCAAATCAGTCAAAAAGCAATTCGCCAAAAGGAACCGAACTTATTCTAGCCATTTACGTCTCCAAACAAAATCCAGGGTCAACCTCCGAACAGTGGCTAAGAAACGATTCTTCAATGCCGTGCGCTTTGCCTCAATCTCTTCTGACTGTTGATGTCCTTGTTTATTTTAAACGGAGGATTGTTTCGATTCTTTCGCTTCTGGGGTCAAATTGGGGTATGTCGCTTGGCAATTACACAAATTTAAAGTGCGTCTGAGGGCGATATCAAAATTGATCAAAAACTGACACATTGTCTCATTTACTCTGCTTATAATATTAATAACTTGTTTATTATATATGTAATATTTGTAATAAATGAATGTAAACTTTGCGTCTAACCTTTCAAAAGATCGTCAAACCAGGAGTCTGGAGTCATTCAACCCTTCATCTTAAATGTAGTGCTCTTTGCCTAATTGTCGGGACGACTGGCGCTCCCTTTCATCTCCATTCGTGTTTTTCTTTTCTTTTGAACAATCAAGGGTTAAGTCCCAGAGCGTGGCTGGGTACTTTATCTCGATGTAGCGTTTTGCCTAATTGCGGGGTGACACATTGGGAACACCACACTGAATGTTGTCAGCTGACATTGAATGTCGCGGACCACCGCTTGGCTCTGGCGGCCACAGTTTGCACCGGTATGTCAGACCTAATGTGATTGCACAGTGCTGTTTTCTTTTGTTTTTGTCTTTTGGTCAACAGTTTGCACCCGAATGTCAGGCCTAATTTGATTGTAGATGTAAAAATTTTATTTTAACTATTTTTAGGCGGGTTTGGTTTTTACTGTTCTGTACTGTTCTGAGGACAACAGTCAAGAATGGACTAGCTTGACACTGAGCTAAGCCATGAGGGTTGTTGAGGACAGAGAAAGATGGAATACTCTGGTAAAACGATCATCTGTGGTGCCCCAATGATCTTGGAGTTACGGGATAGGGTAGGATAGGCTACAACGGCTTTAATGTTTAGGGTTATTATAACAGACGTGTTGAATGTGGATGTGGGGTAGAGGATGTCTGTTACACTATTGTGTGAAAAGGCCTATCTCGCCCTCCCCAAACATCTACCACCACAACGACTAAGAAGAAGAACAACAACAACCAGAAAATAAATAAGCAGAAGAAGCAATAGAACAAGAGAACAAGACGAAGAAGAAACAGAAGAAGATACAGAAACAAATCCAAAAGTAATAGACGATCACCAATATCAACGAAGACGTTAACAACTACAACAACCACAATAATAAATCATTCCTATCCTGCCAGCTGTTTGGGGCAAAGAGGGTAGCAAATAAACTACCAATGACTCGTCAACACTCGTACACGTTACATCTGTTTAATACAAAACATGGCAGCGAGGAGTCGACGACTCAACTTTAAAATTCACGTGTCCACTGTCCACAATACAGTGAAGTAAACGACCTTACATCGTACAATATAAATATAAAGTCAAAGACCTTTTGTGTAATCAACTGTGTGCCGGTGTGAACACGTGCAGTAGGTGGGAATGAACAGCGGCACAAGCTGCGGACACTGAGAACAATCAACTGTACAACGCCATGCACTGTAGACACTGACGGTCACTGTACAAAGGCATGTACTTTAGACACTGATGGACAATCAACTGTACAATGGCATGCACTGTAGACACTGATAGACAATCAACTGGCATGCACTGCAGACACTGATGGACAATCAACTGGCATGCACTGTAGACATTGATGGACAATCAACTGGCATGCACTGCAGACACTGATGGACAATCAACTGGCATGCACTGCAGACACTGATGGACAATCAACTGTACAATGGCATGCACTGCAGACACTGATGGACAATCAACTGGCATGCACTGTAGACACTGATGGACAATCAACTGGCATGCACTGCAGACACTGATGGACAATCAACTGTACAACAGCATGCACTGTAGACATTGATGGACAATCAACTGGCATGCACTGCAGACACTGATGGACAATCAACTGTACAACAGCATGCACTGTAGACACTGATGGACAATCAACTTGCATGCACTGCAGACACTGATGGACAATCAACTGTACAACGGCATGCACTGCAGACACTGATGGACAATCAACTGTACAACGGCATGCACTGTATAAACCTATGGACAATCAACTGTACAACGGCATGCACTGTAGACACTGATGGACAATCAACTGTACAACGGCATGCACTGTAGACACTGATGGACAATCAACTGTACAACGGCATGCACT
This sequence comes from Oncomelania hupensis, assembly GCA_036898135.1. Lineage (NCBI taxonomy): Eukaryota > Metazoa > Mollusca > Gastropoda > Littorinimorpha > Pomatiopsidae > Oncomelania > Oncomelania hupensis. The sequence continues at coordinate 475,440 of CM072515.1, read as the reverse complement.
GTAGACACTGATGGACAATCAACTGTACAACGGCATGCACTGTAGACACTGATGGACAATCAACTGTACAACGGCATGCACTGTAGACATTGATGGACAATCAACTGTACAACGGCAAGCACTGTAGACACTGATGGACAATCAACTGTACAACGGCAAGCACTGTAGACACTGATGGACAATCAACTGTACAACGGCAAGCACTGTAGAAACCGATGGACAATCAACTGGCATGCGCCGCAGACATTGATGGACAATCAATTGTACAACGGCATGCACTGTAGACACCGATGGACAATCAACTGTACAACGGCATGCACTGTAGACACTGATGGACAATCAACTGTACAACGGCATGCACTGCAGACACTGATGGACAATCAACTGTACAACGGGCAGACACTGATGGACAATCAACTGTACAACGGCATGCACATTAGATAGACAGTGGCATAAACTGTAGATATTGACTGACAATCAACAATACGGCAGAAAACACCTTCGCATACAAATATTTTGACACTACTTATCGCTCCGGTCAATTCCATGTAGGCGTACCTAGGAGTATTTTGTCTGGATTTTGAGATTTTAAAAAGATATATTTTGGATCATAGCTCTCACTCATATCTGTACAATTGGAGTAACTTTCTCAGTAAAAACACGGCAGCTGCAAGGCAACGTCACCTGGACGAGACACCAACCGTTCCTATTTTCAATCCATAGCTACTTAATGAGGTGTGTCACCGTGTGTTGGTGGGTGTGCGTGTGTTGGTGGGTGTGTGTGTGTTGGTGGGTGTGCGTGTGTTAGTAGGTGTGTGTGTGTGTTGGTGGATGTGTGTGTGTTTGTGTGTGTGTGTTGGTGTGTGTGTTGGTGTGTGTGTGTGTTGGTGGGTGGGTGTGTGGGGGGGAAGTGGAGGGCGAGGGTGCGAGCGAAAAGAAAAGCTAAAGAGGGTGTGAGTGGTAACACATCAAATAATAGAACCAACCAATGAAACAATCGCTGGATAAAAACAAGCATTAAGGCTGCCCAAATAGTTCCCGACATTTCACTGGATTCCACTGTCTATTTTCATAGAAATTGGACCCGTTAAAGTTCCTCTCCACACTACTCCTTGCCTGTCTACGCCTGCAAAATATCGAGAACAATCCCTTGAATAAAATCTTCACATCCTTTGAATCAAACCTTCACAGACAGATAGGATTTTATAGGAAAATTCTTCGAAATAAAATACTCCCAGACAGATAGGTTCTTTTATAGAAAAAATCCTTTGAATCAAATCTTCATAGACAGGGAGTTTTGTTTTTTTAAATAGAAAAGTCCTTTGAATGAAATCTTAACAGATATATATATAGCCCGTAGAGCGTGGATAGGGTGGTCTGGTAGTCGTGGATAGGGTGGTCTGGTAGTCGTGGATAGGGTGGTCTGGTAGTCGTGGATAGGGTGGTCTGGTAGCCCTTGGATAGGGTGGTCTGGAAGTCGTGGATAGGGTGGTAGTCGTGGATAGGGTGGTCTGGTAGTCGTGGATATGGTGGTAGTCGTGGATAGGGTGGTCTGGTAGTCGTGGATAGGGTGGTAGTCGTGGATAGGGTGGTCTGGTAGTCGTGGTTAGGGTGGTAGTCGTGGATAGGGTGGTCTGGTAGTCGTGGATAGGGTGGTCTGGTAGTCGTGGATAGGGTGGTCTGGTAGTCGTGGATAGGGTGGTCTGGGGGCCGTGGATAGGGTGGTCTGGTAGTCGTGGATAGGGTGGTCTGGTAGTCGTGGATAGGGTGGTAGTCGTGGATAGGGTGGTCTGGTAGTCGTGGATAGGGTGGTGGTTTCCCAAGCCGCGGGTCACGGGTTCCAACCTCGCTTGTGATAAATCTACGTCACTTCCGTACCACAGTTTTCAGGATCCCGAGTCTTTCCTTCGGTTTCCTCCCTCTAATCAATAATGGAATTGGATGCAGTCAATCTACATTTCTAAAATAAACATTCATTGAACTTCCGCCTTCTGTCATTTGCCGCGCTCTGAGTACCATCTGACAGCATCCTTTTATTTATTATTATTATTATTATTATTATTATTATTATTATTATTATTATTATTATTATTATTATTATTATTATTATTCATTAAATACTAAAAGAACATAGAATGTTCGAGTTGAGGGCGCCCCGTGCCGCTTGCTTTCTGCGTAGTGTAGGGGTGAGCAGCCGACAATCAACATGTTCAGCTGTTGCGATCCATAGGAGCTGTCATCCAAGATGGCAAGAGGCGGGTGATGGGGGAAAGAGCCAGCACGGAACAAGACCTGCATGTTGTTATTTAAGGGTTATTTAAGGTCGCAGTCTACGTGTGCAGATCTCATTAATTGTGCACAGTCTGTGGATTCAACTGCTTGGTTGTTCTGTAAAATCTTGTTTTAGAATTCACCTAGCCTAACGCTGTTGTTAATGTTGGAGAAAAACGTTGAGCAAAAACAGATGGCAAATATATTATACTGCCGTGCCTGTCAAGTATGGAGGTTTTCAGAGGGTATTGTGCTACAATAATATTATTTCAGATATACTAGAAAACTCAATCAAATATAAATTAAAATGTAAAAAATTTAACATTTTAAAATACATTACATTATATTTATATACTGTTTACTCCTCCCTGCCGGAGATACATTGCAATATATCAATACAATGTTTACTGCTTCCTGCGGAAGATAAACGTGTCATATATTCTTTTGGCGTTTTGACCTGCTGCTACAAAGGACGCGCTATTTTCAATACAATTAATGTTTATTTTCTACTGCCAAAGTCATCAACTATTTAGGCATTCCAATACAACAGCGGCACACAAATACAGAGAAATTATCGGGCTTAAACTGGTTGATGCTGGCAAAACTAATAGTTTAATTCATGATGATATCGTGGGACTAGGAAACAAACTTCGTTGTGAAAAGCACAACAATCATTATTATCACCCTCAATGAGAACACGCAGGGGGTGTGGTAACATTAACCCTCAATGAGAACAGGCAGGGGGTGTGGTAACATTAACCCTCAATGAGAACAGGCAGGGGGTGTGGTAACAATAACCCTCAATGAGAACACGCAGGGGGTGTGGTACCAAAACCCCTTAAAGAGAACACGCAGGGGGTGTGGTACCAAAACCCCTTAAAGAGAACACGCAGGGGGTGTGGTAACAATAACCCTCAATGAGAACAGGCAGGGGGTGTGGTAACAATAACCCTCAATGAGAACAGGCAGGGGGTGTGGTAACAATAACCCTCAATGAGAACACGCAGGGGATGTGGTAACAATAACCCTCAATGAGAACACGCAGGTGTGGTAACAATAACCCTCAATGAGAACACGCAGGGTGTGTGGTAACAATAACCCTCAATGAGAACACGCAGGGGATGTGGTAACAATAACCCTCAATGAGAACACGCAGGTGTGGTAACAATAACCCTCAATGAGATCACGCAGGGGATGTGGTAACAATAACCCTCAATGAGATCACGCAGGGGGTGTGGTAACAATAACCCTCAATGAGATCACGCAGGGGATGTGGTAACAATAACCCTCAATGAGAACACGCAGGGGGTGTGGTAACAATAACCCTCAATGAGAACCCGCAGGTGTGGTAACAATAACCCTCAATGAGAACACGCAGGGGGTGTGGTAACAATAACCCTCAATGAGAACACGCTGGGGGTGTGGTAACAATAACCCTCAATGAGAACACGCAGGGGGTGTGGTAACAATAACCCTCAATGAGAACACGCAGGGGGTGTGGTAACAATAACCCTCAATGAGAACACGCAGGGGGTGTGGTAACAATAACCCTCAATGAGAACACGCAGGGGGTGTGGTAACAATAACCCTCAATGAGAACACGCAGGGGGTGTGGTAACAATAACCCTCAATGAGATCACGCAGGGGGTGTGGTAACAATAACCCTCAATGAGAACACGCTGGGGGTGTGGTAACAATAACCCTCAATGAGAACACGCAGGGGGTGTGGTAACAATAACTGCAGTTGTGGCCGTGTTGCTGCAAACAAGAAGACGACGACGACAACGATGATGAAGAAGATAAATATTTATTTGTTTGGTTGTTTGTTTTTGTTCCGGTTAGGGATAAGGGAAGTGATAGATCGAAGAAGAAGAAGAAGAAGAAGAAGAAGAAGAAGAAGAAGAAGAAGAAGAAGAAGAAGAAGAAGAAGAAGAAGAAGAAGAAGAAGAAGAAGAAGAAGAAGAAGAAGAAGAAGAAGAAGGAGGAGGAGGAGAAGAAGAAGAAGAAGAAGAAGAAGAAGAAGAAGAAGAAGAAGAAGAAGAACAACAACAACAACAACAACAAGAAAAAGAAGAAGAAGAAGTAGTAGCCTAGATCACAAAAGATACCCTGTCAATGTTAATCCTAGACCACCTGAGAATGCAAAAGACATAAAACGTCATCCAGAGTCTATGGCGCCATGTAAGATTTAACCTGTCAATGTCAATCTTAGTCCACCTGAGAATGCTCCAAAGACAGGAAAACGCCATCCAGAGTCTATAGCGCCTGCCTGGCTCACCTGACACAAATATGCGGCTCAGAAACCCAAAGCTGAAAAAGGCGAGTGGGGAAGTCTGTCAGCGTGGAATGGGAAACAGCGATGCTATGGCAAAGATGCCAGGACCTCAGTGTTAGCCAACACACAGCAACAGTGCAAAAACAATGGCGCCAACACAAACACCTGCACACCCACCGCGATATCTCACTGCCAGGCGCCATACAGGCATTGGCAGCTTCTTACAGTTTGGATACACCTAGTGTACAGTGCAAGTGCGGCTCTATCATAGTGCTTCAACAGGCAACACAATCAACAGGTGAAAGATGGAATGTTTATGAAAGTCTTGAATTGAGATGCATAAATATCAAATGGAGCGATACCTTTGTAAATGAAAACATCAAACTTTGTGTTTCCTCAACGTCGATGACTAGAATTGCCAGTCTCACATTAGCACCAGAATTGTGGTAAGCCTATTGTAACAAAATCTTTGTTCGTTCAATTATTGAAATCCAACAACAAACAGCAGCTCTCTCAAAGTACACCTGAACGTCCCATGAATGGGAAGATAAGAAGTATATATATATATATATATATATATATATATATATATATATATATATATATATATATATATATATATATATATATATATATATATATATATATATATATATATATATATATATATATATATATATATATATATATATATTTATATATATATATATACTGTAATGCGAATTCTAGGTCTGTGGTGCACCAGTAAAAAGTGTGTCACATGACGATGGTACCAGAGATTGCGACAAAAGGTCGACTGGTGTGATGGCGACTAAGGGGTACAACTCGTCTTCGTGTTGTGACCTCATTCTTTTACACTTCATCCATCGCTCCAAGCTAAGACCAGAGATAAAACCTACGATAGAGCAACTACAGAATGGAGGGACAAGACCAGAGATAAAACCTACGATAGAGCAACTACAGAATGGAGGGACTAGCTAAGTACCAGAGATAAAACCTACGATAGAGCAACTACAGAATGGAGGGACTAGGGAACAAATTATCGTAATGGTGACAAAACACTCTTTACAAACAAAACAATGTATTATGGTAATGGTGACAAAACACTCATTACAAACAAAACAATGTATTATCGTAATGGTGACAAAACACTAATTACAAACAAAACAATGTATTATTGTAATGGTGACAAAACACTCAATACAAACAAAACAATGTATGGAGCGGTCCATCGATGAAAACAACTCGTCAACTTTATTAGGCCAAGACAACCTCTCCAATGTCCATTCCCTTCTACCATCTGTCATTCACTGTTTCATTGTCCGCTGCCATGCCTTGATAATACGTCATTGGGTGACGCTATCTATTCTTGTTTCAAATTGTGGTGTGGGTGTTTATTACACCAATTAAATTTAAAATCCTCCGTGGAATAAGCTTATATAAACAGACCGTGACCTAACCTTTATCCTGGGAGTGTGAAAGGCGCGATGAAATGTGAAACACTGCACATCATTTATATCACATGAATTGTGGAACACTGCCCATCATTTATAACACATGAAATGTGGAACACTGCCCATCATTTATAACACATGAAATGTGGAACACTGCCCATCATTTATAACACATGAAATGTGGAACACTGCCCATCATTTATAACACATGAAATGTGGAACACTGCCCATCATTTATAACACATGAAATGTGGAACACTGCACATCATATATAACACATGAAATGTGGAACACTGCACATCATATATAACACATGAAATGTGGAACACTGCGCATCATTTATAACACATGAAATGTGGAACACTGCACATCATTTATAACACATGAAATGTGGAACACTGCCCATCATTTATAACACATGAATTGTGGAACACTGCACATCATTTATAACACATGAATTGTGGAACACTGCACATCATTTATAACACAGCGCGTGATTTAAAGTATGGTAACACGTGTTTAGTACCATTCGCACGCAATCTCATTCACGCACAGCAGCATCCCATCCTCTTCCTCCCTGCCTCCTTTACACCACCCTCCCCCCTTCCTCCCTTTCCCCCCCCCCCCGTGTCTATCTCTCTCCCTCTCTCTCTCTCTCTCTCTGTCAGGGTGTCTGCGTTTAATATCAAGTTGTTGGGACGGGTGTGTTTCTATTAATTTGCCAGACTTGTGGAGACAGGAGGCAGATTCCACGGCACTGGAGAGTTTGTTTCTGTTTTCCCAGGGCCCTACCAGTCAATGAAAGCAGTGCTTGCCGCACATTTTTTTACTTCATTCTGAGGCACGCACAGTATGCAATGATACCATGTGCCAAAGGTAAACTTTTGCCCCTAACCTTTCGGAGGCAGAGGAACATAGGTGTAAGGGAACATAGGAGGCAAGGGAACAAAGGTGTAAGGGAACATAGGAGGCAAGGGAACATAGGTGTAAGGGAACATAGGAGGCAAGGGAACATAGGTGTAAGGGACGTCCCTTTTCTCAGGCCAGCTTCATAATGGCGAAGTCAATTTTCTTCCTCTGGCTGTTTTACATTGCCCGGTTGTCAACACAGTCAAGTATCCAATCACAGCTGAGAGAACTGGGGCCAAGGTTGTGCGATGTTTCGTTTGTCTACATTATTATCAGTTCACAGCACCATTGAAGTACTCATTAGGGTGGTCGTGGCTTAGCTACCCGTAACAGGGACGGCTGATCTAACCCCAAAGAAGCACACACACCAACCACGGAGTGCGCAAAGGACAGGATCGAATCCATGTTGCCCGAGAGGCCTGCGCCAAGGACCACTTAGCCACTCCTACGGCCCAGTTTGAGATCCATGGAGCGACACCTGTCGGCAAGCATGGCAACAGTGTGTCGATATTTGTCCAACAATAAAACTTAACGTGCCTCGCTTCCAACGATACCTGCCTAAAAGTAATGCCAGACCTAAATAGCAAACCATTTCACAAACAGAGTGGCCAGATAGCTCGACACACACAAACACACATACATACACAACAGTGTGTGTGAAAGAGAGAGAGAGAGAAAGTTAGGGTGGGGGGGGGGGGGGTAGAGGAAGAAAAAATTTTAAAACTTTTGGAAACCTTTTTGGGATAATTTTTTATTAGAGATAAAGCTTTAAGACTAAGTAATAAAGAATCTTTAACATTAACTTGGAAATCCTTTAACACACACACACCCACACCCACACCCACACATACCATCATCTTCGTCATTATCTTTAAACAATTTTAGATATTAACCCTCTCCCAAGCCATCACCTTAATAATAATAATAATAATAATAATAATAATAATAATAATAATAATAATAATAATAATAATAATAATAATAATAATAATAATAAATTTTTGACTAATTAAGAGAAAGAGAGAGAGAGCGAGAGAGAGAAAGAGAGAGAGGGAGAGAGAGAGAGAAAGAAAGAGAGAGAGAGAACGAGAGAGAGAGAGAGAGAGAGAGAGAGAGAGAGAGAGAGAGAGAGAGAGAGAGAGAGAGAGAGAGAGAGAGAGCTCAAACAACGTGGTCATCTCTGAACTGGAAACGTTTCATCTCGTTCTTGCAATCGTTAAAAGACTAGCTTCAAAGTTCAAGTAGTCTTTGACAGTTAGTCTGAAGGTCCTCTCTTTCATTACTAACGTTATCAAGCCATATACAATATTGGCCATCTAACTACTTCAGTCATTGTGGTGGTTGTTAGTGCATTGAGTGACATAAGATACAGACTGGGATTAGAAAGGCTTTGTCAGTCCTGACCCTCTTGATAGCTGATGGCTTTGTCCTTTGGCGGCTGTGTCCCTGGTAAGGCAGTAAAGGAAATATACTGCACATTCACACATTTCACAGAGGTAAATCTGACATTTCTACATGTATTGACAATTCTACATACAGGTCATCATCATCATCATCATCATCATCATCATCATCATCATCATCATCATCATCATCATCATCATCATCATCATCATCATCATCATCACCAAAAATTAGTTCCCACCTGCAACCATGTAATATTAGTCCTGTAATGTTTGCAACCCGAAAATCTCAGATATATTAAAGGGAACATATTGTGTAAGCGAGGCTGGAGATTCAATGTTGACTTCAGTAACGCAGAGATAATCTGGGACGCCTCACTCCAAGTGGGATAAACGGGGAGCGCCGTTGGCTCATAGGTGTACACAGTTAGTTGTTCATTGCTTACAGGGTCCAGCGGACTGCACAGAACCGAATCAGGACCACGAAATGTACTCCAATGTCAGGCAATAGCGTTGCAGCCTTTATAGCCAGTGGTTCAAACTCCCTTAACGTCCTGGAGTATATCATAATAATAATAATAATAATAATAATAATAATAATAATAATAATAATAATAATAATAATAATAATAATAATAATAATAATAATAATAATAATAAAGGAGTAAAATATAAAATAAAAAAATTAAAAAAATTACTCCTTGGGATGAGAGTATAAACTGAAGTCTAGTCTTTGTACGCACGCATTCCATCACGTGGACTATAAAGATCCTGACGCTCATGTCCTATACGGCTATACAAATCCACCTAGCACGCCCTAGAATCTTTCTTCCCATTCCCAGTCGGTCAGGCCTGTGCTCAGTCGTCTTGGCGTCAGACTATGCGCCCAGAGGTTGCAGGTGGGCGCTTGGGGCGGTTTGAGTAATAACCTGTATCAACCAGCGCATTAAGCAGCTCTTAAGCGAGAAAAGCGCTATATAAAATGGTTTCTTTAACATAAGAAAATTAAAGAGCCGAACAAGGGGGACCACCTGCGTCCTTTAGATTTGAAGGTGGTAAAACAAGAACTTATCCACCATGAAAGACAAACAAAAGCTAGAAGTCAAGCGGCAATAACTCCTAATGACAGACGGGTTTCCAAGCTTCTTTTGTTCCCACCAAGCCTCGCCACAAAATGTCATAATATTAAAGACCTATTGACACTGTCTTTTTAGTCTTCAATGTTTAAAGCTTTCTTGGCTAACAAGGCATGTCTTTTCTACTGACTTAACCTTTCAACCAATTCAACCTTTCAATGTTTACAGTGACGTAACACAGAGGGCTTCACCTCTTGTCGTTTTCTCATCGCTCGTTAAACGGCGCTGTGTTGATTTTCAACGGAGTAAAAGGGCAGTCACACTTGGCCACACAACGTCATCTGAAGCAGAAGTCGTAGCCTACTGTTGTACAATTGTGTCCCAAACATCGTCAACACCTTGTTCATGTTTGGTCATCACCGATACTACCTATCTCCACTTCGCATGACTGGTCCTGATTTGGCTCGGAAGAGTCCGCTGGACCTAAAGCAATAATCTTGTATTGTATTGTACTTCGCATGATTAAGCCTACAATAGTGTGATCTATTATATTGCTAATAGCCTTGTTAGTAAAACAAGCTCAGTGCGTTTATTACATTTTCGAGGGCGTGTTTTCATGAGTATCAACCTGTGACATGCTCTGAAACAAAAACATCAACTCTCTCTATCCATCTCTCTCTCCCTCTCCCTCTCTCTATCTCCCTCTCTCTATCTCTCTCTCTATCTCCCTCTCTCTATCTCCCTCTCTCTATCTTCCTCCCTCTCTCTCTAGCTCTCCCTCTATCTCCATCTCTCTCTCCCTCTATCTCTATCTCCCTCCCTCTCTCTCCCTCTATCTCTCTCTGTCTCTCTCCCTCTATCTCCATCTCTCTCTCCCTCTATCTCCCTCTATCTCTATCTCCCTCTATCTCTCTCTCTCCCTCTATCTCCATCTCTCTCTCCCTCTATCTCCATCTCTTTCTCCCTCTATCTCTCTCTCTCCCTTTCTCTCAATCAAATCGTGGAAGTGGTCTATCGTCAAAGAAGCAATAATTGATATTATTAGTATACCGCTAAACTTCTTTGCCTTGAGCTGTGAGGAGTGAGGTGTATGTATGTTATAGGGCCTGATCACAGTGAGGTGTATGTATGTTATAGGGCCTGATCACAGTGAGGTGTGTGTATGTTAGGGGGCAAAGGTCACACTAGGGCGTTGGGTTGAGGTGTATCTATGTTATAGGATCTGATCACAGTGAGGTGTATGTATGTTATAGGATCTGATCAAAGTGAGTGTATGGATATTATAGAATCTGATCACCGTGAAATGTATGGATCTGTTAGGGCCTGATCACAGTAAGGTGTATGTATGTCAGTATCCACGCAATATCTTGGGATGAAAAGCCCTAGAAGAGAACGCTAACCACAAACCAAGACCTTTTCCCCTCTACAATTTCCCTCCTGTCCACAATGTCTCTGCTTTCAGCCAAGTGCAGCCAGCCTTAAAATGAAGCTGATCTCGCACGCTTCGATGCTCGTGGCCCCCTTTTCTTAGAGAAGATCAAACAACAAACAAGAGCTAGTTTGCCACAGACTTCAAAACAGCAAATAGAAAAACGCTGCGTTTGTGTGGCTTCAAATGGACATGGAGTGTCTGGACTATAGTGCTTCCATCTTTGAGGCTTGGGTGATTACACACTGAAGGTATGGCATGTATGATGTGAGAGTGGATGATTGCAAACTGAATTAATCCCGATTGTGAGATACGTACCAGAAGAGTTCACCACGTAAGCAGTCAATCATGTACTTGGCTAAACACTGAGTCGGACGGTAAGGCTGAGGAATACTATAGCATCATCAATGGACTCCTCATGAGTGGGACGGTAAGGCTGAGGAATACTATAGCATCATCAATCCACTCCTCATGAGTGGGACGGTAAGGCTGAGGAATACTATAGCATCATCAATGGACTCCTCATGAGTGGGACGGCAAGGCTGAGGAATACTATAGCATCATCAATGGACTCCTTATGAGTGGGACGGTAAGGCTGAGGAATACTATAGCATCATCAATGGACTCCTCATGAGTGGGACGGTCAGGCTGAGGAATACTATAGCATCATCAATGGACTCCTCATGAGTGGGACGGTCAGGCTGAGGAATACTATAGCATCATCAATGGACTCCTCATGAGTGGGACGGTAAGGCTGACAAATACTATAGCATCATCAATGGACTCCTCAATCTTTCTTTCTTTGGCGGATTTCTATTTGTTCTGATCTGTGCAGAGAAGTGAGGCCCATGGCCCGTCACAGTCAATAATCACAGGTGGTAGTCAACCCAGTTCATCCAATCATCATCATCGTCACAGTCAATAATCACAGGTGGTAGTCAACCCATTTCATACAATCATCATCATCGTCACAGTCAATAATCACAGGTATTAGTCAACCCATTTCAGACAACCAACATTATTATCACTATTCATTGTAGCATCCTCGTCTTCTTTCATGCTTTATTCTTTCTGTACATCTTTCCTAATGTCTTCTTTGACATACCTTCTTTTTTATGTATTCTTTCAAAGAAGAAGAACAACAACAGTATTACAACAACATCAACAAAACAAGCCGATAATATATTGATGAAAATAACGATGACGACGACGACGATGAGGAGGAGGATGAAAAAGAGGAGGAGGAGGAGGAGCAGGAGGAAGAGAAGGAAAAAGCAGAGACAGTTAATCAGGCTGGTCAGTTCAGACAGGTTGATCCAATGACATATCAGTCCATATGACAATGTGTCACATTGAGTTTAGCACTGCGCCAGCCAATGTCCAGGGCTGAGCCACCGTAAGCCATTGTCCGTTAAGGTTAAGCACAGACATCTATCACTGACCATCATTGTTTGCTACACCTCTACGTTAATGCAAGATCTGTACATTACTGCAAGATACCTCTTGTCTCCCAATGACCACCACTGAGTGGCTCATGTCCCAAACACATCAACACAACCAGCAAGATACCTCTTGTCTCCCAATGACCACCACTGAGTGGCTCATGTCCCAAACACATCAACACAACCAGCAAGCTATGGGCCACCTCTCCCACCGGTCGTTCAGGAATGCTCACTTGTCGGGCTGCATTAGATGACGCGTACAATGCAGCAATGAGCCTCGAGTTAGATTGTTTCTGCCAGCGCCTTGAGCAGCTCTTGAGCTGGTAAAACGCTAAACAAGGACAATGATCACAAAACAACTCCTAATTGCCAAAACCTGTGGCACAAAATAGTCCGCATGCGAACAGACCGTCAACAAAGGCTGTCTCATTACTTAATAAATGACACGGGTGTGTGTGTGTGCGTGTGTGTGTGTGTGTGAGTGTGTTTGTTTGCCCAAAATAATTTCATTTAACATTTGCTGTCGTTTAATGTTAGCAAGCGTAAGTGTAATTATATTCATATGTGACTGTACATTTTTATCCTCATTGTCATTATGATTGTTGTTATTATTATTGTGATGTTTATTCCTTGTTGATTGTAATTGTACACCACAATGTAATTTCTTGTAAAAGATAATAAAGTTGTCTTATCTTATCTTATCTTAATAATTGGAATGAAGTAAACCTGAATCCAGGCAACGTACTGCATAAATTTGCTTTTTTTTACAACGGTTTTTATTTTTCCGTTAAAGGGATACAATTTATCCAGAAAGCTTTGTCGGAGAAAATTAATAAATAAATAAATAAAATAACATGAAATAAATAAAGGGAAAAAAGATAATTAAACAGTATTGTTGTTATTAATTAAAAATTACTTATTGTCACGTTACCAACAAAGAATACACAAGAAGAAAAGTCAGAGTTAGTTCGCATTCTGGTAACCCAATGTCCCTAATGCCAGTTGACGGGGAAAGTTGGCCGGGGAGCTGGACGCCAACTGCCTCTAATATCATAGTATCCCAGGCAGTCAAGATTCAAGATTCAAGATTCAAGATTTAATCCTATTACTCGCCCCTTTTGGTACAAAAACATAAGCATAACAATCATAAAGCGGTTGTAAAAAAATAAACTAAAATAAAAATAAAAATAACAGCAACATTACTAACATTCCACTTTAACATTTACAACAATAACATTTTGCTAATATTGTTAATATTATTAGTATACGCCCTTTCCTAATTTTATAAATTTACTCAATTTTAGTAACACATGTTTTCTTTCCCGAAACAAATGACACAAGTTAAACATTGACTTGCACGATAAATATTTACTACATATAAACATTTGTCGAATATACTTGTGTTTTGGACACTCAAAAATAAAGTGAAATTCATCCCCAATTGAACCCATATTGCAGTCCTTACAAAATCTTTCTTTCCTTATTACACCTTCCCGCCTTCCTAATTCTATTTGTAACTTATGATCTGAACAACGAAATTTTATCAAAGTATGAATATAAATATCAGGTAATTGAGTCACTGGCCTCTAATGTCATAGTAGCCCACGCAGTCACTGGCCTCTAATGTCATAGTAGCCCAGGCAGTCACTGGCCTCTAATATCAAAGTAGCCCACGCAGTCACTGGACTCTAATATCATTGTAGCCCACGCAGTCACTGGACTCTAATATCATAGTAGCCGAGGCAGTCACTCTCCAATATCATAGTAGCCGAGGCAGTCACTGGCCTCTAATATCATAGTAGCCGAGGCAGTCACTCTTTAATATCATAGTAGCCGAGGCAGTCTCTGGCCTCTAATATCATAGTAGCCGAGGCAGTCTCTGGCCTCTAATGTCATAGTAGCCGAGGCAGTCTCTGGCCTCTAATATCATAGTAGCCGAGGCAGTCACTCTTTAATATCATAGTAGCCGAGGCAGTCTCTGGCCTCTAATATCATAGTAGCCGAGGCAGTCTCTGGCCTCTAATGTCATAGTAGCCGAGGCAGACACTTGCCTGGTGGCGCCGGGCAAATCTCTTGGGTAGAAGTTTTCTACACAGCATGCGATGGATAAAACGTCCAAAGTTACCGGCCAAAATGCTTGACCCTTTTCTGTTTGGATGAAGGTGGCATGTTATCGTGGGACACCAAGGTGATGTTGGGGTCATTCATAAGTGAACAGAAAACCCTAATATAATGCAGCAACACGGCTGTTGTTTTTATCACGCCTCTGTATCCACCATTACAGCTGTTAACTTCACAATTTAATGATTGGAAATAGATGGGAATTGAACTTTAAGCCTTTTTAGAAACTTACGCCCAGCAACAAATCACAGCTGAAGAATAAGCAGGATTCAGGGCAGTGCGAAGTACAACTGAACAGATTTTCAACCTCAGAGTGATCTGCGAGAAATACCTACAGCACCAACAACATCTATATCATGTGTTTGTAGACTTCAAGAAGGCGTTTGACCGAGTCTGGCCTGCAGCTCTGTGGGCAACCATGAGAGTGTACAACATCAGCCCTAAAATTATTGAAGTCATCAAAAGCCTGTATGACAAGGCTACCAGTGCAGTTCTTCATAACAGCGCCATCGGAAACTGGTTCAGAACAACAATCGGTGTGCATCAAGGATGCCTACTCTCTCCAACACTCGTCAACATCTTCCTAGAGCGCATCATGTCAGATGCTCTTGCAAATCACGAAGGAACAATCAGCATAGGAGGTAGAGCAAACTCCAACCTTCGTTTTGCGGATGACATTGATGGATTGGCAGAAGAGGAACAAGAACTTGGAACAGCTGATACAGAGGCTTGACACCACCTTCAGAGCCTATGGAATAGAACAAAGTGCAGAGAAGACCAAAATAATGACCAACAACACCAATGGCATCAACACGGACAAAAAAGTCCCAGGCCAATCCCTCAACACAGTGCATAGCTTCAAATATTTAGGAGCCATTGTATAAGACAATGAGTCCTGACAGAAAGTCCTCTCCAGGATCGCACCAACAACTGCTGCCCTGACAAGGTTGAAGTCCATTTGGAAAGACAGGACCATCAGCCTACATTCCAAGGCAACACTGCTGCGCTACCTGATAATTTCCATCTTCCTATATGCTTACAAAACATGGATCCTCACAGCAGATCTACAACGAAGAATACAAAGTATGGAGATAAGGTACTAAATAAGACTTCTGGGCATTTCCTATACCCAGCACATCACCAACGACGAAGTCCGAAGGACCGTCACACAAGCCATTGGACAACACGATAACCTGCTCACAGTGGTGAAGAAACGGAAACTCAGATGGTATGGCCACGCCACCAGATCATCAGGCCTTGCAAAGACCATCCTGCACGGCACAGTGCAAGGAGGTAGAAGAAGAGGGAGACCGAAAAAGAGGTGGGAGGACAACATTCGAGAATGGACTGGTTTGACACTGAGCGAAGCCATGAGGATTGCTGAGGACAGAGAAAGATGGAGTACGCTGGTTAAACGATCATTAGTGGTGCCCCTACGACCTCCGATTTACGGGATAGGATAGGACGCCCAGCAATTTACCACTGCACCAAATCGGACCAAAGATATTATATTCAGCACTCACCAGTATTTAAGCAAGCAGTGAGAAAGTTGTCTACCTTAAGACCGTGCTGACCCTGTGATGCTGAGCGATAGGTTTTGTATGCCTTAAGACCGTGCTGACTCTGTGATGCTTAGCGATAGGTTTTGCGTTCCTTAAGACCATGCTGACTGTGATGCTGAGCGATAGGATCTGTGTGCCTTAAGACCGTACAGACTGTGATGCTGAGCGATAGGATATGTGCACCTTGAGACCATGCTGACCCTGTGATGCTGAGCGATAGGATCTCTGTGCACAATAAGCCTGACAAATCGCTCACCCCATACACAGAGGCACAAGCCCTCTATTACTGTAGCTACTGATTTTTTTTGTACACTTTCTTTTTGCTGAAGGTTTGAGATCATTCACAATCACCAATGGTTTTTTTAAATTTAAACTAAACCAAGAACTTCACACATACCTACCTAACTATCCTTTTTCCAAGCAAAATATTAAATAATGACAAAGCTGTTGTTGCTGATCCCGTTCTTTTTCCCCCTTTGGACCGTCTACTTGGAATCAACTCCCACTTTTTCTCCGCAGCAAACCCTCAATCTGCTCCTTTAAACACAACATAAGAACTCATCTCTTCTCGTCTTCCTCGTCTCGTTAACCATCTTCCACAACTGTTCCGCATGGTCTCTACCAACTACGTCTACCTCTATGTATAGATTTTCTTTTTTTTTTCTCTATTTCATGTATACTTTTAAATTTTTTTTTATTTTCGTAATAATTGTTTTGTGTTTTTTTTTATGTGAATGCGTGCGAATTGCGCTTTGAACCGATTTTTTAATGGGAAAAAGCGCTATATAAACATCTTTATTATTAGTAGTAGTAGTATTAGTATTAGTGTTTAATCCGACCTTGGAAAACCTTACACGTGCATTTCGTAAGTACTAAGGCATGCCTTATAAGCTGAGTGCAATCCAGAATGCCGTCGGTGTATCAGCAGACAATCCCAAAAAGTGGTAGCCTTTGAAGACAAATAATTTTATGCCAAACAAATTTTTTTTTTCTTTTTCTTCTTCTTCTTCTTCTTCTTCTTCTTATTATTATTATTATTTTTTTTTCCAGTACAACTTATGTTAATTTGATGAAAAAAAAATTGATACAACTTATTAATTGTTATCATCATCATCATCATCATCATCATCATCATCATCATCATCATCCTCATCATCCTCATCCTCATCACCATCTAGCTTCTTGCTCCAACTGTTAGTGGTCGTTACCAGTACAGGCGCTATAAAATTCCTCTACACATAGGCCAAGCCATCGGTTGAGTAGTAGTGGAACATGATGACTCTTCTCTTACTTCTTCCCTTCCTTTTCCTCTTCCCTCTCCTCTTCCTTCTCGTCCTCACTACTTGTACAGACAAGGTGCAGACCCTGTGGCTATACAAACATAGCATGAACATCTGTGTTATGATGACACTGTTGGCGGCGAGACTTTGATCAGTCATGTGCAAATAAGGCTCAATGATGGCAAGATAGGCAACACATTACTGCACGGTGTCTCCTCCGCCTAGCTCAAACACTTCCCATGCTTAACGTGGCCAAATATTATTTCTGGCGTGTTTTTTTTCATTGAGAGTGCAGGTGTCAAACCATGGTTGATTGATGTGATTAATAACTGCCACAACAGTCAAGATGGAAAGATACAAAACGCATTATTGAATATTACTCTGTCTGTTACGCTTCGCTGTTTTCCAAGTCTACCACTATTTTAGTGTAAATCTTTGTTTAATTTTTTTTTTTTGGGGGGGGGGACACCCCAATGTATTCTCCACCCAGCAATCATTGGGTGGGTACCTCTCTAAAACCAGGGATAGTAAAGCAGCGAGAATGCATGGACTACGCTTTAATAAAGCTGGCCCTGTAAAAAGAAAGATCTTACGTCTCTCTACCCTACGATTGCAGCTTTGAGCAAACTGTGCAACACTCAGTCGTCACTCACTCAACCGTCCCTCATTCAGTCGTCACTCACTCAATCGTCACTCATTTAATCGTCACTCACTTAAACGTCACTCACTCAACCGTCACTCACTCAACCGTCCCTCATTCAGTCGTCACTCACTCAATCGTCACTCATTTAATCGTCACTCACTTAAACGTCACTCACTCAACCGTCACTCACTCAATCGTCACTCGTTTAATCGTCACTCACTTAAACGTCACTCACTCAACCGTCACTCACTCAATCGTCACTCGTTTAATCGTCACTCACTTAAACGTCACTCACTCAACCGTCACTCACTCAATCGTCACTCGTTTAATCGTCACTCACTTAAACGTCACTCACTCAACCGTCACTCACTCAGTCGTCACTCACTCAGTTGTCACTCACTCAGTCGTCATTCACTCAGTCGTCATTCACTCAGTCGTCACTGCATCGCATCAAGATTTACTCCACCTCCCCTTCCGCCTCATCCCCTACCCCACCCCATCATACCTCTACTCCACTCCATCATACCTCTACTCTACCCCATCATACCTCTACTTCACCCCATCATACCTCTACTCTACCCCATCATACCTCTACTTCATCATACCTCTACCCCACCCCATCATACCTCTACTCCACCCCATCATACCTCTACTTCATCATACCTCTACTCCACCCCATCATACCTCTACTTCACCCCATCATACCTCTACTCCACCCCATCATACCTCTACTCCACCCCATCATACCTCTACTCCACCCCATCATACCTCTACCACACCATACCTCTACTCCACTCCATCATACCTCTACTCCACCCCATCATACCTCTACTTCACCCCATCATACCTCTACTTCACCCCATCATACCTCTACTTCACCCCATCATACCTCTACTTCACCCCATCATACCTCTACTCCACCCCATCATACCTCTACTTCATCATACCTCTACTCCACCCCATCATACCTCTACTTCAATCCATCCCATCATACCTCTACTTCACTCCATCATACCTCTACTAAACCCCATCATACCTCTACTTCATCATACCTCTACTCCACCCCATCATACCTCTACTTCAATCCACCCCATCATACCTCTACTTTACCCCATCATACCTCTACCACACCATACCTCTACTCCACCCCATCATACCTCTACTTCAATCCACCCGTAGGCTGAGTTGTCAGTTTTATGTGTGAGGTCTCCTGACCCCTCCTATAACTGACACTGTGTCATAGCTCAGGCCCCAAATTAACTTCTGTATATCTGGAGGGCAAAATCAACTTCGATTCCGCCCTGTTTTCCCACACACACCCACAGGTATGTTAGTTATTTCAGTGTGCATGCCTACACATAATAATTACATCACCAGTGTGCATGCCTACACATAATAATTACATCTCCAGCGCCATCTACGGTGATAGTTTTAATGCTACATAACGTAACGGCCCATCTGCTATTTGAATACCAAAGCGTGAAATATTTTCCTCCGTGGCAATAAGTCTATACTTATTTCGGCCTATCCACTATTCTTGGCTGGCCTAGGTTCATGTATGGGATGTTCCAATTCATTGCATACAGTCACAAATAATATTTGAGTTCATCACCTAGTTTTGTTGTTATATAATGTTCGGTCTATTAATGTGTATGCTAGACAGTGGTCCATTTATTCTTACTGCATACCGGCATACTATTCGGGCCTATCTGATATATTTAGCAGTTAGATAGAGGCATATCTGTCATCGTGAAGTAGGATAAAGGGGACTATTTTTATTTCTTGCCGCATACCGCGCCATAATTACATATCCGGGTCTATCTATTTTCACGCCTCGTAGTTTACTATTTTGGCGTTAGACAGCGGACTATGTTTTGTGTCGGAATGTTGCAGGGGTTAATTTTGCCCCACAGGAGAGCTTCAAGCTCAATTTCACAAATTGATCAGATTCCAATATGGGGTGGAGCAAAAAATAAAACAGTTGAAGACAGCCCGCTGTAATGGTGAACAGCAACATGGACTTTTGATAGCTTGCAATGACAAGTAACCTGCTGTGTGACAGCCAGGAGTTGCTTTTTCTTGATGTGTCCTTTCTCTAGCCGGTTGCTACGATGGCTCTAGGGTAACTAAGTGGTTCACGAGTGAATTGTCGACTGGAGTACAGCCAATCTTCATCGTGGCGGGATTGTTGTTCTCACAGGAGTCAGCTTTAGGTAACGACTTTATACGGGGGTTTTGTCACAAGGGCCGGTGATCGGCCAAACACAACTATTTAGGTCCATCATGCTGGCTTACAGGTCCGTGGAGTTTAACAGTTTGCTTAATGATGGAAGTTGACGGCTTACGCTAGATCTTGAATTGGACCTACAGCAGCTGTTTGTACTGGCAACTGTGGACTATAAAGACCTTTGATTTCATTAACAATATTCAAAGTCGGGCTTACATCAAATACATGCCTATACTAATGGAAGGCAATTCCACAATAATAAAGTCCACCCACACTTCTGTATTATTACCTCCCCTGATTATTGATTGCACTCTATCGCACCGGTGGCCATGCGTGAAAGTAATGCGCTCCGGGGTACAGACCACAACGATGATGCTTATTTTAAAACAAATGACTGGTCGCACACCGACATGTATCACCCACCTGGGAGAGAGAGAGAGAGAGAGAGAGAGAGAGAGAGAGAGAGAGAGAGAGAGAGAGAGAGAGAGAGAGAGAGAGATATTGCACTTCACTTCTGTCGCTTATTTTATCTTTTCTTGCTAATTACATGTATATGATTAATGGTGTCTCCATGTAACAAGGCGGTGGTGGTCATCATCATCATCCTCATCATCATCCTCATCATCATCATCATCATCATTAAACCATCCATGTAAGGAAATAAATATATTAACACAAAACAAAAGATGAAATAAACAATCTACGTGCACACAGAAAACAAGTAAGCTGAGACAATGAGCACGAGGAACACGAAAACAGCGTACTAACGTCCAAATAACTGACATATTGCACTTTGTATCCAGTATTATTTGAAACAACAGTAAACGACATACTTAAGTCCAAATGAAAACTATAAAATACATATTTGTTGCTGACTGTGACGTCAGATTCCGTACTCACATCAAAGGCACGAAGACGGCATTTATGACCTCTGGTATTGACAAAACAGTCTTACCTGTAAACAGAAAATAGACAACACACATACGTCAATATTGATAAAACAGTCTTACCTGTAAACAGAAAATAGACAACACACATACGTCAAATACCTATATGGAATTAAAAACAACAACAACGACGATGACAATACCAACAATTACTACAGTTTATTATCATCCCTTTCTATCGGGAAACTTACAACAGAGGAAACAGTGTCCTCTCCCTTTCAACCTATCCCACTCCCCCAAACCTCCCAACCCCGACACCCACCCACCCACCCACACACACCCACCCACACACACCCACACACATACACACACACACACACAAGGGCACGAACACAGGCATAAATCACGGACCTGTAATAATGACAATGCTCATTTAGACCACACCCATCTCCGCCTACAAATCAAGAGTCCAATGATCCCATCCTCCATCCACAAACCCACCTCAATCCCCTCGCTTTTATAATAAATGTCACCACCACCTTCTTTCTCCTCAACATCCCCATCATCATCGTCATCATCATCATCATCATCATCATCATCATCATCATCATCATCATCATCATCATCATTCTCTAATGATTTACTACGAAGCTCATGTGTCAAGATGATTCCGCTAATGCAATCATTACTACAACAAATAGCAATGAAAAGCAATCCTGTTTTCTTTTGTTTGTCTATAGACAGTGTAAAATGCAAGGAGCAACAGCAAAGTCTGCACTATCACACTATTACAATCCTGATTGAACTAAACCACAACAAGGCGTAATCCTGCCATGATAACGGTGCATCAAAGCAGCCTACCAAAGCTACAGGTGTCATAACTTGACTCAGCCAATGACAATTAAACACAAAACCCAGACATCGCGTCGCAAAAACAACAAATCCCTGAACAAAAATGCGTACAATTGCATAGAAGAGCCGGGATGCTGTTTCATTGCGTAGTTACATAATGTCTTCATATCCCACATGGCAATAAAGTCTACGTTTATGGCTCAAAGGGTCGCTTTGAAGTCTATTTGTTCCCTTGCTTATTTAACACATAGTTTGGATGCGTGTGTGTTTCAGTTAACAATACCACTAGAGGTCGTTTGTGGTCACGTGCCTGCGCAGCAGGTTATATACCTTCTGAGGAGCTTTTGGCTGCACTGTTTAGGAATTAAAATAAAGCTGTTATGTAACTGAACCTGCAGTGTCGGCTTTGAAGATTGATTTTAAGAAGACAGTAAAAGCAAACGACGAGAGGGGGCAAGCGAAAGACACAGAGGTCTGTTAGATAAGCATAGGATTACTTTACTGATTACGCTGCGATCATCTTTGACTGTGCTGTGATCATCGTTGACTGTGCTGTGATCATCTTTGACTGTGCTGTGATCATCGTTGACTGTGCTGTGATCATCGTTGACTGTGCTGTGATCATCGTTGACTGTGCTGTGATCATCTTTGACTGTGCTGTGATCATCGTTGACTGTGCTGTGATCATCTTTGATTGTGCTGTGATCGTCTTGGAAGCTTGAATGTGTTAAGGAGCATCACAATGTGATGAGTGCATGATTGTGCATTACGTGGGTGTGTATGTATGTGTGTATGTGTGCGTTCGAGAGAAAGTTGGTGTGTGTGCATGCGTGCGCATGCGCGTATGTAACTGTGTAGGCGTTTTTATGTGTCTGTATGCGCGCTCATTGGCATGTGTGTGCGAGCTTGAACGCTCTACTTGCAAATGAAGGCATCATCGTCACTAACTGAAGGCATCATCATCATCATCTGAAGGCATCATCATCATTAACTGAAGGCATCACCATCACCAACTGAAGGCATCATCCTCATTACTAACTAAAGGCACCATCGTCACCAACTTAAGGCATCATTGTCACCAACTGACGGCATCATTATCACTAACTGAAGGCATCATCGTCACCAACTGAAGGCATCATCATCACTAATTGAAGGCATCATCGTCACCAACTGAAGGCATCATCATCACCAACTGAAGGCATCATCGTCACCAACTGAAGGCATCATCATCACCAACTGAAGGCATCATCGTCACCAACTGAAGGCATTGTCGCAAACTGAAGACATCATCACCAAATAGGGACCCAAAGTTGTTTTTCCTTTAGTTGGGCCACTTGGTTACCCAAACTGAACGTCCTACTTAGCGATAAAACTAATCCTGTTTATCATGGCCCAATAACGTTGAAGTAAGTGTTTACATCCGGTGCAAAGCATTTGTTGAGCTTTGGTTACTCCCTTGTTTTCCATTAACTTCAAATAAAACACCTTTCACAAAGTGCAATGACCCTTTAGCAATAACAATAACTTTTCAGGCCGATGTGCTAAAGTCGTAGAGGAAAGAGTACTTCAATAAGTCAATTGTACTAGTGCAAACATTAACCCTACCCTACTATGATCCGACCTTGACCTTCTGCCAATTGTCAAGACTGGCGAAAAAGGTTACAGGAAGCCTATGATTGACTAAGCGTTGTGCAAAGATCTTTAACATGAAGTGACTACAGTACAAACAGTCCTAATAGTGGTGATTGCCTTGTTCAATCAGCAATTCCAGGTCTACACTCGACACCAAACCTCTGTGATCAATACCTGGAATGGAGGTAGGTGCTCCGCTCTGTATTGCGGTGTTTCCAGACTTTCAGACAGCACCAACATTGGTATGGCAGTATGGCAAACTAAGCTTGTCCGCAGTTATCGTCACAGAAAACACTACAGGTTACAAGTAATAAAACACACGCAATTTTTACGTTGCTGCGGGTCCTAGGCACATACATTTCATTGATGAAAAGACGATTACGATGATGACGATGACGATGATGATGATAACGACGACCACGACGAAGAAGAAGAGAAAGCCGAAGAAGAAGAAGAAGAAGAAGAAGAAGAAGAAGAAGAAGAAGAAGAAGAAGAAGAAGAAGAAGAAGAAGAAGAAGAAGAAGAAGTGCAGCAGCAGAAGAGGAAGTCGAAGACAAAGAAGAAGAAAAAGAAGAAGAAGAAGAAGAAGAAGAAGAAGAAGAAGAAGAAGAAGAAGAAGAAGAAGAAGAAGAAGAAGAAGAAGAAGAAGAAGAAGAAGAAGAAGAAGAAGAAGAAGCGCAGCAGCAGCAACTACAACAACAGAAACACATCTTGCCACATTTATTTTTGTGATTGTAAATTCCTTAGTGTTTGTCAGTCCAGTTGCTGAATATATTGTAAATGTAGCTGTAGTGTTATACAATGCCGTGTACATGGTACGAATGCTATGTGTATCCCAAACCCCCCTATTTTGGCTATACAGCCCCCAGGGCTATGAGCCTCTTATTAGTTTTGTATATATATATTTAAATAATTTTATGTGAAATAAAAGGACAAAGTTCCAAAGTTCCAAAGTTGATTATAATAGGTTTCAACAAATGACAAGTTTAAGTTTATTGCGTTCAGAAAATGAACATTTATGTTTTTGGTCGTTATTGGCTTGATGGTTGAACTGACACACTGTTAAGCCTTCACATAATGTGAGGACGGTACATATGTACACATGTACACACAACACACGTGTCAAGTCATTAAGAAACTATGAATCTTATCTCTCTAAAGAGAGAGAGAGAGAGAGAGAGAGAGAGAGAGAGAGAGAGAGAGAGAGAGAGAGAGAGAGAGAGAACGAATGGAGAGAGATGGGAAGAGTGAGTGAAAGAGAGAGGAAACACAGACAAACAAAGACAGAGAGAACACAAACATCCTATGTGTGATAGGCAGAGTGAGCGGGGCAAAAAAAAAATTACACCTCATATATAATCATCTAATGTCTTCCTTTTTTTTTACATGGGAGAGAAATATGCAGGGTGAAAATGGCAATAAGCAGTAGTGATCCGTGAGGTGATAATAGTTAGCAAGACCTTAAGTAATCTTCATAATATAGCGCAAACAACGTTATCACTGATCGTGCGTAAAGGGCATGAAATTTGCTCTATCCATCAGCCGGCTAGGGGCTGGAGAGCTTGCTAGGTATAACACAGCTTCGTGTTGCACAACTGTAACCTATATAACACAGCTTCGTGTTGCACAACTGTAACCTATATAACACAGCTTCGTGTTGCACAACTGTAACCTATATAACACAGCTTCGTGTTGCACAACTGTAACCTATATAACAGCTTCGTGTTGCACAACTGTAACCTATATAACACAGCTTCGTATTGCACAACTGTAAACTATATTACACAGCTTCGTATTGCACAACTGTAACCTATACAACACAGCTTCGTGTTGCACAACTGTAAACTATCTTACACATCTTCATGTTGCACAACTTTAACCTACATGTATACAACACAGCTTTCTGTTACACGCTTGCATAATGCCATCAGTGGAAATGGACCATGACGTCGTGTTCCCAGTTAACATTTGTAAACAAAAACTGTAAGTGCCTGGGGCGATTTGTGCAGTAAAGGGACAGAAAAGATGAAAGATAGGCTTCACAATCTAGACAATGCCCATACTGAAAACGCTGTCCAAACAGTTCTATAAAATGTACACCGCACAATGGCTGGGTTCGGTTGATGCCACTCTTATTTGAAACGTTGTTTAACTAATGGCGCAACACATACTACAGAAACAGGAGCTGTCACTCTAGCAGTACTTTCTTCATAAAAATACAACACGTTGTATTCAAATTACAAATAAAAAAAAAGCAATCGATAACCTTTACGTCAAAGGGGAACATATACTCTGGCTACACCGCTTTTGTGCCACGGCGCATCTTTGAAAGGGGAAGGAGCTCGCGCACAGGGAAGGAACTCGTGTGAAAAGGGAAGGAACTCGTGCAAGTGTTTCACAAACACTCGCCAGCTAGCAACAACAGACTGGTGTCAAATGTGGTGGCACGCCTCGCTGTCCCCCTTGTCTTAGGAAAAAAAACCGTCAAGGAACATAAACTGCCATGTGGCCATCATCATTTTATCCTTGACCCACTGAAGGTTCCCGTTCGTGATGTCATCTTTTGTTTTATTTCACGTGTGGATGTCCTCTGCAACAGGCACACTGTTGTGAACACGGACTCCCCCCCCCTCCCTCCCCCAAATACTTTACAGTATCGGTACAAAACAAAAGGGCGGTAACGCTTCCTTAAAATAAATAAAACAATTAAAAAATGTAATATCTAAAGTTTGATTATATCAAAACAGCCATGGCAGGCACGATAAGTGTGAGACTCAGCAAGGCGACGTCACTGCTTGTTTAGTCAGATGGTCGGAGCGTTGTTTTTGTTGCATCAGTGCTGTTTGACTAGCGTGACTGTTGCCTTTGGTCCCTCATTGTTGTCATGGTCTCTCATTGTTGTCATGGTCCTTCATTGTTGTCATGGTCCCTCATTGTTGTCATGGTCTCTCATAGTTGTCATGGTCCCTCATTGTTGTCATGGTCCCTCATTGTTGCCATGGTCTCTCATAGTTGTCATGGTCTCTCATAGTTGTCATGGTCCCTCATTGTTGTCATGGTCCTTCATTGTTGCCATGGTCTCTCATAGTTGTCAGGGTCCCTCATAATGGTATTGGATGCAGTCAATACAAACATCAAAAAAAAATTCGAATTTCTTTTTGATTTCTTATAGCGATCTTCCTGCCTTTACGCCACATGTTTGAGTGACAGATTCGTGTTTATTGTGTGACAGTGAGTGCTACATGTGAGCGTGTATGTTGATACAGATCGCCGCGCTTTGAGCCTGATTGGTGATTTGGTAATAAGCGCTAATTCAGCATCCAGTATTAATATATGACATCCACAAAGGTAGGCGCACAGCAAAGAAGAACTGGATAGAAGAGCAATGCCAGGAAATAGAGAACAATCTGAACAAGAACAACAGCAAGAATGCCTTCCAGACCGTGAAGCGGTTTATAAGTGTTAAACAGCCTAAGGTCTCCACGATCCAAAGCAAGTCTGGCATATGCCTTACAGAGGACCAAGAAGTCTTGGATAGATGGACAGAGTACTGCTCTGACCGTAACAACCACACACCGAACGGCGCCACATCAGTTCTAGCATGTCCTCAGAACAGAGAAAAAGAAGAAAACTTCGCAATTTTCCAGGAAGGAGCAGAGGCAGCAGTGCAATAGCTGAAGAAATGGAAGTCAGCGGGAGTGAACAACATACCTGCAGGATTGCTACAATAAGGAAGACAAGCGAAGATTGTCACCCTCACCATTAACTGTAACAAGATCTGATAGAGTGAGGAGTGTCCTACACCATGTACGTACCCAGTCGCTTGTCATCACTCTTCCCAAAAAAGGGTAACCTTCAGTAGAGTGAAAATTACCGCACTATCCGTCTCATCAGCCATTCTAGCAAAGTCCTCCTGAAAATAATACTCAACAGGTTGAAACCCCAGGCTGAACAAATCATAGCTGAAGAACAAGTAGGATTCAGGGCATAGCGAAGTACCACTGACCAGATTTTTAACCTCAGAATAATCTGCGAGAAATACATACAGCACAAACAACATCTATATCATGCGTTTGTAGACTTCAAGAAAGCGTTTGACCAAGACTGGCATGCAACTCTTTGGGCAACAATGAGAGTGTATGACAAGGCTACCAATGCAGTCCTTCACAACAGCGCCCTCTGGAACTGGTTCAGACCAACAATCGGTGTGCTTCAAGGATGCCTACTCTCTCCAACACTCTTCAACATCTTCCTAAAGCGTATCATGTCTGATGCCCTTGCAGATCACGAAGGCACAGTCAGCATACGCGGTAGAGCAATCTCCAATCTCCGTTTTGCGGATGACATTGATGGATTGGCTGGAGAGGAACAAGAACTTGAACAGCTGGTACAGAGGCTTGACACCACCTCCAGAGTCTTTGGAATGGAAATAAGTGCAGAGAAAACCAAAATGGTCAACAACACCAATGGCATCAACACGGACATCAAAGTCCAAGCCAATCCCTCAACACGGTGCATAGCTTCAAATATTTTGGAGCCACTGTATCAGACAATGGGTCCCGACAGAAAGTCCTCTCCAGGATCGCACAAACAACTGCTGCCCTAACAAGGTTAAAGTCCATTTGGAAAGACAGGATCATCAGTCTACACTCCAAGATAAGGCTGCTACGCTGCCTTGTCATCTCAATCTTCCTATACGCTTGCGAAACATGGACCCTCACACCAGATCTACAACGAAGAATACAAAGCATGGAGACGAGGTGCTACAGAAGACGTCTGGGCATTTCCTATACCCAGCACATCACCAACGACGAAGTCTGACAGGCCATCACACAAGCCATTGGACAACACGATGACATGCTCACAGTGGTAAAGAAACGGAAACTCCGATGGTATGGCCACATCACCAGAGCATCAGGCCTTGCAAAGACCATCCTGCAAGGCGCGGTGCAAGGAGGCAGGAGAAAAGGGGACAGAAAAAGAGGTTGGAGAACAACATTCGAGAATGGACTGGCTTGACACTGAGCGAAGCCATGAGGGTTGCTGAGTACAAAGAAAGATGGAGTACGCTGGTTAAACGTTTATCTTTGGTTCCCCAACGGCTTTAGAGTTTCGGGATAGTTATTATTATTATTATTATTATTATTATTATTATTATTATTATTATTATTATTATTATTATTATTATTACTGCTGTCATGGTCCCTACATTGTAGTCATGGTAAATCAGTGTTGTCATGGTCCCTCAATTGTTGTCGTGGTCTCTCCACTGTTGTTGTGGTGGTCCCTAAATGTTGTCATGGTCTTCTATTGTTGTCATGGTCCCTTCACTGTTGTTGTGGTCTGCCATTGTTGTCATGGTCCTATATAGTTGTCATGGTCCTCTATTGTTGTCATGGTCACTTCACTGTTGTCGTGGTTTTCCATTGTTGTCATGGTGTTCTATTGTTGTCATGGTCTCTCATTGGTGTCGACCTTTGTTTGTCTGCTGCTCCTCTTTCCCTCGTATACACTGACTGACAGGAGTGAGCAATGGACGAATAAAGACACAGCAACACAATATACAGGTGCGTCAGTTCCGGTATGATGCGGCATTTCTGTGCTGCGTTGTTTTGATTGTGCAAGTTCTGTTTTGCTTTCCAAAAAAAATTGTTATGCTTTGAAAGCCACAGACCTTACCTTTATTTAAGGAATACGTGTGTTTGTTTTGGCGGAAGAAGGGAAGAAAAATGGTACGCCCACTGGTTGAAATGGCGCATAAGAACGATAATGTCACCTGTTCAATGTAGACAGAATGGCAGTCTAATTCTTCTATGGCGCAGTCCCATTCAACAGTCTGATTACCCAAGACTTTCTGTTTATTTCCCAAATAAAAATGCTTTTTTTTCGTTTGTTTGTTTGGGTTTTGTTTTTGCCGACTTTGTGAAGTTGGGCTGAAGAGCGGTAATATCACCTGCTATCTTGTGAAGGAATGACAAGCCCGTTTCTTTTTATAGCAGCTGACGTCTGAAGGAAAGCTTGATAGTGCGAGGCTTTCTCTTTATTTAACAAATAAAGACAATGTTTTTTTGCTCAGGAAGGGAATAACACAGTCAGGCGCATTTCTCCTCAGCGCAGCTGAAGCAACATCACAAGTTTTGATTGTAAAAAAACGCGTCTTAGTTACCAAATATGAGTGTGTTTGTTGCCCACAACCAGTAGTAAGCCCAGTCGCTGAATTGGGGTGGAAGGTGTGAATGACATGTCGGATTCTTTCACATGCAGCCGAAGAGACAACGGCAACTTTGCATGGGACAGTAATGCCTGCCTTCTAAAGCCTTTTTATTGTATTATAAATTATTGTTAAAGCCCCAAGGGCAAGATATAAAACAGCGCATCCAGCGCTTACTCTTTTACCCTTACAAAATACAATTGTTATCTTATCTTTTAGTGACTGTCTGCTCCATCATACATTTCCCATCACACGTCATTTTCTATCATCCATCATTTCCCATCACAGGTAATTTCCCCATCATAAGTCATTGAATCATCACACATTTCCCATCCACTACGCCTGCTGCTAGCAGTTTTTGAAGGAGAAAATCCGGCGTCAAGAGGTAGACAAAGCTAGCGACAACATTTGTCAAAGCAATGCTACAGCCACTGAATAAGAAGTTCCAAATCTGCTGTTCGCCTCCCCTTGTTCAGACGGAAGTCAGAAATACCGGAAGCGGAAGAATTGCTAGGCAAGTTGTTTCACATGGGTACATGCGCGTAGTCGCATATGATCGTGCCTAAATCACGTGCCGACATCATTTCTCTGGATCAACTTTGAGTGTTTGTTTTGTGTGTATTTTGTGTGTGCGTCTCAGTGTGTGCGTGTGCGAGTGTGTGCGGCGTACGTGTGTGTGTGTGTGTGTGTGTGTGTGTGTGAGTGTGCGTGCAAAAATGCGTATTCACCTTTTGGCACATGTGGCAGAAGTCAACTCGCTGTTGTTTTTTAATCGACTGGCAGCTTTCTTCTTCATTGTTGTTTTTTGGCCCCTCTTTCTTCTCTTGTTTTATGGGTGCGTAATAAGCTCAAGGAAAGGGAAATGGGTTATGAAAATTTCCCGACTAATGTTTTCTCTCTTCACGCGGGTTCTTCCATCGCCTTGGCTGTGAGCAGACCTTAGTTATTCTTGGACGCTAGCTATGACAAGCAAATATATCCTGAAGTGAGAATTTGTGCACAATCATTACGGTTTAGTTTCACGAATACTATGACAGAACAACCTGTCTAGAAGTGTTCATTCTTTCTTTAGGATTAAATGAATTTCCTAAACATAACGATGACGTCACACGATAATTTCTTTTCAAAATAGGGAACTTTGGAAGATTATCCATTAACTGGACTAATTTTGCTTACTGGCTTAGAAAATCTCTGAACCAGAAGTAATGATTCTGACAACATATTATGTAGTTTTGTCAATGAAGTTAATTACCAATACAGCAAAATGCATTACAATTGTGACAACATATTATGTCGTTTTTTCAATGAAGTTAATGACCAGTACAGCAAAAAGCATTACAATTGTGACAACATAGTATGTCGTTTCTTCAATGAAGTTAATGACCAGCAAAAGGCATTACAATTGTGACGTCAAAGTTAATTACCAGTACAGCAAAAACCATCACAATTCTGACATGCAAGGAAAGAACACTATCAACGCACATTTGTTTTATTACTGTTGTTCTGTCCATATAATGGACGCTACTTGTGTGTGTATGTGTTGTGTGTGTGCGTGTGTGCGTAGATGTGTGTGCGTAGGTGTGTGTGTGTGTGCGTGTGTTCTAAATGTTGGATTTTTTTTTCTTGCCGATTATCGTGTAGTCACACCTTAACAGCTTACCATGCATCTTGCCCCATGTAAATACGTTAACGCAGTGTTCATCTGGATAACACACAGTTGAAATGACAATAAAATTTCTGTTCTGTACTGTTGTTTACTGTTCTGTTCTGTTCAGTCAGACTGACAAACACGCAGACATACAAATAATACTCTTACTAACTCACTCATTCTCTATCTCTCCGTGTGTCGGGGGGGGGGGGGGGGGGACCGGAGAGAGAGAATGAGTGAGTTAGTAAGAGTATTATTTGTATGTCTGCGTGTATATTCTACACACACACCCACACACACACCTTGTGTTTGTGAAACTCATCACAGGTATAAGTGGGAAATGGGAAATCCTTTGAAGTTAAGGTCGACACATCACACTGCTGACAAAAGCTCCCACACAATGTGGGTAAGACCAGGCCGACACATCACACTGCTGACAAAAGCTCCCACACAATGTGGATAAGACCAGGCCGACACATCACACTGCTGACAAAAGCTCCCACACACTGTGGGTAAGACCAGGCCGACACATCACACTGCTGACAAAAGCTCCCACACACTGTGGGTAAGACCAGGTCGACACATCACACTGCTGACAAAAGCTCCCACACACTGTGGGTAAGACCAGGTCGACACATCACACTGCTGACAAAAGCTCCCACACACTGTGGGTAAGACCAGGTCGACACATCACACTGCTGACAAAAGCTCCCACACACTGTGGGTAAGACCAGGTCGACACATCACACTGCTGACAAAAGCTCCCACACACTGTGGATAAGACCAGGTCGACACATCACACTGCTGACAAAAGCTCCCACACACTGTGGATAAGACCAGGTCGACACATCACACTGCTGACAAAAGCTACCACACACTGTGGATAAGACCAGGTCGACACATCACACTGCTGACAAAAGCTCCCACACACTGTGGGTAAGACCAGGTCGACACATCACACTGCTGACAAAAGCTCCCACACACTGTGGGTAAGACCAGGTCGACACATCACACTGCTGACAAAAGCTCCCACACACTGTGGATAAGACCAGGTCGACACATCACACTGCTGACAAAAGCTCCCACACACTGTGGATAAGACCAGGTCGACACATCACACTGCTGACAAAAGCTCCCACACACTGTGGATAAGACCAGGTCGACACATCACACTGCTGACAAAAGCTCCCACACACTGTGGATAAGACCAGGTCGACACATCACACTGCTGACAAAAGCTCCCACACACTGTGGATAAGACCAATAATGAGCCTTTTCACCACCTTCTCCCTGCTGTTTATCTACTTCATTACGTCAACAACAAATACGTCACGTGTCGCAGGAAAGATGTAACTAGTATTCTCTTTGCGTGAGTTTAAAAACTGAATGTGCCAGCCCAAATATTTTTTAACGTAAACATTATTCCTTACTTGAAAATCGCTTAACCGGATAAGAATGTAATGACACAATGATGGAAATTGTTTGTCTTTTAAAAACATTATTGTAATTTGTCCATACACCCCAGAATTGTTAGAATTTAACTTTTTTACAAGGGTGCCCTTTGGGTGCCTTGCTTAAAATATGTGGGTGCCCAAACACATTTTTTAATGCCCACAGAAAAATAACTTGAAATACAGGAGTGGCCTTCTAGAAGATTCCTTCCAGTAAAAGCTAACCAAACAGTTATAAGATGACAAAAACAAGAAGAAAAAAACCTACAATAATGTGTTTTGGCTATACAAAAAAAAAACTTGACTATTTTTTACACTTGAAACAGAAAAAAGTATTAAAAAGATCAGAGCAACAATGCAAACAATAACAAAGGCTCAATGCTCAATATCTGACAACAACTCACATTTTTGGTTGAAAGAACGTTTTTGAAGATGCCAAACACTTTAATCGACACCCTGATCATTGCATAACTTACTGACCAATCAGAAAGCTTGTCTTTCATGCCTAGAGGGAGACTATTCCCGACCCATCGCAACCAAAAGCAAATGGAAAAAATGAGAATTCGATTTGCAACGGAATATTTCTGTTGCGGTCACTCTGAAGTTTCCTCCGATCATTAATTACGATGTTGACTATTCGAAGGGAGCTTCAATGCGTTAACTTTCTTTTAGGATTTTAAACGCGCCCGTTAAGCGCACTGTGAACTAAGATCTGGGTGGCCAAACAGGAATGAAGACTCCTCGGGCGCTCGGGCGCATGCCAAATTCTAACAGTGCTTCCGTCATTGTCACCCCAACACCCACCCTTCAAACCCTACTTAACTAAATTCACAACAATTATGTTGATGCTTGCTGCAATGGTGTGTGTCTTAGGCGTGTGGGTTGTTGGAATACAGGAATACAAGAAGGACGTGTGGGTTGTTGGAATACATGAAGGACGTGTGGCTTGTTGGAATACATGAAGGACGTGTGGGTTGTTGGAATACATGGAAGGACGTGTGGCTTGTTGGAATACAAGAAGGACGTGTGGGTTGTTGGAATACATGAAGGACGTGTGGCTTGTTGGAATCCAAGGAGGACGTATGGCTTGTTGGAATACAGGAATACAGGGAGGGACGTGAGGGTTGTTGGAATACAGGCAGGACGTGTGGGTTGTTGGAATACAGAGAGGGACGTGTGGGTTGTTGGAATACAGGGAGGGACGTGTGGGTTGTTGGAATACAGAGAGGGACTTGTGGGTTGTTGGAATACAGAGAGGGACGTGTGGGTTGTTGGAATACAGAGAGGGACGTGTTGGTAGTTGGAATTCAGAGAGGACATGTGGGTTGTTGGAATACAGAGAGGGACGTGTTGGTAGTTGGAATTCAGAGAGGACGTGTAGGTTGTTGGAATACAAAGACAAATGTGTTTGTTATTGGAATACAGGGAGGGACGGGACACATCAGTCAACCCTACTCTTACATTGGCACTGCAAGATGTGTCACCTGACAAGAATATTAAATTACGTCACGTTTTTGATGTTTCGCCATTTGAGTGCTACGCCATAATTTAAATACGAATGTAACTTTCTTTTTTCTCGCTCTTTCTAACCCTCTTCCTAACCCTAACCTAACACTCTTCCTAACCCTAACCTAACCCTCTTCCTAACCCTAACCTAACCCTCTTCCTAACCCTGTCCTCAACGTGCCCTCCTCAGCCATACTCCCCTTGAGTGTCTTTTGACACTCGCTGCCGAAAGGACTCCAGAACAATGTTCATGTTCATGTTCTTTCCGTGTCAACTCAGCAGTACGTTAAAGAACCCTACTAAATCGTCCGTGTGGCATACAAATAAGCACGCAGCTTGATCACAACAATGATATAGTATGAGGCTCTGTTCTCAAGTTAATCCACTATCTATCTACTCCTCCACTGCACCATGTGGGCCACTGTCACCTCATCTTTGCACCATGTGGGCTAGCGTCGCCCAATCACTGCTATTTGTTCATTAAAACACGGGCAGACGCCTCGTGGTGATGTTTGAAGGGTTTCCAAACACTACAACGGTAGGCAAACCTTGTTTCCAACCTGCCATCTATCTTAAAAAGTTGCCTCATGAATATGACAAGTGACCTCAAAATAGTTCCGCGGAGCTAGATTAAAGAGGGTGAAGCATCACAGGTACGAGAGGAGCTGACATGGCGGGCGTATGTAGATGTCTAATGAATTATTCATAAGTAAGGGTTCAGACGAACAAAGCCTACTTAAGCTGAACCGCTTAAGGATAAGTGTTTGTTGCCTAAACTACAAAAACGTCGTTTAATTGAGGTCTATGCTGAGCGCCGAGCTGTACAAATACACACGGCACCGTAGACTGGCGGGCAAAACAGCAAGATCGGGGAGAGAGGGAGACAGAGAGAGAGAGAGAGAGAGAGAGAGAGAGAGAGAGAGAGAGAGAGAGAGAGAGAGAGAGAGAGAGAGAGAGAGCTGTACAAATACACACGGCACCGTAGACTGGCGGGCAAAACAGCAAGATCGGGGAGAGAGGGAGACAGAGAGAGAGAGAGACAGAGAGAGACAGAGACAGAGACAATTGGCACAAATAAGCGAGGGAACAGAGCGACGCAATCAGAAGAACACGCTTATTTTACCATCATCATCATCATCATCATCATCATCATCATCATCATCATCATCATCATCATCATCATCATCATCATCATCATCATCATCATCATCATCCTGTGATAGGCAGACACACTTAGTGTAGTGAAGGAGGAGGGAGATGGAGTGGGTAATGACTGGTGAGCGTAGGAGTACTTTAAGAGTGGGTGATTTAATTTAACGTGTTATGCACAAACTGACATCAAGGCCACTGTGGGCTGCAATTCTACGCACGTACGGCCCATCAAGAAGTATTCTGAAAGCGGTAATATAAGGTCGAGGATTTGGGGTGGAGGTTTCAACAGTGTAAGATGCGTAGTGTTTATCATCAAATACGTCGTCAAGTGGATTTTCTTGTCAAGCGTTCATCAAAAAGATGAAACGAATTCAAATTCAAACATCAGCTTAACCAACATGCCACTTCTGCCTACGACACGGCTTTGAAGTATGGCGACCTACAGCAAATATCCACTACACAGCGCAAAACACACTTGCTAAAGGAGACAGAGGGCGCATTCGGACACATGGAGACCTAGCACTATCAGACACATGGAGACCTAGCACTATCACACACATGGAGACCTAGCACTATCACACACATGGAGACCTAGCACTATCACACACATGGAGACCTAGCACTATCAGACACATGGAGACCTAGCACTATCACACACATGGAGACCTAGCACTATCACACACATGGAGACCTAGCACTATCAGACACATGGAGACCTAGCACTATCAGACAAATGGAGACCTAGCACTATCAGATACATGGAGACCTAGCACTATCAGATACATGGAGACCTAGCACTATAACACACATGGAGACCTAGCACTATCACACACATGGAGACCTAGCACTATCAGATACATGGAGACCTAGCACTATCAGACACATGGAGACCTAGCACTATCAGACACATGGAGACTTAGCACTATCAGATACATGGAGACCTAGCACTATCACACACATGGAGACCTAGCACTATCAGACACATGGAGACCTAGCACTATCACACACATGGAGACTTAGCACTATCAGACACATGGAGACCTAGCACTATCACACACATGGAGACCTAGCACTATCAGACACATGGAGACCTAGCACTATCAGATACATGGAGACCTAGCACATACATGGAGACCTAGCACTATCAGATACATGGAGACCTAGCACTATCAGACACATGGAGACCTAGCACTATCAGACACATGGAGACCTAGCACTATCACACACATGGAGACCTAGCACTATCAGACACATGGAGACCTAGCACTATCAGATACATGGAGACCTAGCACATACATGGAGACCTAGCACTATCAGATACATGGAGACCTAGCACTATCAGATATATGGAGACCTAGCACTATCAGATACATGGAGACCTAGCTCTATCAGATACATAGAGACCTAGCACTATCAGATACATGGAGACCTAGCACTATCAGATACATGGAGACCTAGCACTATCAGATACATGGAGACCTAGCACTATCAGATACATGGAGACCTAGCACTATCAGATACATGGAGACCTAGCTCTATCAGATACATGGAGACCTAGCACTATCAGATACATGGAGACCTAGCTCTATCAGATACATGGAGACCTAGCACATACATGGAGACCTAGCACTATCAGATACATGGAGACCTAGCACTATCAGATACATGGAGATATGTTAGTCATTGTTTATAGGGTCCAGCGGACTACAAAGAGCTGATTATTTTAGGACCAGGACTTGGTTGATAGGGGACTCACCCCTGTTCCTTATAAAAGACCTGCTGAAACAACCCTAATGGTAACACTGAAGGAACTCCATCAACCAGTCACTTTACAATAAAGGCATCCCCCGTTTACAAAAACAAAATAGAATATAAACTTCATTATAAACTATTAACAAAACAATTACATATAAAATGCCTACATTGCTAAATAATAATTCCCTAAAAGCGCTAGTGACCATTTGGCAGAAAGCGTTCAATATTCCCAAGTTGACACATACACAAATCAGGACTTTTGGGAGAGTTTTCAAGAAAAAATGCAGGTCTAACGAAGAAGATAGTAGATTGATAGAACACAGTAGGAACGAGAAAGAACAAATAAGAAAACAGCAACAGTGGGAATTTAAAGCACTAAATTTCCAAAAAGTGGGGATACTATTTATACTGAAAACCGTGAGTGTTGTTGGAGATCACACTTATCTTGGGCCAGCGTAATGAGGGTGATGCCCAACTCTCTCCCTCGCTGCTTTACCTTCCCCACCCTCAAGAGAGTAGGTACTCAATCACAGTTGAGTCAACTGGGGGCGTTGTTGTTTGTCGCTTCACACCTTAGCGGTCACCCATCCAAGTGCTAACCGCACCGGACGGTGCTTCACTTTCGACACAGTAGCGAGTGCTCCAACCACTGCACTATCCGACACCCCCACTGGCGGCATGGAAATATAACACAGACAAATGGAGATATAGCACAGACACACGGAGATATAGCACAGTCAGGCATATGGAGATATAGCACATGCACACGGAGATATAACACAGTCAGACACATGGACATAAGCACGGTCTGACACATGTAGCACAGTCAGGCACACGGGGCACAGTCAAGCACATGGACATAAAGCACGGTCAGACACATGGAGCACAGTCAGACACATGGAGATATAGCATATGTACACGGAGATATAACACAGTCAGACACATGGACATAAAGCACGGTCAGACACATGGAGCACAGTCAGACACATGGACATAAGCACGGTCAGACACATGGAGCACAGTCAGGCACATGGACATAAGCCCGGTCAGACACATGGAGCAGTCAGGCACATGGACATAAGCACGGTCAGACACATGGAGCACAGTCAGGCACATGGACATAAGCACGGTCAGACACAAGGAGCACGGTCAGACACATGGAGCACAGTCAGACACATGGACATAAAGCACGGTCAGACACATGGAGCACAGTCAGACACATGGACATAAGTACGGTCAGACACATGGAGAACAGTCAGACACATGGACATGAGCACGGTCAGACACATGGAGCACAGTCAGAAACATGGAGCACGGTCAGACACATGGAACAAAGTCAGACACATGGACATAAAGCACAGTCAGGCACATGGAGCACAGTAAGACACATGGAGCACGGTCAGACACATGGAGCACAGTCAGACACATGGAGCACGGTCAGGCACATGGAGCACAGTCAGACACATGGAGCACGGTCAGACACATGGAGCACAGTCAGACACATGGACATAAGCACGGTCAGACAAACGGAGAACAGTCAGACACATGGACATGAGCACGGTCAGACACATGGAGCACAGTCAGACACATGGAGCACGGTCAGACACATGGACATAAGCACGGTCAGACACATGGAGCACAGTCAGACACATGGAGCACAGTCAGACACATGGAGCACAGTCAGACACATGGACATAAGCACAATCAGACACATGGAGCACTTTCAGACACATGGAGCACAGTCAGACACATGGAGCACAGTCAGACACACAGGAGCACAGTCAGACACATGGACATAAGCAGGGTCAGACACATAGAGAACAGTCAAACACATGGACATGAGCACGGTCAGACACATGGAGCACAGTCAGGCACATGGAGCACAGTCAGGCACATGGAGAACAGTCAGACACATGGAGCACAGTCAGGCACATAGCACAGTCAGACACATGGAGCACAGTCAGACACATGGAGCACAGTCAGGCACATAGAGATATTGCAGGATCATAACTCAAAATAACAGCTCTTGCACACAATCCGATATAAACGGAGGAAGAAAGCAAATTAAACGGATCCATCTCCCAAATTATATATGTATACATTACTAGCAATTTTTGTTATCTTGATGCTGTAAAGAGTAATAGCTGTTCTTTCATGCAGGATGCATTTTTCCTCATTACAGTTTGACCCGTCGTCTTGCTTGTTCAACCATACCATACGGGGTTAGCGGCATTGCTGTATACACTGCTTCATGAATACCCGAACGTTATCTTGTCTTCTTGGCTTTCAATTAAAAAAAATAAAACAAAAGCGTACGTGGGACGCCTATCTAAACACGGGAAATATTGGTTGAATGAAGTAGTCTACCCTTTACAATGTTACTATACAAACCCAGTGCTCAATGTTTGTGCAACATGGCCACAACACATGGTGTAATTGTTATTACAACATTCAAATGACATGTTTGGTGAACGCCAGACGCTTCATGTACAGCATGCTGACATGGGTGCTTTATAAGAGATTCCTGTAATATTATCATCATAATTAGTATCCACACCTTCTCCAGGACAATTTGTCATCAATGTTAGGGTTACTTACACTAACAACAGTGACGTTTACAATCCAAGCCACAGATTAAAGATGCCTATCTCAAAGGCAGAGAATAGAAAAACACAATAAAACTATTGACGGGAAAATTACTTTCGGCACCAAAAGACTGAACA
This sequence comes from Oncomelania hupensis, assembly GCA_036898135.1. NCBI lineage: Eukaryota > Metazoa > Mollusca > Gastropoda > Littorinimorpha > Pomatiopsidae > Oncomelania > Oncomelania hupensis. Next base: position 435,531 of record CM072515.1, on the reverse strand, counting down.
GTCAGTCAAAGACTAAAAAATCTTTTTGTTGAGACAGACGTGAGTTCTCAGTGCTCAGTGTGGCGCCCAGTACTCAACCGCTGAGCACGTGGAGACAATGATGGATCTTCCGTCACGCTCACTAACTCAAAAGTCGCTTCGCTTCCAGACGTCAGTTCCGTCACGCCTGGCTCGTTCCTACTGTTCCTGATAGCATCGCTGTGTGATTGTGATTGTCTATGTACTACCACTGATCGTCTGTCAACGCATAGGGAACTTACACATAGGATTTCAACAGTGGACGGCAATTCGGTATCCAACAGATTCGGACGTTCCTGGCAGACACCTAATATGATTAGTTCCAGAGATACGACAAGGTGCAAGGGTCTATACATGCCTAAGTCTACACATGGTTGGTCCCAGCATAGGCCGATTAAACTTTAGCTCAATGCAAACCATCACAAACACGAAGCAAGAGCAAGGACATAATGATTTATGAAGAAGACAAGCAGAACGCTAAATGTAACAGCAATACCTCCAATACACTGAACATGTAAAATGTTACTCTGTAAGCTAGTTAAACAAAAACCTAATACGTCAATGTTGTTGGAAGTGATTATGGACTTAAATGCATGTTACGTACATCTCAGGTCAGTGAACAAAGGACTATCGTTGGCGCCACTGGAACGGTTTGTGTTGAGCGGTGATACATTGTTTGTGGAAAACACGTAGAAACCTTGTGTTAAATATTGTATATGAGCAACAAATCCTGACAAAGACATCCTTTATTTATGTACAATTATAGTTCATTACTAACTGAACAAATGATTAATTGCAGCTTATAATTATGTAGAAGTAATGTCTTCAGTGTAACCAGTGAACAGGTCTGTGGCATCTGACCTGCATTTATCTTGGTCATTGATATCAGTGGAAGAACTGGCCTTATTATTATGTAAAAACAAAGCTATTCTCCACTATTCAACTGAATCAGGCAGTGTTTGTGTACAAAATAAAAGATGTCTGAAACACTTAATGTGTCAGTGCGTTATAAAGCATAACAAATAAGTTACACACATAGTCTCTGTACAGGGTCTGTGACTACAATATATCTGTCAAGCACTCTTGATGCCAAATCCTAATGTACAATCTACGACAAAGCTGCATTATATTAACTATGGGTTGCCAGCAAAGAAAACAGAACCGCGCATAAGCTACAATAATACTACAAATGTCCTTTGTAGTAATCGTGTGTGTAGCAACGAAGTGTGTACTCGTCGAAAACTTGAAATGTCCACATTGTTCCACATATTGTTCATAATACTAAGCCTTCCAGTCACAACAAACAACACTAGTACATTGTGTTTTATGTATTTTCCTTTATTTATTTAAAGTAGCGTGGACTGCAGTTTTGTTCCACTGTCCGCGACCTTGTCTGGTGAAAGACTGTACAAAGTTAAAGCTGTGCAGAGTCTATGTGATTTGTAACCTCAGTGAACTCACAGCTACTCCAACTTCCATTCTCTTTCAGACAAGCGTTTACAAGTGTGCTAAAATGTCTACCCTCCTTCAACCTTTCTTCTCTCCCGCCAAGTCTCACCACCCACACCAAACCTTTCTCTCTCTCTCTCTCTCTCTCTCTCTCTCTCTCTCTCTCTCTCTCTCCTCTTCTTCTCTCTTCTTCTCTTCTTCTCTCTTCTTCTCTCTTCCACCTCCACCTCCACACTGACTCCTCCCCTCTCCACCGTCTATCAATGGTGTTGTACGTGATCCTGCTGGAACCTTGCTGCAGCGAGATGGCGATCAGAAGAATATCTGAGACTCTCCACATCCATTGAAGTACATGAAGGGTTGCGACTATATATAAACTTCTTCCGGATGGATGGTGATAAATTGAATAATCTCCATAACGGGTGAAGATCACGCTGTGTATGGCTGGAAAGCGGGTGGGGACCAAAGCCTATAGAAGTGGTCTGAAAAGACCTCTCCAACCACTTTGCAAAGATCTAGAATTGATGGCCGGGGTAACAGCGTACACGGCACTTGTGAACAGAGACCGATCAACACGCAGACATTCCAACCCTGCTCAATGTTAAACTGTCCTGATCCAGTTGCCCAAACAGACATTATGATTGTGAATAGGGATACTGGGAATAAAGGGCTGGAATTGTGGCTAAGGCTGGCAGTCTGCACGTTGCTACAGGGAAGGATAAGATCGACTACAGCAACACTGGTTCAACACCGTAACACGCGTAGCGCACCACTCCCTAGACACACCATCACGATGACTTGCATACGGTTACCGGCAACTTTACTGATCATCCTCAACAGACACTTCAAAATCTATAGAGGCAGAACGTCCCCGAAACAAGATCTGCACATCTTGAAATTTTGACCACGAAGATAACACCTTTATAACCGTTTTGGAGTTTGTAAGTGTAGACATTTAAGGCAAAGGTTTTCACTTAAATGACAGCGAGTAGTATGACGTCCAAAGCGTTCCTACAGGTCTCTCCTACCTGTAGCAGGCACTTGCTTCCAGCCTGCTTAGGCTATCCAATCATCTCAACCTGTACAAGCGCAGGCACGGCCCTTCTCCTGTAATGCCAGGCACGACAATGCCAACCCAACGTTATAATTTGGTATCCGCCTGAGCGCCCGGGGAGCCTTACTTCCTGTTTGGCCACCCAGATCTTTGTTGACAGTGCTCCCAATGAGCGCGTGCAAAGCCATCACAGAAAGTTAACTCATTGAAGCTCTATTCCAATAGTCAACATCAAAATTAAAGATCGGAGGAAAACTTCAGAATGACAGCAACAGAAATATTCGGTTGCACATCGCATTCTTATTTTCTCCAATCGCTTTTGGTTGCGATGGGTCGGGAATAGTCTCCCTTTACGCATAAAAAACGAGCTTACTGATTGGCCAGTTATTCAATGACCAATCAGGGAGTCTGTTGCTAACTCGTACATGTTGTTATACTACTAAATCTGATATGTGTTCATAAACAGCTAGCTGAAATTTTGAACACATGTTTCAATTGCCAAAATATGAGTGCTTATATATCCCAATCAGGTGTTCAGTGCCATGTTGTGGATGTGTTCTTTTGTTTTTATTGGTTTTCTTTTTAGTTTTGTGTTTCTTTTCACATTTTACCAAAATCAGGGAATCTGAAAACATTCAACCAAAAAAGCTGAAGCAAGTGTCTGGCTTTATTGGGCATTGTTTTTTTTCATTTTATTATCCATGTATCCATTTCATTTTATTAGTCATATTCTTTCAACCCAAAATGTGAGTTGTTTTCAGATATTGAGCATTGAGTCTTTGTTATTGTTTTCAGATATTGAGCATTGAGTCTGTTATTGTTTTCAGATATTGAGAATTGAGTCTTTGTTATTGTTTTCAGATATTGAGCATTGAGTCTGTTATTGTTTTGAGATATTGAGCATTGAGTCTGTTATTGTTTTCAGATATTGAGAATTGAGTCTTTGTTATTGTTTTCAGATATTGAGCATTGAGTCTGTTATTGTTTTGAGATATTGAGCATTGAGTCTTTGTTATTGTTTTCAGATATTGAGCATTGAGTCTGTTATTGTTTTCAGATATTGAGAATTGAGTCTTTGTTATTGTTTTCAGATATTGAGCATTGAGTCTTTGTTATTGTTTTCAGATATTGAGCATTGAGTCTTTGTTATTGTTTTCAGATATTGAGCATTGAGTCTTTGTTATTGTTTTCAGATATTGAGCATTGAGTCTTTGTTATTGTTTTCAGATATTGAGCATTGAGTCTTTGTTATTGTTTTCAGATATTGAGCATTGAGTCTTTGTTATTGTTTTCAGATATTGAGAATTGTGTCTGTTATTGTTTTCAGATATTGAGCATTGAGTCTGTTATTGTTTTGATATATTGAGCATTGAGTCTTTGTTATTGTTTTCAGATATTGAGCATTGAGTCTGTTATTGTTTTCAGATATTGAGAATTGAGTCTTTGTTATTGTTTTCAGATATTGAGCATTGAGTCTGTTATTGTTTTCAGATATTGAGCATTGAGTCTTTGTTATTGTTTTCAGATATTGAGCATTGAGTCTGTTATTGTTTTCAGATATTGAGCATCTAGTCTTTGTTATTGTTTTCAGATATTGAGCATTGAGTCTGTTATTGTTTTCAGATATTGAGAATTGAGTCTGTTATTGTTTTCAGATATTGAGCATTGAGTCTGTTATTGTTTTCAGATATTGAGCATTGAGTCTGTTATTGTTTTCAGATATTGATCATTGAGTCTGTTATTGTTTTCAGATATTGAGCATTGAGTCTTTGTTATTGTTTTCAGATATTGAGCATTGAGTCTGTTATTGTTTTCAGATATTGAGAATTGAGTCTTTGTTATTGTTTTCAGATATTGAGCATTGAGTCTGTTATTGTTTTCAGATATTGAGAATTGAGTCTGTTATTGTTTTCAGATATTGAGCATTGAGTCTTTGTTATTGTTTTCAGATATTGAGCATTGAGTCTGTTATTGTTTTCAGATATTGAGCATTGAGTCTGTTATTGTTTTCAGATATTGAGCATCTAGTCTTTGTTATTGTTTGTTTTGTTACTCTGTTAGTTTTTAACACTTTTTCTGTTTAAGTGTCAAAAATAATAAACAAAGTTTTGTTGAGTACAACTAAAAACACAAAATTGTTTTAGTTTTATTTTATATTTTTTCCATTTTGTACCTGTTTAGTTAGCTTTAACTGGAAGGATCTCCTAGAAAGTCACTTGTGTATTTCAAGTTATTTATCTTTGTTTGGGCACCCAAAAGTTTCAAGTAAGGTACCCAAAGGGCACTGTTGTAAAAAGTTCATTTCTAACATAGCAATACGGCAATAATATCGGAGCGCTGTCCCCAAAGCTTTGACTATCAGCATCACGACTACCACAACGTCACGCTCATAACATAAATGCCTAACTCAGACTTAGGCAGTTGTGCAGTAGGGGTAAAAGCAAAGCCCTGGGAAGACAAGCCATCTGTGCTAGAGAGTACAAGTCTCTATCTAAATCGTAACGGTCGCCACAGCTTCGTATGCCAAATTGCCTATCTCATTCCTGACATAGGCAATTTGCAACCAATATGGCGGCGCCCAGACGCATTGAACAATTTTGGGCTGAAAAAGCAACAGAGATGTTGCAAAACATACTTCAATCAGAAGACGAAGGTAAGTAATCAATTTTAGAACTTGTTATTCGTAGGTGTTGTAGGAAAATGGCTATAAATGCTGTTTCAAGCATCATCTTCAATGTGAAGCGATTGATATCGGCAATTTGCAAATTAAGACAGAGCTGAGATAGGCATTTTGTCTTAAACGGCAGACTGACTGTAAAAAAACGTTAAATAAAGTTAAAATATTTGGCTATTTACAATTTAGCATTGCTAACCATTGTTCTCGTTTTATGTTACATAAAATATTGAGCATATTTATTTATAGATGCGTCTGTATATGCGTGTGTCCATAGATCCCCATGACTGTGACGATGAAGTGCGGGAAGCTACCAGCCTGAGTCCTCCTCGTCAATTGAGGAAGACGACATTACATTACATTAAATGGTTATTGCTTTAGGTCCAAGATCCGTAGGATCTCATCTTTGATATGATGATGATAATCATTGTTGTCAGGGTGGCGACGTGGTGATCGTCCTTAACGCTGATGCAATAGGACGTTAAGCTTCGTTGTTCTTCCTCCAGCAGACTCTTCCGAGCCAAATCAGGACCAGAGAAGTGAAAGAGGACTCACCCCTGATCCGCTTAAAAGATCTGCCGAAACAACCCTAGTGGTAACACTGAAGGCAATCTACCAGCCGGTCACTTTACAATAAAGACATCCCACGCAGGGGACGCTGAGGCTATACTCTAATTTATCGAACCTACGTTTACAAAACAAAATAGAATACAAGCATCATTATACAATATCAACAAAACCCATACATATAAAATGCCTACATTGCCAAATAATATCATAGGAGCCCCAGTGACCATTTGGCAGAAAGCATCCAATATTCCCAAGCTGATCCAACAGACCTCACACACAAATGAGTAGCTTTGTACCGGAAGAGTTGTCCAAGAGACAAGTGAATGGGCAGGAAGTAGGAATCAAAGTGTTTAGGGCCAGTGGGAATTCGAGCTTTTCCCTCTCAGACTTGAGCTGCTTAGCTCAACTACCGCTTACCCATCTGCAACTTCACACTTTGCCACAACTGGAAGATCACCCCGAGGAAGTTATTGCCACTTTATGTGAAATATAAATGTTGCAGGTGCTTCACGTTGAGCGTCTAACATGGTTTAGCCCCGGTCAAGTGGAACAGATATTAGTGTCTTGTAAAAGAACTTGAAACGTTCCATTTTACACTAAGATGGAAATGGCAGCCCTGAATAGACCTCTACAAAGCACACAGAGACGTCCTGTCCGGAAAAGACTTTCTATGCCTGTGTGCAGGTAGAAGGGGAGGGGAGAGGGAGTGCTCTATGATGCATTGAGTCAAGTACAAAGTAATACTTCACTGCTGCAAGTGAATTACCTTTTGTATGGATCACATACAAATAATTGCTTGTTTTGCAAGCTCACAGAAGTTAATTAAGCAAGTTTAATAATTACCTTTAAGAGGAGAGCGAGTGTTCCATGATGCTTTGAGTTAATTAAATAAATGAATAACATTTTACAAGGGTAAAAGTAAGGGAAGGGGGATTGTGATAAGATGCCAACAGTCAAGTACACACTTTACTGCACCTTTAGTTTGGATCACATTAACAATAATTATTTGTGTTTAATTTTTTTTATTTTGCAACCACACAGAAGATGTGTTTGTGTATTATGTCTTTTTATGAGGAGAGGATGTGTTCTATGATGCCTTTAGTCAAGTACAAAGTAATAGACAATGGCTCCCGACAGGAAGTCCTCTCAAGGATCGCAAAAACAACTGCTGCCCTGGCGAGGTTGAAGCCAATTTGGAAAGACAGGACCATCAGTTTACATTCCAAGGTAAGACTGCTGCGCTCTCTTGTCATCTCCATCTTCCTATACGCTTGCAAGACATGGACCCTCACAGCAGATCTACAACGAAGAATACAAAGCATGAAGATGAGGTGCTACAGAAGATTTCTGGGCATTTCCTACACCAGCACATCACCAACGACGAAGTTCGACAGACCATCACACAAGCCATTGGACAACACGATGACCTGCTCACAGTGGTAAAAAAAACCCGGAAACTCCGATGGCATGGCCACGTCACCAGATCATCAGGTCTTGCAAAGACTATCCTGCAAGGCACAGTGCAAGGAGGTAGAAGAAGAGGGAGACCGAAAAAGAGGTGGGAGGACAACATTCGAGAATGGACTGGTTTGACACTGACCGAAACCATGAGGGTTGCTGAAGACAGGGAAAGATGAAGTACGCTGGTTAAACGATCATCTGTGGTGTTCATACGACCTCCGAGTTACGGGATAGGACAGGAATAGGCTAGGAAAGTAATACATCACTGTTGCAAGTAGATCACAGTTTGTTAGATCACATTAAATTAAAAAGGATTCTTTATATTGACATTTTGTTTGCAAGCGCATAGAAGATGTGTAGGTTTATGTTGTTTCTTTAGGCTTGTCATGTTTTACCGTTGACATTGCAAGTACATGAAGTTTTTTGTTTAATTTTATGTTATTGATTAAATGAAAAAAAAATTCAATATTGCCTATCTTGTGTTTTTGTCTTTTAAAAACTTTCTTATGCCTATCTGAAGTTTCACTTCTTGCCTATCTCAGCTTTTGTTAGTGCTCATTCTGCCTAAATCAGTTTGCAGGCAAACGAACACACATTTCTCAAAACTGGCTTCAACATACATTGGCAACTTCATTCTGTGAAGATATATGCAAAAAAATCTTTAAAGAATTTTCAGTTTAAAAAATAACATATTTTTATCGTTTATCTCGAAACTATGAAAATTGAGTTAGGCAATTATCTTATGAGCGTGACGACAAGCAATGCATTAGAGGACGATACGACTAAGCAACGAAGACATAACAGTCGTCCTCAGCAAGGCGAGAATGCCAGGCAGTACCACACAGTGTAAAGCTAGTGATAGGACACCCGCAGTAATCCTTGTTAAGCCCTAACAGGGGTCATCCACACAGATATAGATCTGTAACGTTTACACTTTAACATTATATCTCTTCCACACAACATACGTTCCAGCCGTTTCTTAACCCACGCCGGTCCTGATTTGGCTCGGAAGAGTCCGCTGGACCTAAAGCAATAATCATGTAAAGTAATGTTCTTAACCCACACAAGGCATTTTCAGCTGTTTCTTAACGTTGTTTAGTAGTTTGACAGTATGCATCAGGCCATCCGTTAGTAAGTGAGCTATATATGAACTACTTTGCGTGTTGATCTGAACTCAAGCTACAAAGTACAATACATGTAGGCCTATTGATATTGTTAGTGTATTTTATGTCCCACTTTGCAGAGGAATGGCCAGAAAGGACATTAAGTTGAATCGTACGAGATAAGCAAGTGAAGTGTGTTTGTAATAGTCTTAGGTAATGATTCTTCCGGACTGCCGAAAACCAAGGACTGCAATAAGTAAACATTCACGGTGCAGCACGAAGCTAAATTTACATCGTGACTTTAGGAACAATTACAAAACGTCCGGTACTAAGAGAAAGGCCAAGCCTTGAGACACGGGTGTGGTCAGTGTTGTGTCCAGTTCGCTTGATGACCGCTTTGATTGCAAGTGTGACCACCATCTGCCTGCAGCCTGTGTACGGCGCTACTGGACCGTGGCTAACAGGATTGTCAGTAAGACCATTACCACGTGAACTCTTCCCCTGACGGATGACCACACAAGATACCAAGACATTGGTGTGGGTGTGTGGGTGTGTGTATGTGTGTGTTTGAGGGAGACAGACAGACAGACAGACAGAGACAGATATTCAACACGACGAACAAGTTAATGGGTACAACGACTTCGTTTATGTGTATACTACATTGATTTTGTATCTCCACATTATTATGTAAGTTATGGGCCGGGTACATTCCATGGTGGGTGCAGCGGATACCCTGGACAGTTTCAACTTGGTTGTCCCCATAAGCTGTTGGTAACAGCACGCGCCGTGCCACGCCACAGATAACTAAAACATTGACCCCTGATGGTGCTCCCAAACCCTACAATCCCCCATGCATGTGAGCAACGTTTGGATCAGCCTTTATAAACTCGCCACTGTAATCACTTTTGCTGATGCTTTGGCAACTATTACATTACATTGCCAAGTATACTGCGCATTTTACAGCTTAAAGTTGTGCTCATGGCATTGGTGTAAATGGTTAAAGAGTTTATTGCCCCAAGTGTTTACAATAACGTAAAGTTGTGCTCATGGCATTGGTGTAAATAGTTAAAGAGTTTATTGCCCCAAGTGTTTACAATAACGTAAAGTTGTGCTCATGGCATTGGTGTAAATGGCTAAAGAGTTTATGGCCCCAAGTGTTTCCAATAACGTAAAGTTGCGTCTTCTTCCTCGTCTTCTTTTTCTTCTGTACAAAGTAAAGGTTATCAGGGTTAATGTACAGTACTTACCTGTGTGGGGGACACGCCCAGCTATGTACACCAACCATCAACGGCCATCTAAGGGCAGTCCCAACCGTCGTTAAATATTGGAATTGCTCCGTAAATGGCCAAATGAATATTATAATAGGAGAAAAAGATACATACATATAATGAGTAACAGGTTTTGTGGTGGGTTAGGAAGAGGACTTTTCGTTGTAATTTCCATCAAGATCGGCTTTGTATTGTCCGTCAAATGCCAGATGCATAGTCCAGAAGCTAGTTAGGAGCATAGGTATACAGGTATACTTATAGATAGATAGATCCTAGATGAAACCATTGAAAGACAGATGGTCGGAATGGTGGTCAGGCAGGTGTACAGACAGATACATGAAGTCATGGATATGTAGACAGACGTTAGGGTTTATATTCAGACAGGTGGGCGAGCGGACAGGTAGGCAAGCATGCAGGCATAGATAGATGGATAAGATAAAATAAGATAAGATAAGATGAGATGAGATGAGATGAGGTGAGATGAGGTGAGATGAGATGAGGTGAGATGAGATGAGATGAGATGAGATGAGGTGAGGTGAGGTGAGGTGAGGTGAGGTGAGGTGAGGTGAGGTGAGGTGAGATGAGATGAGATGAGATGAGATGAGATGAGATGAGATGAGATGAGATGAGATGAGATGAGTGAGGTGAGGTGAGGTGAGATGAGATGAGATGAGATGAGATGAGATGAGATGAGATGAGGTGAGGTGAGATGAGGTGAGATGAGATGAGATGAGATGAGATGAGATGAGATGAGATGAGATGAGGTGAGGTGAGGTGAGATGAGATGAGATGAGATGAGATGAGATGAGGTGAGGTGAGGTGAGGTGAGGTGAGGTGAGGTGAGATGAGATGAGATGAGATGAGATGAGATGAGGTGAGGTGAGATGAGATGAGATGAGATGAGGTGAGATGAGGTGAGGTGAGATGAGATGAGATGAGATGAGATGAGATGAGATGAGGTGAGGTGAGATGAGATGAGATGAGATGAGATGAGATGAGATGAGGTGAGATGAGATGAGATGAGGTGAGATGAGATGAGATGAGATGAGATGAGATGAGATGAGGTGAGGTGAGGTGAGGTGAGATGAGGTGAGGTGAGATGAGATGAGATGAGATGAGATGAGATGAGGTGAGATGAGATGAGGTGAGATGAGATGAGATGAGATGAGATGAGGTGAGATGAGATGAGATGAGGTGAGGTGAGGTGAGGTGAGGTGAGATGAGATGAGGTGAGATGAGGTGAGGTGAGATGAGATGAGATGAGATGAGGTGAGATGAGGTGAGGTGAGGTGAGGTGAGGTGAGATGAGATGAGGTGAGGTGAGGTGAGATGAGGTGAGATGAGATGAGGTGAGGTGAGGTGAGATGAGGTGAGGTGAGATGAGATGAGATGAGATGAGATGAGGTGAGGTGAGGTGAGGTGAGATGAGGTGAGATAGATAGATAGAGCCATTCACATAATTATATGTCCAGTCGTTCACCCACATAACATGTTTCGGGAAAAAAAAAGTAACATTGAGAGTGACGGACACTGGATGTACAAAGGTCAGCAATATGGCCAACACTTTTCTTTCGTGTTTTGCTAGTTTCGGGTGATGGCTATTGTCATAGTAATAGTATTGTGCTACTGGAATCTACAGTATTCATTTCTCGCTGGCTCAGTCCCCTCATCTTTGTCATTGCTTTGATGTGGCGAACGCCGATACACATCCCTCTACTTCAATGAAGGACTTGTTACTAGATTTCCACGTGCTGTTTGATGTGGCGAACACCGATACACATCCCTCTACTTTAATGAAGGACTTGTTGCTAGATTTCCACGTGCTGTGTGTGCCTGGGCTTGATTTCCATATTTTTATGTGCTAGATTTCCATGTGTTATATTTTCATTGTGCTTTACGATTTACTTCATCTATCTTTGTATGCATGTAAAGAAATTCCGCAGGAGTGAAGTAGATCTATAGCATTCATACCAGCGGTGACTGCAAACGTCTCTCTTACCAATAATCCACAACAAGGCATTTCAGTTGGAACAGGATTACTTTGATTCTTATTTCTCAGATATACTTACAGTCTAAGCCTCCCGCTTCATGCATACAGGCCCAGGTTCACTGTAGGTGTCCATATACAGTTAAGAGACTCGTACCAAAATTTGCCAACGATTTTATTCCTACACACACACGTTTATTATCGTGAAAGTTCGCAGATACCACTAAACAATCTGTGAGAAGAATTACAAAATAAACACTGCAGTACTGAGTGAATACTAACGAGGACTACTTGTGGACAAAACGTCCTTCAACGACTACTTGAGATATTTTTGTACTAACAAAACGTTTTTTAACAATTTTGTAAACTTGAGTGAAATGTGGATGACTGTTGGGACTAACTAGAACTACCTGATACGAGGACAAACATGTGTGTGTGTGTGTGTGTGGGTGTGTGTGTGTGGGTGTGTGTGTTGTACTTGCATAAAGGTACAAATGGGTAGCAGGCCTAGATTGTTTAGTTACAACTGGGTTCATTTTCAAGGAACCCACTTTTTTCCAGGACCCCACTTTTTCTCTCAATACATGGTAGTGTTCTTTTAGTTAGTTAGTTATTCATTGCTTACAGGGTCCAGCGGACTGCAACGAGCCGAATGAGGACCACAAAATCAAGACCACAACTTCGCAGAAAGAGGACTCACCCCTGAATGTTACCGCTAAGGTTGTTTCGGCAGGTCTTTTATGCGGATCGGGAGTGTCCTCTTTCAGCGAAGTTGTGGCCTTGATAAAATACCTAACACAAAATAATGTGAGTGGAATATCTGTATAATGGCAACATCAGTATGCCTCACAAAATAATGTGAGTGGAACAGCTGAATAATGGCAACATCATTGTCACGTGGGGTTTATGGGCTCTGCACAATGGAATTATGGACCCTCACGTTTATTCGGTGGGAACTGCTAGTAAGTCACCCTATGAACTACTTTAATAAATTTATTTGTTTAGCTCGTTCTGTGTTAAGGTTGGGGTACAGAAATAGATAGAAAAATGGTAAAAGAATACTGTCACACTAGCTTTCACACGGCTATGAATCATATGTAGTCCAGCCACTTGATAACAGTTAAAATCACACATTTATTTCTTCTACTCTATACAAGATTCTCTAAGTACTAATCTAACTTAAAAAGTCTCAGTCACTGCTAATAGTTCGATCGCTGATAGTCTAGGCAGCTGTTATATCTTCCTCGGGCACTTGCTATTATATTTCATGTAGATTTGGACTACTGTGGTCCGTTTTACAGTTTCTGAAGAGTTGGACTACTGTGGTCCGTTTTACAGTTTCTGAAGAGTTTAAGTGCACCTTCGTCGATTACACTTAACTTTCTGATGGTGCGGTCGAAGTCCTTCTGTGAGGTAGCTTCTGGTACACCTTTGTCGTTGTGTAGTTGGGTTCCCTTGCCACGCTGTGGGGTCTGACAGGGTGTTTTTCAAGGTAGCTCTTTCCGACTTGTGCGTAGAGGCTCCTCAACCAACTAGTCGTTTCTGTGGAGTGGGGTGCACAGGATAGCTCGGGATAGCTCGCCTGCTCGTCTGTAATATAAGAGACGAAATTCTGCACAACCCTGAATAATCGGTTTGTGCAGAGCGTCTCACTGAAAGCCAAGTAGCCCTCAGTGATAGCTCCACATCTCTATACATAAGCGACGAACATTCTGCTACTTCCGGGTCCACTGTAATCTCACTCTAAATTCCTATACATACATAAATATCAATCGTGTCTAACTATACACATACAGAATTAATAATATTATAAACATTCAGTGGTACAGCCACTGGTCTGCAAACATACATATAAGTTAAACAACAGTGGTTCCGTACGGCATACAACATGGCGGCGCAACCGGTCGTGTTTCGCCTCGTGGTCGGCTCTTCCACGTGGTACGGCAAATGCGGATTAACAATTCACATTTATGCATAGCAAATTCTTCAAACATAATTTCAACAATAATATAAATATATCACGATGAAACAGAAGGGTGTTCATTTACCTGTTTGACAAGTTCAGGCCCGTTGTGACTTGATAGAATTCTAAGATTCTAAGTCCTGCTTCCTGGTCTAAGTGTGGAGAGATTTCTCTGCCAGCTTTCTAGCTGTTAACACTTCGGTGTATTCCTCCCAACTGACCAAAGCTGTGTTAGGCTCGGACCCAGTCAAACTGGCTCGAACCGCTTTGCCTAAGCTCTCATTGTGTAAAATGTTTACGACTCTCGCACACAGTGCTGATTAACTACGCAGCGTGGGTCGGGCTCGCGGTGTGTACTTTTATTGCTGCTGTGTTATATACTGACTCTCTACTATTACAAAAACTACACAAGGCTAAATAGTCACTGAGCAGAGTTAAAACTAGCCAGTTCATGACAATCATTATGCCTCACAAAATAATGTGAGTGAAATATCTGAATAATGCCAACATCATTATGCCTCACAAAATAATGTGAGTGGAATATCTGAATAATGGCAACCTCTGTATGTGTCACAAGACAATGTGAGTGTAATGGTCCCCCTTTACATTACATTACATTATTATTGCTTTAGGTCCAGCGGACTCTTCCGAGCCAAATCAGGACCGGACAACCCCCGATCCGCATAAATGATTTGCTGAAAAAACCCTAGTGGTAAAACCGTAAGCTCTCCACCAGCCAGTCACTTTACAATAAAGACATCCCACGCAGGGGACGGCTGAGGCTTCACCCCAACTTATCGAACCCCCGTTTACAAAAACAAAATAGAATACAAACATCATTATAAATTATCAACAAAACACATACATATAAAATGCCTACATTGCTAAATAATAACATCATAGGAAGCCCTAGTGACCACCTGGCAGAAAGCGTCCAATATTCCCAAGCTGATCCAACAGACCTCATACACAAACAAGGAGTCTTGTCCCGGAAGAGTTTTCAAGAAAAAAGGTAGGAGACTGGTCTAGCGAAGAAGACGATAGTATAGCAGATTGATAGAAAAGAGCAGGAATGAGAAAGAGCAAATGAGAAAGACAGCGACAGTGGGAATTTAAAGCACTAAATTTCCAGAAAGTGGGGATACTATTTATACTGAAACCCCCGGCACCCCAACGGGGGTAATGGTCCCCCTTGTATGCATCAATACTGAAAGAAACACAAAGAAACACGGATAACTGACAAAACAGTTGTCATATACAGCTTGAGAGACGCCCCGTGTCGGCGACCCACGGAGATGGTCCTCAACCCCACTTCACCAAATAACCGCGGTTGACAGCTAGGTGGTACGTAATCCTTCCCTTGTACCACGAGTGGCTCAGCTAAGCCGCGCCAACAGACAGGCAAAAAGGAATCATCAACAGGTTATGTTGAGGTAGTATGAAGTCCTTACCAACAACAACCTGTCTTACAAAAAGTGGAGTACCGCCATTCAGCCTGTGTGCGATTTCCATAATGTCCGCTGTTCTGGAGATGGGTGTTGTTAGTCTTTCCACTACATGTGGGCTGCTCTCTCTTTCGCGGCGGCCATTGTTTGTATAAAGTTTAAAAAATCGTTGAACAAAATCACCAAACTGCTCTTCAGACTTTTCACAGCGCGATAAACAACAACAAAAGCAACGCTCACAAGAAAAAAGCAAAGTGTCATATATTAAAAAAATAAAAATAAAATTATATTTAAATTAAAATTATATTGTATAAGCTTCGTCAAATGCTGTTCATATTTTTTTACGGGGCGACAAACATGAAGAATAGCAACACTCTACAGACAAAAGACGTCACGGGTGTCCTCATACTTGAAAGAAAATGGCGCCCACTTATCGGTGTAGGTATAAAAGCTGTCACTTGCAAAAGGTTTGTGTTGCCATCTATGAGTCAAGATTCCGCATGACCTCACAATATGCACACTTGTAAATATTTGTAAATCAGAATCACTGGCACATATTGAAAAATACTAATTAAATATTAGCATTGGTCGATTATTCAACTTTCCACTGTACAACAACAGAGCGTAAAGATGATTCAAACCAACGCCTTAATCGCACAAGCTTGAACAGGCACACAGTGTTAAAGGATTTCACTTAGTAATCATAATGACATCGGTAATAAATTTCCATTAGTAATCATTATGACAGTGGTAAATATTTTCCATCAGTAATCATAATGACAGTGGTAATTTATTTCCATTAGTAATCATAATGACAATCTTGTCCACTATGATCAGCCACTTTGTGCCACAAAAATGACTTGATGCAAACGATGAAAGGAGAACAGAGTTTGAAGGGAAAACTAATTCTTAGAAAATAGCATGTTGCGACATTACGGCCTCGCCTCACTCGGTATGCACTGTACACGTTAACGCCAACCTTCCCCTTTCCCTCTCCCAACATACACTCTCCGTTTTCCTCACCCTCCCCAACACATTGCTATGAAGAGTAATAGCCTTTTTATTTTTTTTAAAAATGTGTTTGGTGTGGTAGCGCTGTGATTATGCATGGGAAAATGTGACGAGAAGGATACAATTGTACCATTGTATGCTTGTCTATTGGGACAATTGGAGCGCAGCAGAAGGTCATGGGCAGCCTTTGGGTCACCGTTTCCATTCCATACACGATCTCCATGCATGAAAATACATCTGTCAGTGATTATGCTTGAACAAGAGAAAGTGTGGTCGGAAAGCAATGCGTCTACCTCTCTCAACAGGAATAATAATTATATTTAATGTAAATCTGCCTATCAACCCATTCAAAGCAATGGTATGGGAGATCCTGTATGCTGGCTGCCCTTTGACCTCTAATCTCCGTGAAGGTGTGTATGGGAGGAAAAAGGAGGACGCCATGAATGCCGACCCCAGCAAACCTATCCTATCCTATCCCGTAACTCGAAGGTCGTAGGGGCACCACAGATGATCGTTTAACCAGCGTACTATAACTTTCTCTGTCCTCAGCAACCCTCATGGCTTCGCTCAGTGTCAAGCTAGTCCATTCTCGAATGTTGTTCTCCCACCTTTTCTCTGTCTCCTTCTTCTGCCTTCTTGCACCGTGCTTGCAGGATGGTCTTTCCAAGGACTGATGCGCTGGTGAAGTGGCCATCCCATAGGAGTTTCCTGTTAGATGTGCTAGGTATAAGAAATGCCCAGAAGTCTTTTGTAGCACGTCGGGTGTCGGATAGCGCAGTGGTTGGAGCACTCGCTACTGTGTCGCAAGTTAAGCATCGTCCAGTGCGGTTAGCACTTGGATGGGTGACCACAAAACGTGAAGCGACAAATAACAACGCCCCCAGTTGACTCAACTGTGACTGAGTACCTACTCTCTTAAGGGTGGAGAAAGTAAAGCATCGAGGGAGAGAGATGGGCATCACCTTCATTACGCTGGCCCAAGATAAGTGTGATCTCCAACATCACACTCCCCTACGGCCACAGGCTATGGGACCACCTTTACCTTTTTACCTTACCTTCTGTAGCACCTCATCTCCATGCTTTGTATTCTTCGTTGTAGATCTGCTGTGAGGGTCCATGTTGTGCAAGCTTATAGGAAGATAAAGATGACAAGGAAGCGCAGCAGCCTTACCTTGTAATGTAGACTGATGGTCCTGTCTAATCAGGGCTTCAACCTTGTCAGGGCAGCAGTTGTTTGTACGATCCTGGAGAGGACTTCCTGTCGGGACCCATTGTCTGATATAATGGCTCCTAATAATTTGAAGCTATGCACCGTCTTGAGGGATTGGCCTTGGACTTTGATGTCCATGTTGATGCCATTGGTGTTGTTTTCATCATTTTGGTCTTCTTTGCACATTTCCATTCCATAGGCTCTGGAGGTGGTGTCAAGCCTCTGCTCCAGCTATTCAAGTTGTTGTTCCTCTCCAGCCAATCCACCGATGTCATCCGCAAAATGGAGGTTGGAGATTGCTCTACCCCCTATGCTGACTGTGCCTTCGTTATCTGCAAGGGCATCTGACATGATGCGCTCTAGGAAGATGTTGAAGAGTGTTGGAGAGAATAGGCATCCTTTGCGCACGCCGATTGTTGTTCTGAACCAGTTCCCGATGGCGCTGTGGTCGAGGACTGCACTGGTAGACTTGTGATACAGGCTTTTGAGATTCCAATAATGTTAGGGCTGATGTTATACACTCTCATGGTTGCCCACAGAGCTGCATGCCAGATGTTTTTGGTGCTGTAGGTATTTCTCGCAGATTATTCTGAGGTGGAAAATCTATTCGCCCTGCCCTGAATCCTGCTTGTTCTTCATCTTTAAAGGAACTTTGCTGCTTGGCAGGTGCCTTGTATTTGTATGACGATACATGAGCATTTCTTACAGACTGTTTAATAAACTCTAATAGTAAAAATCGCTTGGAAGGTATGTCAAGAAATTGCATCTTTATTTATGTACTGAAGTGTGCAGAAATTCAATATTTCTAGTCCTCTCAACGATGGCTTTGGCAGACAGACCTACAGTACTTACAAGTGTTCCTGCAGGGCACAGATCTGCTGAACAAAGATCTACAGTAGAAGCATGTCTGCTGACCAGAGATCTACAGTACATGTATTTCTGCTGAACAGAGATTTACAGAACAAGTATATTAATTTTGCTGAACAGATATTTACAGTACAAGTATGTCTGCTGAACAGAGATTTACAGTACAAGTATGTCTGCTGAACAGAGATTTACAGTACAAGTATGTCTGCTGAACAGATATCTACAGTACAAGAATGTCTGCTAAGCAGAGAGATCGACAGTACAAGTATATCTGCTCAAGCAATGTTGCTTACTTTCTGACTTTCTGTCTAGATGATTGCTGGAGTTCGGGCACTGAATAGAGCAGACCCAACGTTTCCCGGCGTGGAACGGTTCCTGGAATGGAAGTAAGTGCACAGAAGACCAAACTGATGACCAACAACACCAATGGCATCAACACGGATACCAAAGTCTAAGGCCAATCCCTCAACACAGTGCACAGCTTCAAATATTTAGGAGCCATTGTATCAAACAATGGGTCCGAACAGGAAGTCCTTTCCAGGATTGCGCAAACACCTGCTGCCCTGACAAGGTGAAGCCCATTTGGAAAAACAGGACCATCAGTCTACACTCCAAGTTAAGGTTGGTGCGCTCCCTTGTCATCCCCATCTTCATATACGCTTGCGAAACATGGACCCTCACAGCAGACCTACAACGATGAATACAAAGCATGGAGGTATGGTGCTACAGAAGACTTAATTTCCTATACCAGCACATCACCACACCAGCGACGAAGTCCGACAGACCATCACACAAGCCATTGGACAACACGATGACATGCTCACGGTGCAAGTAGACAGAAGGAGATGGAAACAGAAAAATAGGGTGGAGGACAACATTCGAGAATGCACTGGCTTGACATGAGCGAAGCCTTAAGGGTTGCTGAAAACAGAGAAAGATGGAATACGCTGGTTAAACGATCACCTGTGTTGCCCCAACGACTTTCGAGTTACGGGATAAGTTAGGATAGGATAGGGAATACACACTTCTTTGCTTCACTGGAAGTGGAAACTCTATTGATGCTGTATCTGTTTAACAAGTTTCAAAGGAACTAATTATATGAATAATTCATAAGGTCATAACTTTATGATCAAATGTCAGACACCTTGACCCTAGTTATTAGTTTCTACATTTCTTGCCCTCAAATGTCCTTGCCCCGACCATTCCTTACATTTGTTACAAATGTGCCATGGAATCAGCAAGCGTTGTCCTCATGTAGATCTGCTCCCAAGGCAGTTACAGCTGAGATTGCTGCCAGTACAAAACCTTTCTTACACTTACGGAACTTGATGACCTCCGTCATTGATCGCTGACCTGTTAGATGTTCATTAATCACTGTTTGACAAGATAGTTTCGACACAGGTCTATTTTTTTGCAAATGATTCTAATCCATGCCTAATTACCATCCTCAGCTGACGTACATGCCTAATTAGTTATAATGAACTGATGTCATGCTTAATGAGTTATCATCAGCTGACGTCATGCTTAGTAAGCCATCTTCAACTGACCTCATACTCAGCTCAACACATTACTACTCGGCAAACAATGAATCAAGGACACTCATAAAAGATTCTGCCATATTCGTTTTAGCAAATACGTTGGAATATTATTTTGCAGATCGCTCAAAAGCTGTTTAGCTGAACACCAGCTTACAAACAATAGTGTGCTGAAATCTGGAACCCAGGAAGCCCTGTTATGGAAATTCTATCCCATCATTCGTGCCACTGCTAAACTTGCCAAACAACGGGAAATGTACAATACAATACAATACAATACAACTTTATTCATCTCAAACTGAGCAATTACAATGGCAGCATCAGCGCAATTAGCAAAATACACAAGAATTAAAAATATTATTACATACACATGAGAAGTAGTCCAAGCAATAAATAATAAATAAAACAAATAAATAACAAAACATACGGTTAAATACATACAATAAACTAGAGGTAAATGTCATAAAAAGTAAACTGCCCTGATATATCACAGATAATAGTTTCTCCGCAGAAAGCTACAATACAAAATGTACATCCCAACAATACAATATTATACCATACAATACAACACAACACAATACAGCACAACACAATGCCACACAACTTCATTCATGTGCATGATATGGTAAAAGTGTGTGGTGATTGAGCAGTGTTGAAAGAATACCCTGGAGAGGCCTACATTGGCCACCAGCCACCCCTTCTATACAGGGGCCATGCATGGAAAAAAAGGCGTTTTCACCTCTCTATGATGGAGGTGACTCTTGTCTTCTGTACGTGTCAAGAGTCTAGGTTCAATTCAGGATGGAGATGATTCCTGTCACATTTGAGATGCTTCAGTGTCGACATTGCTGTCACCATGGAAATGAATCCCAGTGTCAACATAAGCTGTGCTATCAAGTGGCCAAGCATGGAAAGTGTTCCTAAAGAAGGAACGGTTTCGTTCAGGATCAAATTGAAAGTGATTCCTGCCACTTTAAGAGATGCCGTAGCACAAAGAGCAAGTGGTTTTGAGAAAGCGGTAATTACTTAATGTCTTCCACAACATTGTTTAATGACTGAGCTGTCCTCTCAATCTTCCCTTTTTCCTCTGCAAGAAATGTCAAACTCATGAATTGTCCCCACAGTGGCTGACCGAGTGCACATCCCAAACACTAGCCACTGATCCACCTGTTCACATGTTTAGCGCTAAGCACTGCGTCATGCACTTTTACTCTGTCGTGCCTTTAACAGGTTAAGCGTCTGAACACTACAGGACATTTCTATACAGCGACAGTTGTTAAAAAAATCAACGAGATGTCCATACAGCGACAGTTGCTAACCAGTCAACGAAATGTCTATACAGCGACAGTTGCTAAACAATCAACGAAATGTCTATACAGCGACAGTTGCTAAGCAATCAACGAAATGTCTACCAAAGAAGACACGAGTCTTCCTCTTCGTTTTCCTTCATAGGATAGCTGTGGTGATGTTTAATTACCCCGCTAGTTTTCCTTCATAGGATAGCTGTGGTGATATTTAATTACCCCGCTAGTTTTCCTTCATAGGATAGCTGTGGTGATATTTAATTACCCCGCTAGTTTTCCTTCATAGGATAGCTGTGGTGATATTTAATTACCCCGCTAGTTTTCCTTCATAGGATAGCTGTGGTGATGTTTAATTACCCCGCTAATTTTCCTTCATAGGATAGCTGTGGTGATATTTAATTACCCCGCTAGTTTTCCTTCATAGGATAGCTGTGGTGGTATTTAATTACCCCGCTAGTTTGTTTATAGGATAGCTGTGGTGATAATTAATTACCTCGCTAGTTTTCCTTCATATGATAGCTGTGGTGATATTTAATTACCCCGCTAGTTTTCCTTTATAGGATAGCTGTGGTGATATTTAATTACCCCGCTAGTTTTCCTTCATAGGATAGCTGTGGTGATATTTAATTACACCGCTAGATTTCCTTCATAGGATAGATGTGGTGATCATTACCCCGCTAGTTTGGGAAAAGCTAATGACCAGTAAAGTGGACAGAGTGTCCAGTCTTCACAGGACTAGTGCTCAAGCACCCCAAAGCGCTCTATGTACAAAAAACACAACGTTTTGCCCCGGCTGTACCAAGAACACTCATAATTTCAATAACCACACACACGCACACACACCCCCCACACACACCACTTTCTCATACAGTGTGAATAATATTCAAAAGATGTTATTATTTAACAGACTTTAGCTTGATAACGCCAAAACCATGCTACAGCAAAGACACTGCAGTCCTGTCTACATTTTATATAGCACCAACTCCATGTTCAGACGCTTGGAGATGTGTCAATGAAAATGTCTGAGAAACCGCAACAGAAAGCACAGTTTTCATCACCCAGGGTATCAGAGACAAACCATGTTATCTGTATGTTACTAAGAGATGGAATGTTTTCACAGATACCCGAAGTGGTTTTCCTCTACAAGTTGAAAGGAGTGTGATGTACTTGTACAGTCTACATTATCTGGCTAGTCACTAGATTATCGTAAGCTACTTCACAGACACGCCAGACGTTGTTCTGTGGCTCGTGACAAGACTATGTGGATAGTGAGAGGACGAAGTGAGGACACTCGGCGATTAGAGAGGCCTCAGGCAAGTGGGATAACGGTCAGCTCACGTCATTTGATATGTGGTCAGTTTGTGTGATCCTGAAGGCGACCTGTGGTCAGTTTGTGTGATCCTGAAGGCGATCTGGGGTCAGTTTGTGTGATGTGATCCTGAAGGCGATATGTGGTCAATAAATTTTTTTGAAGCTGATGTCACTGTGTGGACAGTTTGCGCAGTGGAAGGCGAAATCGTGGTCACAATGACTTTATCGCGGTTTATGGGTGCTTGCCACGATATATATCAAGTTTTTTGTGCATAGAACTCCTAACAGTGCAGCGGCTATCAGATAGTATGTTTAGGCTTCTTAAGATAGAACAGTATAAAATGTGTTGTTCCTAAGGTGGGACAGTATAAATTGTAAACTATAGAGTTCTTAAGGTAGGACAGTATAGATTTTGTTTAGCGTTCTTAAGGTAGGACAGTATAGATTTTGTTTAGAGTTCTTAAGGTAGGACAATATAGAGTGTGTTTAGAGTTCTTAAGGTAGGACAGTATAGATTTTGTTTAGAGTTCTTAAGGTAGGACAATATAGAGTGTGTTTAGAGTTCTTAAGGTGAGAAAGAATAGAGTGTGTTTGAAGTTCTTTAGGTAGGACATTATAGATTTTGTTTAGAGTTCTTAAGGTAGGACAGTATAGATTTTGTTTAGAGTTCTTAAGGTGGGTCAATATAGAGTGTGTTTAGAGTTCTTAAGGTGAGAAAGAATAGAGTGTGTTTGAAGTTCTTAAGGTAGAACATTATAGATTTTGTTTAGAGTTCTTATGGTAGGACAATATAGAGTGTGTTTAGAGTTCTTAAGGTGAGAAAGAATAGAGTGTGTTTGAAGTTCTTAAGGTAGGACAGTATAGATTTTGTTTAGAGTTCTTAAGGTAGGACAGTATAGATTTAGTTTAGAGTTCTTAAGGTAGGACAATATAGAGTGTGTTTAGAGTTCTTAAGGTAGGACAGCATAGATTTTGTTTAGAGTTCTTAAGGTAGGACAGTATAGAATTTGTTTAGAGTTCTTAAGGTAGGACAGTATAGATTTTGTTTAGAGTTCTTAAGGTGGGACAATATAGAGTGTGTTTAGAGTTCTTAAGGTGGGACAGTACAGAGTGTGTTTAGAGTTCTTAAGGTAGGACAGTATAGCGTGTGTTTAGAGTTCTTAAGGTAGGACAGTATAGATTTTGTTTAGAGTTCTTAAGGTGGGACAATACAGAGTGTGTTTAGAGTTCTTAAGGTAGGACAGTATAGAGTGTGTTTAGAGTTCTTAAGGTGGGACAGTATACAAACTGCGCTATGCTTTCCATTGAGCGAATATCACAGACTGCAAACACTGATAAGTTGCTCTCTATTACACCTAGGATTGTGTATTGTTGTTTTTTTTAATTGTATTTTATTTAGTTTCCTATCCTATCCTATCCTATCCCGTAAGTCAAAGGTCGTTGGGGCACTACAGATGATCGTCCAATCAGCGTACTCCACCTTCCTCTGTTCTCAGCAACCCTCATGGCTTCGTTCAGTGTCAAACCAGTCTATTCTCGAATGTTGTCCTCCCACCTCTTTTTCGGTCTCCCTCTTCTTCTGCCTCCTTGCACCTTGCCTTGCAGGATGGTTTTTGCAAGGCCTGATGCTCTGGTGACGTGGCCATACCATCGGAGTTTCCGTTTCTTCACCACTGTGAGCAGGTCATCGTGTTGTCCAATGGCTTGTGTGATGGTCTTTCGGACTTCGTCATTGGTGATGTGCTGGGTATAGGAAATGCCCAGGAGTCTTCTGTAGCACCTCATCTCCATGCTTTGTATTCTTCGTTGTAGATCTGCTGTGAGGATTCATGTTTCGCAAGCGTATATGAAGATGGAGATGACAAGGGAGCGCAGCAGCCTTACCTTAGAATGTAGACTTATGGTTCCAGTCAGATTTATTTAGTTTATTAATTATTTATTGTTGCTTGATAAATAGTGAACAAAGTTACTGTTTTCATTAATTGCTACAGAAATCACTGTGCATTCTAGCCTATCTTTACAGTTACGATGACATAAATAATATTCTAAAATATATCTATATCTACACAATGACGATGGCACAAATAATATTCTAAACTACATCTATATTTTATTTGTCAAAGAACGAGGGAAAATGTAGAGTTCCCCAACACACTCACCCTACCCAATAAGGAAGACACCCGGGAAAATAACACAACATAAAATATTTGAAAATATTTCGGAGATGTTGTAATGAAATTCCCTTCTTCGTTCTGAACATGGACAGGTGAGAAGGACATGGTAAGCATGACACAAACTTTTAATAATAATGACCCCAAACAAAGTTTTGACGTCATTGCGAAGACAATTTTAGTCACATGTAAAACTTCTTTCACGTTCCAGCCGTATGTGGAGCCATAGTGAATTATGTTCTACGTTGCCGTGGGATAATTCATCATCATCATCATCATCTCCGTCGTTATTGCTACAGTAGCTATTTCTACTTTTCTGTCCACGTTGAAGTCATCTTGATTGATGTTTGACTTTCTGCGGTCAATTTATCATCCTCACAAACTCCTTCGTCCTTACATATAGTATGATTATAAAGTAAGTCACGTTATAAACCATCGCCACTATCATCATCCGTTAAAGGACCCAATTCCAAGGCTTTGTTTATTATTGGTGACAAAGGGTTTACCCTAAAATTCGCCTTGTTATTACATTACACAATGATAAAGTGGATTTTGTTATTATATTACATAATGATAAAGTGGACTTTTTTTATTTCATTACACAATGATAAAGTGTACTTTGTTATCACATTACACAACGATAAAGTGGACTTTGTTATTACATTACATAATGATAAAGTGGGCTTCGTTATTACATTACACAATAATAAAGTGGATTCTTTTTATCACATTACCACAATGATAAAGTGGACTTTGTTATCACATTACACAATGATAAAGTGGACTTTGTTGTTACATTACACAATGATAAAGTGGACTTTGTTATCACATTACACAATGATAAAGTGGACTTTGTTATCACATTACACAATGATAAAGTGGACTTTGTTATCACATTACACAATGATGACGTGGACTTTGTTATCACATTACACAATGATAAAGTGGACTTTGTTATCACATTACACAATGATAAAGTGGACTTTGTTATCACATTACACAATGATAAAGTGGACTTTGTTATCACATTACACAATGATGACGTGGGCTTTGTTATCACATTACACAATGATGACGTGGACTTTGTTATCACATTACACAATGATAAAGTGGACTTTGTTATCACATTACACAATGATAAAGTGGACTTTGTTATCACATTACACAATGATGACGTGGACTTTGTTATCACATTACACAATGATAAAGTGGACTTTGTTATCACATTACACAATGATAAAGTGGACTTTGTTATCACATTACACAATGATAAAGTGGACTTTGTTATCACATTACACAATGATAAAGTGGACTTTGTTATCACATTACAAAATGATGACGTGGACTTTGTTATCACATTACACAATGATGACGTGGGCTTTGGTTGCACAAACCAACTGCTAAAGTTTGAATTTTACATTTCAGTTGTGACAGGGAGTGATTTCCCCTTGATTTAAACGTACAGCCGTGTGACAGGGAGTGATTTCCCCTTGATTTTAACGTAAGCCGTGTGACCTTTGACCTGTGAGTGAACCACGCGGCTGGAAGTGTGCGTCTTTGGTGTCTAGGGGTGGGGTAGCGTAGGGTGGGGTGGGGTAGCGTAGGGTGGGGTAGCGTAGGGTAGCGTAGGGTGGGGTAGCGTAGGGTGGGGTAGCGTAGGGTAGCGTAGCGTAGGGTAGGGTAGCGTAGGGTGGGGTAGCGTAGGGTGGGGTAGCGTAGGGTAGGGTATGGTAGGGTAGCGTAGGGTAGGGTAGCGTAGGGTACGGAAGGGTAGCGTAGGGTAGGGTAGCGTATGGTAGCGTAGGGTAGGGTCTATTTTATCACCCTAAAACGAAAACCCTTACGAGCAATTGTGTTTACGGGTTTTTTTTCTTGCCGGTTTTGGTAGCTGCAATGTTGAGCTCCACAATGTTCGCTGGCTATCAACGGCTGTTGCTATTAGTAGACACATAAATTACGGAATTTATTCATTTAAAAAATAACTATACTTGTGAAAGTTTTTTTTTTAAGTTTATGTTTCAGTGAGGCAACACTCACTGTGAATGTTAAAACGATCTGTCCAGAGGATGTGGTCAACGTAGGGCCCTTTAAGTCTTGTTGTTGTTGTTGTTATTGCTGTTGCTGTTGCTGTTGTTTTTGCTGTGGTTGTTGTTGCTTTTGTTGTTGCTGTTGTCCTTCTTCTTCTTCTTCTTCTTCTTCTTCTTCTTCTTCTTCTTCTTCTTCTTCTTCTTCTTCTTCTTCTTCTTCTTTTCTACGATTTGCTTGTAATTTATTCCTAGCCAAAGATCCTGAACAAGCTGAACGATGTTTTGCTAATGCATGGTCAATACATTATGGCCTTCATAACCATCACCACCTCCTTCTCTACTCCGCTCCTATGTTCACATCGCTTTTCAACTTCTCCTCTTCTTATTCTTCTCTTTCCCTCCACACCAGTCCTAGTCTTCTCTTTGCCCTGTTAGTCTTGCTGCTCTCATCTCTCTACCCCTTTGCCCTGTTAGTCTTGCTGCTCTCATCTCTCTCCCTTTGCCCTGTTAGTCTTGCTGCTCTCATCTCTCTCCCCCTTTGCCCTGTTAGTCTTGCTGCTCTCATCTCTCTCCCCTTTGCCCTGTTAGTCTTGCTGCTCTCATCTCTCTCCCTTTGCCCTGTTAGTCTTGCTGCTCTCATCTCTCTCCCTTTGCCCTGTTAGTCTTGCTGCTCTCATCTCTCTCCCTTTGCCCTGTTAGTCTTGCTGTTCTCATCTCTATCCCTTTGCCCTGTTAGTCTTGCTGCTCTCATCTCTCTCCCCATTTGCCCTGCTAGACTTGCTGCTCTAATCTCTCTCCCCATTTGCCCTGCTAGACTTGCTGCTCTCATCTCTCTCCCCATTTGCCCTGCTAGACTTGCTGCTCTAATCTCTCTCCCCATTTGCCCTGCTAGACTTGCTGCTCTCATCTCTCTCCCCATTTGCCCTGCTAGACTTGCTGCTCTCATCTCTCTCCCCATTTGCCCTGCTAGACTTGCTGCTCTAATCTCTCTCTCTCTCTCTCTCTCTCTCTCTCTCTCTCTCTCTCTCTCTCTCCCCCTTTGCTGTTAGTCTTGCTGCTCTCATCTCTCTCCCCATTTGCCCTGCTAGACTTGCTGCTCTAATCTCTCTCTCTCTCTCTCTCTCTCTCTCTCTCTCTCTCTCTCTCTCTCTCTCTCTCTCTCTCTCTCCCCCTTTGCTGTTAGTCTTGCTGTTCTCATCTCTCTCTCTCTCTCTCTCTCTCTCTCTCTCTCTCTCTCTCTCTCTCTCTCTGCCCTGCTAGTCTTGCTGCTCTCATCTCTCTCCCCTCCTCCCCTCTTTGCTCTGCTAGTCTTGCTGCTCTCATCTCTCTCTCTTTGCTCTGCTAGTCTTGCTGCTCTTATCTCTCTACCCCTTTGCCCTGTAAGTCTTGCTGCTCTCATCTCTCTACCCCTTTGCCCTGTAAGTCTTGCTGCTCTCATCTCTCTACCCCTTTGCCCTGTAAGTCTTGCTGCTCTCATCTCTCTACCCCTTTGCCCTGTAAGTCTTGCTGCTCTTATCTCTCTACCCCTTTGCCCTGCTAGACTTGCTGTTCTCATCTCTCTCCCCATTTGCCCTGCTAGTCTTCCTGTTCTCATCTCTGTCCCCCTTTGCCCTGTTAGACTTGCTGTTCTCATCTCTCTCCCCATTTGCCCTGCTAGTCTTCCTGTTCTCATCTCTGTCCCCCTTTGCCCTGTTAGTCTTCCTGTTCTCATCTCTGTCCCCCTTTGCCCTGTTAGTCTTGGTGTTCTCATCTCTGTCCCCCTTTGCCCTGTTAGTCTTGCTGCTCTCATCTCTGTCCCCCTTTGCCCTGTTAGTCTTGCTGCTCTCATCTCTCTATCCCTCACTAACTGTTCAATCATAAAGCTGTATCCCTCACTAACTGTTCAATCATAAAGCTGTATCCCTCACTAACTGTTCAATCATAAAGCTGTATCCCTCACTAACTGTTCAATCATAAAGCTGTATCCCTCACTAACTGTTCAATCGTAGATAAATATAATGTTGGTATTGATTGACAACCTTTCAACACACTAACCATGCCCAAGCTAAAACGGTCATCAAACTAACCGTGACCAAGCTAAAACTGTCCACTCATCAATAGCTGACACTCTGTATGACCACGACTGTGACTATGGCAGTCATAAAGTAGCGGAGACACGCATGATGAATAAGATGATGAAGCTCATAAACTGTCTGGCCTGAAAGCTGCTCAGGAGTAGCAGTAGTAAGTCATTGCAGCTGTTCAAGCGAAAAGGGAGAAGGAGCGAAGACTTGCAACGAAGCACCTTAACAATGCGTGTTGGCGACTAGTACTAGTTCACCATGCCGTGTTTTCGTTGTGTATGTTTGCTTGTTCTGTTATTGACCTTGTGTTCAATTCAGAAGTCAGCAAACACAACTGTGCATAATGTCATAGCCAGAACATCCTGGAAATCGAGATTCGTCAAAATAAGTTTGTTGTATGAGGGAAGATACTGCAACAATGTCATAATGCTCATGTGTTGCCCAGATATCCCCCAATCCCCTCCTCTTTCTTCTCCTTTCTGTACCTATTGAAATACGTTATTAATACTGTGTTAAAAAGCATGTGCGATACCAAGGTCTGAAAGTAAACCCGGGATTGGGAGGACTCAAAGCTTGGCAATTCAGACACAAAGACAGTCTATCTATCCAATTAAATTGGCTGCGGTTTGCAGCGTTTGAAATGCAACCTTGGGGGAGAGAGAGTTTGTTTAAACACATTTTAAAGTTATACTATCCAGACAAGCGCTACTTCAGCAAACCGCCTTTGTGAAGTGTTCTTGCCAGCAAAACTGCTTTTGAACAACACCTTGATCAGCAAGATGTGTTTGAAGTTGGCGAGTGGCTTCAAGTAGTCTCTACTTCACTCACTTTGCTGTGCACTGCCTCTCAGTTGGGATGTCTTTCACTGCTTCATGATCACTTCCAGTGGACATCTGGCTTTCCAAAGAGGTAAGATGCACCTAATGTTGCACCCATCAATGGTGTTCGTTGTCCGTCTTTTAGACTTAGGAATCACTTCACTCTACAGATACATTGCTGCCAAAGGCAAGATGCCTAAGTCTTGCACATTAGAAGACTACACCTTCACACGCGCACGCATGCTAGCGCGCGAATGCTCTCTCTCTCTCTCTCTCTCTCTCTCTCTTCTCGTGGTCCTGATTCGGCTCTTTGCAGTCCGCTGGACCATATAAACAATGACTAACTATCTCTCACGCTCACACACACAATTATTTTTTGTCTTTCTACCACCCCCACAAACCTAGTGCCCACTTAGCACACAGATTTGTTTGTCAGTAGATCAAAACTGGACGTATATTCAGTAGAAGACGATTGTAATTACATGGCACGCATCAGTTGAAAGACCTGTTTACGGTGCTGGTAACAGAAGGGTGGGTTGGGTGGAGGGAGAGGGGGAAGCGTCCAATGTATTTATGTATCTTGCTCAAGCTCCTTAAAGTGCACGATACCCTTGACAGTATAGCCAGGCCTAGCAGTAAAGAGACATCAACGATTGAAGAGAACATACAAAACATAACAATAAATATAACTATCAGAGAAATCAACGATTGAAGAGAACATACAAAACATAACAATAAATATAACTATCAATCATGCAATCCCACTCCAATCCAATGCTTTACAATCAAACTCCTAAACCGGCTGCAAACAACAGTAAAGTTAAGCATATACCATTCGGGAAAATCGATACCAGTGCGCATGCAAGAAAAGTCAAATGTCTAAAGCACTTGTCCACGGCTCTCCTCCCTGATAAAGGGATGGATAAAGTGATTAAGGCGTGAGACAATAGAATTGCTTTGTTACACACAGTCACACAAAGCATGGGTTTAAATAACATAAACAAATGCTATCTGTTGCAGGAATCCACATGCTACGCCACAGGGCTGGGTCGTCTTCAACAAAAGAGGTTTCGGATGCAAAGAACTTGCGAAGAAACAAAAATAAAAACCTCTCAAAATAAATGCGGTCGATCTCTTCAGACACTAAAGAGATAAGAAAGTTCACATTTCGAGATAAAGGCACAAGATTATTTAATGAAACGTGGATAATAACACAATGCTTATTTGTCTAATGAACAACAGTATCAATCATTTTTCAAAAGATCTTTAATTCATACACACACCCAGGCGCGCGCTCTCTCTCACACACACACACACACACACACCAAAACACACAATGGAATTAAATACAAAAATGAATGTGTGTGTATGCAAGTTGATCACAAGATGTGGCGTGTCTCAGGTACTTACAACACAGCAGGACGGACGCACAAACACACACACATATACACGCGCGCGCACGACCACACACACACACGCACTCACACACACACACCAAAACACACCAAAACACACAATGGAATTAAATACAGAGATGAATATGTGTGTGTATGCAAGTTTATCACAAGATGTGTCGTGTCTCAGGTACTTACAACACAGCTGGACGGACACACACGCACACACCCACACGCACACACACACACACACACCAAAACACACACAGGAATTAAATACAAAGATGAATATGAGTGTGTATGCAAGTTGATCACAAGATGTGGCGTGTCTGAGGTACTTACAACACAGCTGGACGGACATACACGCACACACACACAAACACACACCAAAACACACACAGGAATTAAATACAAAGATGAATATGTGTGTATGCAAGTTGATCACAAGATGTGGCGTGTCTGAGGTACTTACAACACAGCTCGACGGACACGCACGTTCCAGCTTTGAGGCGTAAAAACTGTTTCTTACCTGTGACAGAAAACCAAGCAGAACATTAGTTGAGTCAACCATCACAACGTTGCACTGTAACAACATAGTCAATATCACAACACTGCACTGTAACAACATAGTCAATATCACAACACTGCACTGTAACAACATAGTCAATATCACAACATTGCACTGTAACAACATAGTCAATATCACAATATTGCACTGTAACAACATAGTCAATATCACAACACTGCACTGTAACAACATAGTCAATATCACAACATTGCACTGTAACAACAGTCAACATCACAACACTACACTGTAACAACAGTCAACATCACAACACTACACTGTGTCAACGGTCAACATCACAACGCTACACTGTAACAACATAGTCAACCATCACAACATTGCACTGTAACAACATAGTCAATATCACAAAACTACACTGTAACAACATAGTCAATATCACAACACTGCACTGTAACAACATAGTCAATATCACAACACTGCACTGTAACAACAGTCAATATCACAACATTGCACTGTAACAACAGTCAACATCACACCACTACACTGTAACAACAGTCAACATCACAACACTACACTGTGTCAACGGTCAACATCACAACACTACACTGTAACAACATAGTAAACCATCACAACATTGCACTGTAACGACATAGTCAATATCACAAAACTACACTGTAACAACATAGTCAATATCATAACACTACACTGCATCAACAGTCAACATCACAACATTGTATTGTATCAACAGAGTCAACATCACAACATTGCACTGTATCAAGTCAACATCACAACACTACACTGTAACAACATAGTCAACCATCACAACATTGCACTGTAACAGGTTGAAACCCCAAGCTGAACAAATCATAGCTGAAGAACATTCAGGATTCAGGGCAGGGCGAAGTACCACTGAACAGATTTTCAACCTCAGAATAATCTGCGAGAAATACCTACGTCTACAACACCAAAAACATCTATATCATGTGTTCGTAGACTTCAAAAAGGCGTTTGACCGAGTCTGGCATACAGCTCTATTGGCAACCATGGGAGTGTACAACATCAGCCCTAAAATTATTGAAGTCATCAAAAGCCTGTATGACAAGGCTACAAGTGCAGTCCTTCCACAACAGCGCCATCGGAAACTGGTTATGAACAATAATCGGT
This sequence comes from Oncomelania hupensis, assembly GCA_036898135.1. Taxonomy (NCBI): domain Eukaryota; kingdom Metazoa; phylum Mollusca; class Gastropoda; order Littorinimorpha; family Pomatiopsidae; genus Oncomelania; species Oncomelania hupensis. Next base: position 403,138 of record CM072515.1, on the reverse strand, counting down.
ATGCGTCAGGGATGCCTACTATCTCCTATACTCTTCAACATCTTCCTAGAGCGCATCATGTCAGATGCCCTTGCAGATCACGAAGGCACAGTCAGCATAGGGGAAAGAGCAATCTCCAACCTTCGTTTTGCGGATGACATTGATGGAGAGGAACAAGAACTTGAACAGCTGGTACAGAGGCTTGACACCACCTCCAGAGCCTATGGAATGGAAATAAGTGCAGGGAAGACCAAAATGGTGACCAAAAACGCCAATGGCATCTACACGGACATCAAAGTCCAAGGACAATCCCTCAACACAGTGCATAGCTTCAAATATTTAGGAGCCATTGTATCAGACCATGGGTCCTGACAGGAAGTCCTCTCCAGGATCGCACAAACAACTGCTGCCCTGGCGAAAAGTTGAAGCCCCTTTGGAAAGACAGGACCATCAGTGTACATTCCAAGGTAAGGCTGCTGCGCTCCCTTGTCATTTACATCTTCCTATATGCTTGCGAAACATGGACCCTCACAGCAGATCTGCAACGAAGAATACAAAGCATGGAGATGAGGTGCTACAGAAGACTTCTGGGCATTTCCTATACCCAACACATCACCAACGACGAAGTCCGACAGACCATCACACTAGCCATTGGACAACACGATGACCTCCTCACAGTTATGAAAAAACGGAAACTCCGATGGTATGGCCACGTCACCAGATCATCAGGTCTTGCAAAGACCATCCTGCAAGGCCCGGTGCAAGGAGGCAGAAGAAGAGAAAGACAGAAAAAGAGGAGGTAGGACAGCATTCAAGAATGGACTGGCTTGACACTGAGCGAAGCCATGAGGGTTGCTGAGGACAGAGAAAGAATGATGGAGTACGCTGGTTAAACGATCATCTGTGGAGCCCCAACGACCTTAGAGTCACCGGATAGGATAGGATAGGATAGGATTGTAGAAAGAAAGAAAAGGAGGAAGGCTAAAGGGATGGAAGGTAAAAAAAAAAAAACATAGACAAACTATGCATGAACAGAACGAATTTTCTGAATCAGGTGTGGTCTTGATCCTCTGCTGTGGCGGTGAGTACAAGGCTGAGCCACTGCCACACTGACCAGCAGTTCTGCTTTGTTTCTGGCCAAATTCCCATCCACCTGCTTGTCTGTCCCTATTTTCGTTTTACTCTTCTTCCTTCTTTCTTTTCTGCGTCATATACCAATCTCGTTCACCTTCTTCTTCTCCATCCACTTGGTCTTCTTTTTCCTTTTTCTCGTTCCCATCAATTGGTTCTTCTTCTCTTTCTTTCTTCCTTCCTCCATTCCTTTCTCTCTCTTTCTCTCTCTCTTTCTCTCTATCTTTCTCTGTCTCTCTCTGTCTCCCCACTGATCAGAAGTCTATTTTATGTCCCACAGCGAGCCACGTGGCTGGTACATCTGAAGAGAGAGGGTAATAATGCTATAATATATTCATGTACTCGCGAAAAAAACATGTACAAATACCCCAACATTTGGAAGAAGAAAAATACCTATTCATTTAATAATACAATAACCGAATTTTGGAAGATTTGTGACTCGTCATTAGATTGGAATTCCCCTTAGCATAAACAAACATGCCCCCTCCCACTTGAAGGCAATTAGCAAGACAAGTAAATGACGCTGTGTCACTTCTGCGCTCTGCACCTGAACACAGATGCCAATTCCTTTGTGTTAAAAGAAGAAGAACAAGAAGAATAAGAAACTAGCTGAATCCCAGATATATCGGTTAGAACAACGTGTGTACTTCCAATGCTAGCAAAACGCAGTCCTTCTTATAAGTAACAGTGAACGCAAGTACAATCTGACCAGTCAGAATCGTTACACACATCAGCAATAATTACTATGACAACGCGTGATAGATGGATCCTAGTGTAGGCGGATTAGTAGGGACACCAAGGACTCAAATTATAAGTTTAATTACAAGTCATTGTGATAATTGCAACCAGAACATTCGGAGTCGTTAAAATGTAATAGAATGATAGAGTTCACAATGACTATGATGGTAAGTCCTATAATGACGTGATGGATGGCTATTGTCCTAATACCACACACACGTTCAGTCCCTCACGTCAACTGTACGTTATCTTATTACAAACAAGTCATTCGACGACAGCCTGACGTTGGGTCTAAGATAACCTTCATAACCGTCTGGTCCTAACTTAAGTGCGCACGACACTTTAGCCTGTTTACACTACAGATAACGATAACGTTTTCAACGACAGTGGAAACGCATAGTCTGATCCAGTCAACAAATCTTTATTTTAAAAAAAATTCAATGAGTTAACCTCAGGATTTGATTTGATTGATAACGTCATAAGAGAAGACCATGAGGAACCTCAATGAATTTGTGGCAGTGGGTGAGATAGAAGAAGAAGAAGAAGAAGAAGAAGAAGAAGAAGAAGAACAAGAACAAGAACAAGAAGAACAAGAACAAGAAAAAGAACAAGAAGAAGAAGTGAAGGAGGCCTACAAAGAGTTAGCAAAAGATCATAAACACATCGACATATTAACATGACGACAAGAGGTTTCAATATAATACACAAGTTCCTGTCGTGTTAGTCTTTTGTCCTCAGCCTCAGTGTTCACACTATCAATGCCATGACCACAGTTTGACACGGCGCTAAGCTCTGGAGACAAATGGCGAGGCTCGAGTGAGCTTTGGACACTGGACCCGCTGAATCGGTTGTACGCTTTGTTTATCTGATATGGATGTGCGGGATTATTAGACAATGCCATCCTGCTCATGAGGACCACTATTTCACTATGTACTACACTGTTTTGTTTTGTGCGGTAGTCCCAACTCTTTCGTACCGTCTGCTATTAACGTCTATCAGTTTCACCAGAAAAAAAAAACAATCCTTCAGACACAATTGTATTGTTTCTGGGAGAGCAAATTTTCCAAGCGCTCCTCTGGTTGAAGTCTATCGTCTTAAAGGACTCACATCTTAAGACACACACTGTCATCGCGACTACTAGGGAGTACCTTTGAAGTTCGACTGGATGAAAAAAAGAGTCGTTTAAGGGCGCGAAAACACAATGAACGTATTATATTGAATCTACTATACAATACAATTAAGTTAAGGTCAACATTTTTAATGTATTCACTGTGATGGCTGTGTTTCATACACGTTGTCTAATATAAAGGTGCAATGCTATCGGTAATTGCTGTCCATAATATCTTAAGAATAATTATTAATAAAGCGCACATTCCTGCAATAAAGAGGCATTGTATTATATAGTGAATGCTCAGTTACACACACACACACACACACACACACACACACACACACACACACATATATATATATATATATATTCTATAAAACCTGTCCTGCACACACGTAGCCCCAGGCCACACTGCCCACATCAAGTGTTGTCCAGGGTCTTCATGTCTGTCATTTCCTTTCATTGGACTTGACCAGCAAACGACAATAGACGTCTTCAAAACAAATACGGCATCCATCCTAAAGAGTTCTGCCAGCTTCTATTAAACTTTATAATCAGTTTTTTTTTACTATTTATAAGAGTTGATGCCCTCACCATTATCTGTAACAAGATCTGGCAAAGTGGGGAGTGGCCTACACCATGGACCCAGTCGCTTGTCATCCCTCTTCCCAAAAAAGGTAACCTTCAGGAGTGTGAAATTTACCGCACCATCAGCCTCATCAGCCATCCCAGCAAGATCCTCCTGAAAATAATACTCAACAGTTTGAAACCCAAAGCTGAACAAATCATAGCTGAAGAACAAGCAGGATTCAGGGCAGTGCGAAGAACCACTGAACAGATTTTCAACCTCAGAATAATCTGTGAGAAATACCTATAGCACCAACAACATCTATATCATGTGTTCATAGACTTCAAGAACATCAGCCCTAACATTATTGAAGTCATCAAACGCCTGTATGACAAGGCTACCAGTGCAGTCCTCCACAACAGCGCCATCGGGAACTGGTTCAGAACAACAATCGGTGTGCGTTAAGGATGCCTACTCTCTCCAACACTCTTCAACATCTTCCTAGAGCGCATCATGTCAGATGCTATTGCAGATCATGAAGGCACAGTCAGCATAGGGGGTAGAGCAATCTCCAATCTTCGTTTTGCGGATGACATTGATGGATTAGCTGGAGAGGAACAAGAACTTCAACAGCTGGTAGAGAGGCTTGATACCACCTCCAGAGCTTAAGGAATGGAAATAAGTGCAGAGAAGACCAAAATGATGACCAACAACACCAATGGCATCAACACGGACATCAAAGTCCAAGGCCAATCCCTCAACACAGTGCATAGCCTGAAATATTTAGGAGCCATTGTATCAGACAATGGGTCCCGACAGGAAGTCCTCTCCAGGATCGCACAAACAACTGCTGCCCTGACAAAGTTGAAGCCCATTTGGAAAGACAGGACCATCAGTCTACATTCCAAAGTAAGACTGCTGCGCTCCCTTGTTATCTCCATCTTCCTATATGCTTGCGAAGCATGGATCCTCACAGCAGATCTCCAACGAAGAATACAAAGCATGGAGATGAGGTGCTAAATAAGACTTCTTGGCATTTCCTATACCCAACACATCACCAACGACGACGTCCGAAGACCATCACACAAGCCATTGGACAACACGATGACCTCCTCACAGTTATGAAAATACGGAAACTCCGATGGTATGGCCACGTCACCAGATCATCAGGCCTTGCAAAGACTATTCTGCAAGGCACAGAGCAAGGAGGTAGAAGAAGAGGGAGACTGAAAAAGAGGTGGGAGGACAACATTCGAGAATGGACTGTTTTGACACTGAGCGAAGCCATCAGGGCTGCTGAGGACAGAGAAAGATGGAGTTTGCTGGTTAAACGATCATCTGTGGTGCCCTTACGACCTCCGGGTTACGGGACAGGATGGGTATAGGATAAGATATATAAAGAGTTAAATAACATCTGTCCTGAGCAATACAGAAACATAATAGGATGATTGTAGGCTAGAACTCTGTATTGTGGGTCACGGAGTACAGAGGATTAAGAAGAAGGCTTGGTTTTACAATGTGTGGAAGATGAACTGTGTCAAGCATTGTGAAGGTGGTATTAAGCGGCATATAGCATTTTGCACCCAAGGAATAAATAGCGGAAGACGCCAGACTCATTGCTGTCAATGAAAACACGGTAAAACCCAAATTGACAACCTGCAGCCAGTTCAGTTCAATCATCGTCTAGTCCAATGGTTGACAACCTGCAGCCAGTTCAGTTCAGTCATCGTCTAGTCCAATGGTTGACAACCTGCAGCCAGTTCAGTTCAGTCGTCTAGTTCAATGGTTGACAACCTGCAGCCAGTTCAGTTCAGTCGTCGTCTAGTCCAATGGTTGACAACCTGCAGCCAGTTCAGTTTAGTCGTTGTCTAGTCCAATGGTTGACAACCTGCAGCCAGTTCAGTTCAGTCATCGTCTAGTCCAATGGTTGATGTTGACGTTAAACCTCAAGGTTCTGTTCACAAATCGATAATACTAGTAGATGACGTCAAATCAGCAACAACAAAATAAACATTTTAATCAAAATTACAAAATCTCTACCAACTGACGATGTTAAAATGGCATTAATAATGTTAACACTATTTGGATTGTATCAAACATATTATTTAGATTTTACTAAAACCGTCCTGTACTAATTCAGAACTGGTGTATGGGATGACAGTTCCAGTAATAACACAACAACAAGCCAAAATGAGCTAGATAGAAACGGACAGAAATCTGTCAAGTGAATTTCAGTGGATTATCTTCTATTCTTTGAAAAGCGTTTGAAACCTAAACGAGGCTAACATATCGGTGTACTGATCAAACAAAGACGACGTGGTTCACAAGCACCTTACATACGGAAAACTCAGGTTAACATCTCTATAGAAAACTCAGGTTAACATCTCTATAGAAAACTCAGGTTAACACCTCCATGGCAAACACTTCTAGTGAAAACTCATGTTATGGAAAACTCAGCTCAAGTTTAAAATTTCTTTGTAAAACTGGTATAAGCTTACTATGATGAGGACATTGTACCAAGTGTTGCACAATGAAAGTAGTATGTTCTGCTTGGAATGACCAAACCTCAGCCCTGATTGCAATAAAGTGCGGCAATGAAATCCTCTCATTGGCAATAAGTGAAGTGAACATGGGGATTGATTTACTGTTTTTAAACCTGTCGCACTCCGTAATCTGTGCGTGTAGTGATCTGCCTTTCCTAAAGTCGCGCTAAGGCTTGTGTTGCAATTACTGCCCTAAAACGGCCACAAAAATAGTCATTAACTTTAGATGACAAGCCGGCACACAGTCGACCTAATCCACCAACGGATCATCATTAATCTGCAAGCTTTAAAAACAGTAGTTACAGCAAATATAATAACAAACAGACCCGCTAAATCACCTCTGATACACACAAAGACTGAAGATTCAACTGTGAGGAATAACAACTTCACCTCTTTGTAAATATCTACAGAAATAGACTGCATACAACACAAGTCGTTGACAAAAGGCTTATTCTTTAGTGCTCGAATGTTCCATTTGTTTTAATTACTCCATCTGCAGACTTTGCTTCTCTTCTTCATGAGCTTACATGCTGTAGTGTAGAGTTTCTTTACACATGGCCTTACATGCTGTAGAGATTCCTTTACAAATGGCCTTACATGCTGTAGAGATTCCTTTACACATGGCCTTACATGCTGTAGAGATTCCTTTACACATAGCCTTACATGCTGTAGAGATTCCTTTACACATGGCCTTACATGCTGTAGAGATTCCTTTACACATGGCCTTACATGCTGTAGATTCCTTTACACATGGCCTTACATGCTGTAGAGATTCCTTTACACATGGCCTTACATGCTGTAGAGATTCCTTTACACATGGCCTTACATGCTGTAGAGATTCCTTTACAAATTGCCTTACATGCTGTAGAGATTCCTTTACACATGGCCTTACATGCTGTAGAGATTCCTTTACAAATGGCCTTACATGCTGTAGAGATTCCTTTACACATGGCCTTACATGCTGTAGAGATTCCTTTACACATGGCCTTACATGCTGTAGAGATTCCTTTACACATGGCCTTACATGCTGTAGAGATTCCTTTACAAATGGCCTTACATGCTGTAGAGGTTCCTTTACAAATCGCCTTACATACTGTATAGATTCCTTTACAAATAGACTTACAAATGTGCTCATACATTTACAAGCTGCAATATCCCAATATAATCCTTTTTTTTAAAGTGTGATACAACATTCCATTAAAGATGTATGCTGAATCAAGTGCCTGTGAAACTATAGCTATTATCAGAGTTTGAAGTTATTTAAATTAAAATGAATGAACACAAACAGCTGTTCGAACTTGATAAATAAACTGTAATATTATAGTAAAAATATATATTTAAAAATATGTATAAAATGTGTGCAGGCACTTAACCCCAAATGCCTTTGTTAACGCTGCGATCTCCTTTCAAATGCAACACTAGGCTGTTGTTGAAATACGGAGTCGATGTTTTGGGGATGTGTTCTCTCCCCCGTCCGATAAGCTTAGGGCTGAAGAAGCTGTCTACGTCACTGATACTGTGATATTGTGTACACAGAAAATATCGTATTATTGTCCCCTCGCTCTCTGTGACCACGCATTGCGTGTCCGTGATAATGCTGTTTGAATGTTCATTCGGCGATAAAGTAGTTTTAAGTGTCATTTCCTTGCATACATAACAATAATCATTGGTTCCTCTATCGTGACAAACAGGGTGTGCACACACACACGTGGAGTGAGAGATGAGGGGTGTGTGGGGGGGGGGAGAGAGTGTGGAGAGAAGTCGAAGTCTTTAATAGGATAATAACATTAGGTCCTAAGTACCTGTCTTACAGCTATCCTATCCTATCCTGTCTCGTAACTGGGAGGTCGTAGGTTCACCACAGATTATCGTTTAACCAGATCTTTCTCTGTCCTCAGCAGCACTGATGGCTTCGCTCAGTGTCAAACCAGTCCATTCTCGAATGGTGTCCTTCCACCTCTTTTTCGGTCTCCCTCTTCTTCTACCTCCTTGCACTGTGCCTTGCAGAATGGTCTTTGCAGGGACTGATGATCTGGTGGCGTGGCCATACCATCGGAGTTTCCGTTTCTTAAGAAACATTGCAGAACTACATAATTAACATACCAGAGAAATGAGGAGGAGGGAAGTGCAGAGAGAGAGAGAGAGAGAGAGAGAGAGAGAACGACGACGACGACGACGACGAAATGCAAAGTAAGCACGGTCATGAACATCAACAACTGAAGATTATTTATTGCAACAAAATAACTTTTATAAGTTCAGAGTGGTAAACTATCATATACACTATGTTTGTATGTATTTTTTTTATTATATTTTAACTGTCTAAAAAGGGCATTGACATACGTGTGATAGAACCAGAGTGCGTGGATAGGTGTTTGAAGGAAAAGATGAAGTGTAAGAGTACGCAAGTGTTTAGATTTATAGAATGTATATAAATTTAGTATTGATTTTTTAGCTCTGTTAAATGTTATAACATGACTGTTTTTAATTATATGTTTTATATGCCTGACATACATTGCTGTGAAGTTCCTTATGGGATAATAAAGATTTGTTGTATTGTATTGTATTGTAAAACAAAAACAAAAACGGGGTGCGCGTCTTTTTATGATTGAAAGGCCTTAAGACCAAACATACACTGTAAATGACAGATTAAAGAAAAAAAAAGGTAAACGATGGCTAAGACCAAGGACAAAGAAAGCTTAGCACACAAACATCAAGTTGACAAATTGATTCACATTGAATACAGGATCTCTCACTCTCTCTCTCTCTCTCTCTCTCTCTCTCTCTCTCTCTCTCTCTCTCTCTCTCTCTCTCTCTCTCTCTTTCTCTCTGTCTGTCTCTCTCTCTCTGTCTCTATCAACCTCTCTCTCTCAACACTTCATTCAGTTGTTATCGTAAATTCACTTTAATTCACTTGTTATCTGACTTGCCCAGGAAACACGCCATAACCTGGTCAATACGCCAGTGTAGTGGCTTTCAAAGACTTAACCAATGGCCAGCATCTTGTTTAAGACTGTCCAGTTGTTGTTTTTTAAATCAATGATTTCGGCTAACATTTCCTCGTAATGCAAAATGATATTTTATAAAAAAAAAAAAAAAAAAAAAAAAAAGGACAGCTGCATTTTCAAAATAGAGAGAAAAAATCGCAAACCTCCCTGCCCTTACACTCCCTGCCTTTACATCTCCCTGCCTTTACACCAAATGCACCAATTGAGTGATAGATATGTGTTTGTTGTGTGTGTGAGAGTGGGTGTTGTTGTTGTTGCATCAATTTTTATTCATCAGATTAACGTAAGTTGTAGGAGAGTGGGTGATACATGTGAGCGTGTATGTTGGTACAGATCGCCGCGCTTTGAGCCTGATTGGTGGTCTGGGGGACTTCCACTTCTTCAGCGATTGCACTGCTGCTTCAACTTCTTCTCGGAGAATTGAGAGGATTTCTTCTTCTTCTCTGTTCTGGAGACATGCTAGAACTGAGAGGTCTCCGTTTGGTGTGTGGGTAAAGGTCAAAGCAGTACTCAGTCCATCTGTCCAAGACTTCTTGTTCTTCTGTAGGGTATATGCCAGACTTGCTTTGGATCGAGTTGAAATTGGTGGTCATGGTGTTGACATCTACTTCACCCGCTCCGAAAATAAGCAGTGGTGCAAATTTCCCTCCAATTGTGGCTTGGAATATTTCTGCCACCTCCGGGTTTTGCGGTTTGTCCAGCAATAGAGGACAGAAAATCAGTTCTATCATTTCTACAAACAGACGACCCTGAAATAGTACCATTCTATCCAGTATTGACGTCAATAAACAGTTAGAAAATTCATTTTCATTGACATGGAGTTCTACTGTGAAATGATGTAGAAGCCAAAGGGATGTATGTTCCATGTCATAAAGTTTAGATATAAGAACGTATACACTTGATACTACTTTTGCTTCATAAGAATACCATTGTACTAGTTAATTATACAAGACGGGGGGTTTAGCCATTCATAAATTATTTCATAAAGACGGGTTTGATAGTTTAACTAATTGTAAATACTTCATGAATGACGGGCTGATGCCATTAAATTGTACTAATAGAATATTCATAAGAACGGAATGTACCATTGTACAAAAATACTTTGGTACATTATTAACTTCATGGTTTACCATTGTACTAATTGTATTATACTTCATGAACACGGGATGATAGGTTTACCATTGTACTAATTGTATTATACTTCATGAAGGCGGGCTGATAGGTTTACCATTGTACTAATTGTATTATACTTCATGAAGACGGGCTGACAGGTTTACCATTGTACTAATTGTATTATACTTCATGAAGACGGGCTGACAGGTTTACCATTGTACTAATTGTATTATACTTCATGAAGACGGGCTGATAGGTTTACCATTGTACTAATTGTATTATACTTCATGAAGACGGACTGATAGGTTTACCATTGTACTAATTGTATTATACTTCATGAAGACGGACTGATAGGTTTACCATTGTACTAATTGTAATATACTTCATGAAGACGGGTTGATAGGTTTAGCATTGTACTAATTGTATTATACTTCATAAAGAGGGGCTGATAGGTTTACCATTGTACTAATTGTATTATACTTCATAAAGACGGGCTGATAAGTTTACCATTGTACTAATTGTATTATACTTCATGAAGACGGGTTGATAGCTTTACCATTGTACTAATTGTATTATACTTCATGAAGACGGGTTGATAGGTTTAGCATTGTACTAATTGTATTATACTTCATGAAGACGGACTGATAGGTTTACCATTGTACTAATTGTATTATACTTCATGAAGACGGACTGATAGGTTTACCATTGTACTAATTGTATTATACTTCATGAAGACGGGTTGATAGGTTTAGCATTGTACTAATTGTATTATACTTCATGAAGACGGGCTGATAGGTTTACCAACGTCTGAAGGAGATGAGGAGTGCCTCTGTAGAAACAGGGACTCCCGGTTTCAGAAACTGTGATGTCAAGCAGCTAAGTAACAATAGTAACTACAGTTAGCTCAGTAATCCATCAGATACATTTTCAACCTTGGACACGTAAATCTCTACAGTCCTGACAAGACAACACGCTTAAACAGCCGGCACTACAGCAAATTTGTTTGTTCAAAATTCTCTCTGCGATTCCCCAAATGAGATAAGTACGGCAGTTTTATTTGCTCGCACTCTCAAATTTAGTGCGCATATCGCCCTCTGCAAAAACGTGCATGGCATGTGAAAATACACGCCTGCCCTCATACCCATATAGCTGCACACTTGACCAGTTTAGGGTGACAAAGCAAACTTAACAAAACAATGCAGTGTTGAAATTATATTATTTGCTAACTTAGCAATAGCCTTTAATTTATTTTTCTCCCTCACCTTCAACCCTCTACAACAGGTTTAGACACCCTATTATCACAGGTTTAAAAAACTGAGTGGTGAAATGTAACATTTAATAAGCGACACGTAGTTGACAGTCGGAGCTCTAGACCCATTTAGCGTGGCGCGGTAGCGTTATGGTTTGGGCACAAGCTAGCAATGTTTAATGTTAAGCAACGTCGGGAGGGTTAGTACTTGGATGTTTCATGTTAAGCAACATCAGGAGAGTTAGTACTTGGATGTTTCATGTTAAGCAACGTCGGGAGGGTTAGTACTTGGATGTTTCATGTTAAGCAACATCAGGAGAGTTAGTACTTAATAATAATAATAATAATAATACAGGATGCTATACGCGCCTTACCCCAAATCATTCAGGCTCAAAGCGCGGCGACCTATACCAACATACACGCTCACCTGTCTCATCCACCCTCACACATACCAAACACACATCCATCACTCAAACAGGTGGTGTAAAGGCAGGGAGATCGCTATTAGAAGACGGAAAGAAAATCGAATTTTTATTTTTGAAATTTTTATATTGACTGCATCCTGTACCATTATTGAAGGGAGGGAGGAAACCGGAGTGCCCGGAGAAAACCCTCGGTGACCTCAATAGTCTCGTACCTAAGTCACATACGTTCGCCCCTTGCGGGAATCGAACCCGCGACCTTCGGCATAGGAAACCGGCGACTTATCCACTGCGCCACGAGGCCACCCCTCTTGGATGTTTCATGTTAAGCAACATCAGGAGAGTTAGTACTTGGATGTTTCATGTTAAGCAACATCAGGAGAGTTAGTACTTGGATGGGTGACCACGCTTGGAAGTCAACCACCACACGACAAAAACCAAAATGGAAACAAACGCACGACACACCTAGCTGTGAATGGGGACATGGATCTGGTTACAACCTGGGTATAGCAGCGAGAGAGAGAGAGAGAGAGAGAGGAGATAGACACCGCCCTCATTAAGCTGGCCTAGAGAAAGAGGAGGTCCCCAACGCTTCCCTCCCCAAAGACCGAAAGATTACGGGAACACCTCCCATGTAGTTAGTTATTCATAGCTTACACAATCCAGCGGACTGCAAAGAGCCGAATCAGGACCCCAAAATCAAGATCACAACTTGGCCGAAAGAGGACTCACCCCTGATCCGTATAAAAGATCTGCTGAAGCAACCTCATTGGTAACACTGAAGGCACTCTACCAGCCGGTCACTTTACAATAAAGGCATCCCAGGCAGGGGACGCTGTTGCTATACTCTAATTTATTGAACCCCCGTTTACAAAAACAAAATGGAATACAAACATCATTATAAAATATCAACAAAACACATACGTATAAAATGCTTACATTGCTAAATAATATCATAGGAAGCCCTAGTGACCATTTGGCTGAAAGCGTCCAATATTCACAAGTCGATACAACAGACCTCATAAACAAATGAGGAGTTTTGTCCAAGAGTTTTCAAGAAAAAGGTAGATGACTGGTCTAGCGAAGATAGTATGATAGAACAGCATGGGAATGAGAAAGAACAAAGGAGAAAGACAGCGACAGTTGGAATTTAAAGCACTAAATTTCCAGAAAATGGGAATACTTTTTATACAGAAACCCCCGGCACCCCCACGGGGACCTCTCTTGTAATGTAAGACAGAGGGGAAAACAGCAACATGGAACACCCAAGTAGTATTTACGCTCACATTGAAACAAGTAGTATTTACGCTCACATTGCAACAAGTAGTATTTACGCTCACATTGCAACAAGTACTAATTTCCAACATTTTGTTCAACTACACTACCGGCAGTTTTAGAAGTTAGGGAGAGAAAAGTCATTTTATGGACTGAAAATCGTTTTGCTATGCACAGCAGTTACGATGATCATGCTGATGGGGATGATAACGACGAGGGTGATGATGATGCTGATGGGGATGAGAACGACGAGGGTGATGATGATGCTGATGGGGATGATAACGACGGTGGTGATGATGATGCTGATGGGGATGATAACGACGGTGGTGATGATGATGCTGATGGGGATGATGCAGATAATAATGAAGATGGAGTGGAAACTATGCAGAGAGGTTCCAAAGCCCAGGCAGGACTAGAAACTGGAACATAACGTACTCCACTATGAATATTAATAACGTCAAACTTCTCTGACCGTGCCCGCGATAACACAAAGCAGTTCCACGCAGTGGCCAATAAACTTACAACTTTGATGTTATAGTATAGCACTATTTAGCTAAGTAAGGACGTGTACCTATCAAATACACGGCGCTTGGTCGAACAAATCACAGGCGGCCAGTAGCACAAATAGCGCAGTCTTTAACTTGATACGGCGTGGGTGCAAGTATGGTTAAGGACGCGGAGATGCGCTGGGCTTATCAAGTACGTTTAGTAGATAATTATCAGCACCGTTAAAGCGACCTTAAAACCAGCAGTTTAGGCTCGGGTACGCCTTAAAGCGACAGTAAACGTCACGTCATAGGGCGAGTTGTTAAAAACCAGAGTTCCATAAAGATACGCAGGGCGCCAGAGCATGCTGAGGCCAACGCCCCAAACGTCGTGTGAAGCCTACATTCTGTTATCAGCCCGAGTAACAGAGGCTGCTAAGGCAGAGGCCAATGCTTCAGATTTCTCTGACTCTGAGTTGGGACTCGGTAAAGTAAGTCCATGGGATCTCGTCCTCAGTGCAAGTTGCAGGACATGGGGCTTATTTGTGTACGTTTGTCGGCAGGAGAGAGTGATCTGATCATTATTTCACTAATTGTCAGGGTGTGTTAGGTCAGTGAGTTCAGGATTAGAGGTGCACCATTGCATCATCATCATCATCATCATCATCATCATCATCATCATCATCATCATCATCATCATCATCATCATCATCATTTCAACAGCAATAGAGATGTGTAATGCGAGAGCAGCTACAACAGTGGCGACTTGCTTTGCAGCGAATGGCTTACTGGCGTTGTTAAAGGGCTGGGGTCAAAAGGGAACCCCTCGTGGGTTTGGGTGCGTAGTAGAGTGGCAGGTGAGATGAGGAAGGATGGAGATGGCGATTAACAAAGCCACACAGGACAAGCAGTGTTGGTATGTTGCAATGATTCGCTATTGAAGTAAATCCAAATAAAGGGAAAATAGAAGAAACAACCTCTGAAACAATCAAATAATACAATGGTATAAGCTAAATGAACAGTAAACATTCGAATAGTTAAATCCTTACAATTTCCAATGCAAACGAAAGGGGTATGCATCACATGTTATCGATATTCCAAAAATAAATACTTTGAGCCACCATTATAATACATAATTCCCTACATCATCGCTCATATCAAAATGATATGATAAACACTGTACATATTTAATATCAAAATATAAATAACACGAACAAGGATAACCAAATAATCAAAGTAGATATATTCAAAGTAACACTAATCATAACAGTGAATGAAGTTGTCACTGCACATTCATATGGCTCAACATTCTTTACTAAAACTGGCAAAAACTATTCTTAGCAAATAATATAATTACTACAAATACATTATCAATATTACAAAATAACTGATAATATTATACAAAATTAATAGCTTACCTCGTCAGTGAGATGAGAGGTTTACAAAAGAATTTCCCAAAAACACAAAACGGCCGCACAAACCGTGAGCCTAACAGGAAATGCGTATATACTCAAAACACGACTCTGCCACAGGTGGTTTACATAAATATACAGAACGGACCCTATAAGTTTAGTGTTGAAAGAACTGTTGACAGCACAGCTATCAACACAGATTACATTACATTGACACACACTTGCAAACATACATACATATGCACAAAACGCGACTCTTCCACACAAGTACCCACAAAACAACGTTGGGAAAATAGGACTTTCTGCGTATGACGGCCTACATGCGCCAAAACCGAGAGTTACCATTATCACGAGATAATTTAAATTATCACGTGTTCTGTGTAATTTACAGAGATATCGGTAATCCGCAGCGTTAATTAATAATTATTAGTATTTACCACGCTTTCCTAGCGCCAAAACCTGATAATTACAAATATCATGAGATAATTACAATTATCAAGAGATAAGTACAATTATCAAGAGATAATTACAATTATCATTGAAAATTATAAATATCAAGATGAGCATGCGCGGCCCGATGCGCGGTGCGCATGAGCGGCAGCGGCACTGTTCCCAGCACGCCTGGGGTTTTGGCCCTAGTAAAGCGTGGCCAAAACTGAAAATTAGTCATTAACACTTTGAATTACCGGTATCTCTGTGAATTACAATTATCACTGATACATGTAAGTTTTGCAGGTGTTGACGCTAGTAAGCCGCCTTACCAGAATTAAGCATGATCACGTGAAAATTATAATTATCAAGTAAAAAATTTAATTATTATGTGATAATTACAATTTTAAGCTTTAGCGCATTTCCAGGCGGATTGATAGAGCAAAACTGAAAATTAAACACGATCACACGAACATATTTGTAATTTTTCAATGATAATTGTAATTATCTCTTGATAATTGTAATTATCCCATGATATTTGTAATTATCACATGATAATTGTAATTATGAGGTTTTGGCGCTAATAGGCCGCCATATCTGCGCCTCTGCATTAAGAGATCCTAGGCTAACATCGAAAGGAGGATAGGTCCACAATGTTGGCGGCCATGAAGTACTCGCGGAAAAGTATCTATTTTTCCAACTCGCCAAAGTCACGAGACGGATTGCTTGTTTTTGCCTTGTGCAACGGAACTCATTGCCTATTTTCGCGTGTACCCGCGAGTACTTGCGAGACCTCGCTTCAAAGCAACTCGCTACAAGCCTAACATAGTAACAACAGCACAAAGCACGGGGGTAAAATAACACCGAATATTGCACGATGTAACAGCAAGCTGCCAACAGCGATTACCTCCATCTCAAAGGAAACATGAAACCACTGCCAACACACGTGTCTCAATATAATCTAACCACACCTACCTCACACAGCAACAATACGCATACAACGCACAGAATGTGTACACATACACACACACACAAACCCACTCTCTCTCTCTCTCAACATACACACACGCAGTCACACACACAAAGTCATCGCTGCGTTCTCAAAATTGAAAAAGCTTTAAAAAGTTAACCCTTTAAAGTCCAGAGTAAAATCATTACTTTTTTTCTTTTATTTTTTCTTTCTTTCTTTTTATTTATTTATTTTTTTTTTGGCGGGGAGGGAAGGGGTCTGTGAATTTTTCTCTTTTTTTTAAGGAACTGTACGAATGTAAATCTAAGTGAAAGTTTCAAACATTCAGCCCGTTGTAGCTGATGTTGGCGTTTTAACGGACATTCAATGCAGACAATGACAAACGTTATCACAGAATACATTTAGCACCTCCCTTCTCCCCCCGCCCCCCCCCCCCAAAAAAAAAAAAAAGTATCTACATTTGTGGACATTGTGTAGAAGGAGTGTATGTAAAATGTTAACGACGTACTGATCCAACCCAACAACTTATTCTGGGTGGTGTTGACTCTTTTTCCGGAATGGGGGTTGAGCCTAAGGAGTAAACTCTAATACTTTTCACTAAAGGCAGTGCGGAACAGATGATGTTTTGATAAGCTACGGTCATCAAAGAGAAAGAGGCTTTCCACGGCAAACTGCAATCTTAAGGCGAAGCATCCTCTATACACCATAACCTTAACTTAAAGCTAACACCTCACACATGTGATCTATTGAAGGGTTTAACATAACAATAAGTTAAGCTAAGTATAGCCCAGTTACTACCTCACATATCTGATCTATTGAACGGTTTAACATAACAATAAGTTAAGCTAAGTATAGCCCAGTTACTTACTACCTTACATATCTGATCTATTGAACGGTTTAACATAACAATAAGTTAAGCTAAGTATAGCCCAGTTACTTACTACCTTACATATCTGATCTATTGAACGGTTTAACATAACAATAAGTTAAGCTAAGTATAGCCCAGTTACTTACTACCTTACATATCTGATCTATTGAACGGTTTAACAGCCCAGTTACTACCTTACATAGCTGATCTATTGAACGGTTTAACATAACAATAAGTTAAGCTAAGTAGAGCCCAGTTACTACCTTACATATCTGATCTATTGAACGGTTTAACATAACAATAAGTTAAGCTAAGTAGAGCCCAGTTACTACCTTACATATCTGATCTACTCAACGGTTTAACATAACAATAAGTTAAGCTAGGTTTAGCCCAGTTACTACCTCACATATCTGATCTATTGAACGGTTTAACATAACAATAAGTTACGCTAAGTATAGCCCAGTTACTACCTTACATATCTGATCTATTGAACGGTTTAACATAACAATAAGTTACGCTAAGTATAGCCCAGTTACTACCTCACATATCTGATCTATTGAACGGTTTAACATAACAATAAGTTACGCTAAGTATAGCCCAGTTACGCTAAGTATAGCCCAGTTACGCTAAGTATAGCCCAGTTACTACATCGATGGGTGCCTAGGACCATCAAACAAGCAAAGAAACGAAACATCGCCCCAACAATCACCCCAGCCACCGACCTGGGAATGGGTACACTGCTCTCTTCACAATCAAGGAAAGCAATGCCATGAAAAAGAGGAGGTGGCCACCTCTTCACAGAACTGTCCCAGAAAAAAAAAAAACTTGTCCTCAACGGAAGTCTGTTATACGACGCTAAGTTTACACAGGCGAAATGATCTTGCCGTCTTGTGTTCAACATCCACTACGTACCACCCACGCACAAGCATCGTCATTGTTGTCATACAACTGTTAGTCCGTGTTAAAGTAAGGATAATAGGACCACAGTCAATATTGACTGACATAGGCATACCGCCTGTACTTTTACATTTTCCTCTGTCTGTCAGTCCCTTTGTCTATCTGTCTGTGAATGTCAGTGCGTACTCAGTGTGTGTGAGATGTGTGTGTGTGACGTGTGTGTGATGTGTGTGTATGTGCGTGCTGCTTGTATGTGTATGTGTTTGCATGTGTGTATGATAATGAACTTCATCTTCTCCATCATCAAAAGAGAAGTTTGTGCACTGTTTGTGTCTACCGTGGTATCTGGGTGTCAATGTTATCGTTTTGATGCTACGTATTTTTATATACTAAAAACAAGTATAGCCTCCTCTTCCTCCTCGGAGATTGTTCCCCTTCTTCAGTTTTTCCTAACAGACTAAGGAACAGTAATTTGAACTGATCACAGTGGAAAGGAAGCAGCGAGTTGTGATGGCAAACTGATAGGTCTGTGGATGTGCACACAATGGGCCCATAATGATTGTTTGTGTAGGGTCTGTGTTATTGTTAACTAGCAATACTCCAATTCAGACTTTTATCTTTGCCAGCAGTATTAACGGGATGGGGACAGCTGTCAAAGAGATAACAGTACATTTAATTATACCTGGTTATTACATTCCCAATGGCAATTAAAAATTAATCACGTTTAATATTTTAAACCAGTGTCTTAAATTATTGCATTCCAACCGATATAGAATGTCAACATTGAAAGTAATGGGAATTAACAAACACTACAAATATAAAATTGACTACTAAAGGATGGATTGACTTGAGACTACCGTTACACACTGCAAACAAGGAGACAAAAGGACTGACAACAAGCCAGATCATTTGGCCTGTGAGATCGCTGTGGTGGTGTCAATAATAGAGACGATCGTCACTGTAGGTGGGTAATAAAGCACAGCGGGATAAACACTCCAAAAAGCTTTTGTCTCCAGTCAGCACTGTCGTTATTCACAGGTGACTGTGTGTGGCGACCTGACAGTAATGCCTATAAGTGACTGTGTGTGGCGACCTGACTGTAATGCCTATAAGTGACTGTGTGTGGTGACCTGACTGTAATGCCTATAAGTGACTGTGTGTGGCGACCTGACTGTAATGCCTATAAGTGACTGTGTGTGGTGACCTGACAGTAATGCCTACATGTGACTGTGTGTGGCGACCTGACAGTAATGCCTACATGTGACTGTGTGTGGCGACCTGACAGTAATGCCTACATGTGACTGTGTGTGGCGACCTGACTGTAATGCCTATAAGTGACTGTGTGTGGCGACCTAACTGTAATGCCTATAAGTGACTGTGTGTGGCGACCTGACTATAATGCCTACACGTGGTTGTGTGTGGTGACCTGACAGTAATGCCTATAAGTGACTGTGTGTGGCGACCTGACTGTAATGCCTATAAGTGACTGTGTGTGGCGACCTGACTGTAATGCCTACATGTGACTGTGTGTGGCGACCTGACTGTAATGCCTATAAGTGACTGTGTGTGGAGACCTGACTGTAATGCCTATAAGTGACTGTGTGTGGCGACCTGACTGTAATGCCTATAAGTGACTGTGTGTGGCCACCTGACTGTAATGCCTATAAGTGGCTGTGTGTGGCGACCTGACTGTAATGCCTACACGTGACTGTGTGTGGCGACCTGACTGTAATGCCTATAAGTGACTGTGTGTGGCGACCTGACTGTAATGCCTACACGTGACTGTGTGTGGCGACCTGACTGTAATGCCTATAAGTGACTGTATGTGGCGACCTGACTGTAATGCCTACATGTGGTTGTGTGTGGCGACCTGACAGTAATGCCTATAAGTGACTGTGTGTGGCGACCTGACTGTAATGCCTACACGTGGTTGTGTGTGGCGACCTGACAGTAATGCCTATAAGTGAGTGTGTGTGTCGACCTGACTGTAATGCCTACACGTGACTGTGTGTGGCGACCTGACTGTAATGCCTACACGTGACTGTGTGTGGCGACATGACTGTAATGCTTATAAGTGACTGTGTGTGGCCACCTGACTGTAATGCCTATAAGTGACTGTGTGTGGCCACCTGACTGTAATGCCTATAAGTGACTGTGTGTGGCCACCTGACTGTAATGCCTATAAGTGACTGTGTGTGGCGACCTGACTATAATGACGATACTGAAAACAATGCACAGTTAGTGTTGCATGACTGTCCAACGCTTTGTTGTTGCTGCTGCTGTTGTTGTTGTGTACTGTTGCTGTTGTTGTTGTGTACTGTTGCTGTTGTTGTTGTGTACTGTTGCTGTAGTTGTTGTGTACTGTTGCTGTTGTTGTTGTGTACTGTTGCTGTTGTTGTTGTGTACTGTTGCTGTAGTTGTTGTGTACTGTTGCTGTTGTTGTTGTGTACTGTTGCTGTTGTTGTGTACTGTTGCTGTTGTTGCTAGACCACGAGCAATTCATAGCTGGGGAACTCGGTCCGTTCGTCCGCCTAACGGCTGTCAGTTTGGCGCACCTTTGTGTGAAACTAATGGAAGGATTTCTTCAGTCCCACTCCCCACACCCTCTTTATTTATTGGGATACTAACAAAAAAGATACGTCTTTTAAATGTATTTAGCTTTATTTCTTTTCGAGCAGAGCCAGCTTTGTGAGGTCGTTTTATATCCTTTAGCTCTCTGGTGTTTCAACATTCTGGGATTTTCAAGAGATTTTTACAGTAAATTGGGGTGACTGCTGTCCGCTGGCTTATTTCTGTCAGCTATTGAGCACCTCATCCAACTCACCACGTGACTACCTCATCCAACTCGCCGTATGATTCAAGTACTGTCTGATCTGGTTTAACACGTACGGCAACAGGAGCGTGCTACTTCGCGGTCGCTATAAACACAGACACATTATCTAGTAACCACTTACTTTTATTATTTAGTCCACTAAGTAGACATTACATTTGTCAGATTATACAATCGTGGATAAGTACTGTGTCTCACACAGTCAAAGAGCAAAATACTAACACAAGCTAAGTAACACTAGCAGGAATGGTTTATGACAGTTGATATAAAGAATGCCTTTTTCAGTTCATCAGATAGCCAGGTGGATTATGATTTGGGTCAATTACGACCTGATTGACAGGTAGCTTTACCCTCACAACCCCCCCTCCCCTATTCCCCCTCTACAACCTCATAGTAAAGTAACCCCACAGTAAAGTAGTTTAACTGCTTACACATACTGACTGGAACAGTTGCTGTTGAATCTAGACACTGATTGTAGTGTAGCATATCCTATCCTATCCTATCCCGTACTTCTAAGTCGTTCGGGCGCCACAGATGATCGTTTAACCAGCGTACTCCATCCTCCTCTGTCCTCAGCAACCCTCATGTCAAGCCAGTTCATTATCGAATGTTGTCTTCCCACTTCCTTTTCTGTCTCCCTCCTCTTCTGCCTCCTCGCACCGTGCCTTTCAGGATGGTATTTGCAAGGCCTGATGCTCTGGTGATGTAGGCATACCATCGGAATTTCCGTTTCTTTACCACTGTGAGCAGGTCATCGTGTTGTCCAATGGCTCGTGTGATGGTCTGTCGGACTTCCTCGTTAGTGATGCATTTGTTGGGTATAGGAAATGCCCAGAAGTCCTCTGTAGCTTCTAATCTGTATGCTTTGTATTCTTCGTTGCAGGTCTGATGTGAGGGTCCATGCTTCGCAAGCGTATAGGAAGATGGAGATGACAAGGGAGCGCAACAGCCTTATCTTGGAGTGTAGACTGATGGTCACCCCAGGCCGACATAAGGAGGAGGAGGTCGGGGGCTGCAAGCGACCGTGAAGTGAGCACAACGCTATATACAACACCAAACTGCCAACAAAATATCTCTAAATCTCTGTAGAAAATATAGAAGTGTCAACAGTCTTTGCCCAGTGCGTCCCTGAACCACATGTGTCGCCGCCGCATCTGTATGTACCAAGGTCAGATTGTGTACGAGAGAGTGTGTGTGTGTTTGTGTGTGTATGTAAGAGATAGATGTTTGTTTGTGTGTGTGTTAAATTAGATGTGAATTTACACAGTACACTTAACGTTATTATTTACTCCTTTCCATCCCCTGTCCATTGGCAAAGCCTTTGGGGCATATAGCTTATGTAAATAGGCATACAGAGAAACACATTAATGATGGCACAAGTCATGGAAACGAAAATTCCAAATAATAGTGACATATTGATACGGGGACGCATAGACATATAGCCACGGGTACCAGAATCTGTCGGCCAGAGCTCCGTACTAATAATAAGATCAAGCGCCGTCCTCGTCCATCGCCGACACTCCATAGTCCTCGTCCATCGCCGACACTCCATAGTCCTCGTCCATCGCTGACACTCCATAGTCCTCGTCCATCGCCGACACTCCATAGTCCTCGT
Source organism: Oncomelania hupensis (assembly GCA_036898135.1). Taxonomy (NCBI): domain Eukaryota; kingdom Metazoa; phylum Mollusca; class Gastropoda; order Littorinimorpha; family Pomatiopsidae; genus Oncomelania; species Oncomelania hupensis. Next base: position 380,498 of record CM072515.1, on the reverse strand, counting down.
CCATCGCTGACACTCCATAATCCTCGTCCATCGCCGACACTCCATAGTCCTCGTCCACCGCTGACACTCCGCAGTCTTCATCCATCGCTACACTCTTGAGTCCTCGTCCATTTTTGACACTTCATAGTCCTCGTCCATCGCTGACACTCCATCGCTGACACTCCATAGTCCTCGTCCATCGCTGACACTCCATAATCCTCGTCCATCGCTGACACTTCATAGTCCTCGTCCATCGCTGACACTTCATAGTCCTCGTCCATCTTTGACACTTCATAGTCCTCGTCCATCGCTGACACTCCATAGTCCTCGACCATCGCTGACAATCCGCAGTCTTCATCCATCGCTGACATGCCGCAGACCGCCGCAGTGCTTAGGCAAGCAATAACTTGGCGTGAGAAAGCGAAAACAGCTGGGACAGCCTATTCTACACAGCACTGATAACAGGCTGAAGGCGCTATGCGTGGACAGGACTGATGAACGCAGTGCTACACACAAACCTTCAGCAAACAAGGCTGACACCATTCCTGGCCTCGCAGCCAGGATCTAAGACACCCTCAAGATCGTTTCTCTATCTAGGAGCTATCTTACCTCTCTCAACAACACTTTTCCAGCGCAAAGATCGAACGGCGATTTTTTTAACGGCGATTTTATTGGCTTTAACTCGGCCTTTTTGTCAGGTTTGAAGTTTTACTGCGTTTGAAATTGACTGTTAGTGTCGGAACCCAGTTCTTTAAGTCTAGTGCGGAGACTTCAAAGGTTGAAACGCTACAGTTAGATAAGCCGTTCATTGAGTTTTATTGCAGGTAAGTAAACAACTCCGAGACCTGCGGCTTCACCGTCCTTTTTTATCGTAGTTAATTTGTTCTGGTTTGTCCCCAGGAGGTGAGAACAGTGAAAACCACCACAGCAAAACAAGGCCAACAACAAACCAAAGAAGGGGGCGGGAAAGACGGAGGAAGGAAAGGATCCAATGGGGTGGGGTGGGGTTCAACATAATTTGATGCAGGGGTGGGAGGGAGGGAGAGAAAGCGCTATAGTGAGGACTTTTATCTGTCACTTAAGAGGATATATTCCTGCGCAATGGGGTTTAAAGCGTTGCCTAGGCTTAACAGTGTCATTTACTATGGAGAGACTCAGTCCATGGCATGCCCAGCATTATAAGAGCCCTAAAATCCTTTAAACCGGACATTGCAATCAAATACAGTCCATGGTGGTGATAGTTGACTAACAGTAATAGCGTGACAGAGATAGTCTTGTCTACGATGGAGCATAGCATGGCTGTGGAGCATAGCATGGCTGTACAGCCAAACGCTCCCTCAAAGCCGCGTACAGACACAGACCACAATTAGGCATGCCACGCTAAGCTCAGGTAAGCTAATATTAATATTCTCTCTCGCACGACACCTGTCTACTCTTCAGCACTTCATGCGCCTCCCTCCCATCCTCCCTCCCTCGTTCTCTCTTTCTCTAAACACTTCTAACCCAATACAGCGTGTCAGTGATCTACCAAAGACACAGCCTACTGGCAACGATCTGTTTCAAGCTGAACCTCAGCAGGTTCAGATAATCTGACTGTCTCACCCCAACCTGAACAACAAGTGTTAGCTGAGGCCTACTTTTAAACTTAGCAATCAGCCAGTCCTGATACTCTGTTCCAACATCTCTGACGTAGTGGGGTATCGTGATTCGTTGACATTTACCCGAATAAGTTTCTGTGGTTGGTTATTGTTCCCGTTGTTTGTTTGATCAAAAGCATCCAGTTTGTTTGTTGGCTTGTTTGTTTGATCAAAAGCATCCAGTTTGTTTGTTGGGTTGTTTGTCTATTTCACCGAAATGATAAGACCAAAAAAAGCATCCCTCGAAGTACTGAAAAGTTGTTATCCCAACTGTTTGATGTTGACATTTTATTGTCAGAAACTTACCTTGATGCGCTTTGTTTTAATGTTCATCATTAGTTTCAATTGTCCACCATAAGTCTCAATTGTCCACCATAAGTCAGGAAGGGAGGAGGGAGGGTGAGAAGGCATGTGGGGAGCTAAGAGGTAACAACTGTGAAGCCTGTGTGTGAGAGGGGGGTGAGAGTGTGTTGGGGGATGATAGTGGTGGCGGGTTGTTCTTTACTTACAGCAACGCATACGTACATGTGCATTAGACTGTCTTTCCCTGTGTCACTGTATCTGTGTGTGTCACGTGTCGTCTGTGTCTACCGCTTTGTACTGTGGTGTGGTAGGCTACACTGTAGCATGCTGCGCCGTCCAAAAGACGTCATCGACATTGCAGCATGTTGCGCCATGCGATAAACGTCACCGACACTGCAGCATGTTGCGCCATGTGATAGACGTCACCGACACTGCAGCATGTTGCGCCATGCGATAGACGTCACCGACACTGCAGCATGTTGCGCCATGCGATAAACGTCACCGACACTGCAGCATGTTGCGCCATGCGGAAGACGTCACCGACACTGCAGCATGTTGCATCATGCGATTCACGTCACCGACACTGCAGCATGTTGCGCCATGCGATAAACGTCACCGACACTGCAGCATGTTGCGCCATGCGGAAGACGTCACCGACACTGCAGCATGTTGCATCATGCGATTCACGTCACCGACACTGCAGCATGTTGCACCATGCGGAAGGTGTCACAGACACTACAGCTTTAAACAACGAGGTGCTAAGACCGTTAGACAGGAACCAATGTGTAAACCACAGAAACACAACCACAAATACATTATTCCTTAAGGGTGTTTACGACATGTTGTTTAAGCGAACAATGCTCCTTAAGAAGGCCCTTCTCTTTGTGCCGTGTTTTATTGGAACTTCGTTGCTTTCTTTCCATTACTCTTTCATAGTTCCACGCCATTAGCAGTAAATAGCTCAGGTCAGCCCATTGTTATTAGTCTGAATTAGCCTAAACAACCTTATTCTGACTTGTTCACTGCTTTACACTGTGGGTAAAAGCGCTATATAAATACTCTTACAATTAGCACTGTTAACATGTGTGACGCTTTCTGAAGATCAATGAGCGGACACTCAACCTGCAAATCCCTCTCACCACATACTTCAGGAACATGCGTCCCAAAATTAGATTGTCTGAAGAGTGTATGGAACCTACATCGTCAAGGACGAAGTCTCCATATATCATCAAGCCAATCAGACTAATTGTAAGTAAATACAGGAAAACCGTTCAGGTGATGGAAAAAAACAAAACAACAACAAACAAACAAACAAAAATACTTTTAAAAAAATATACAGATCATCGTAAAACGGGTGGCACTTGAATTTGATTCTTTCATTTCAAAACAGCTGCTATTAATAACGATACATAACAAAAGACCACACGAAACTTCTGCATTGCATATTCTTTGTGCTATCCTCAGAATTGCAAACGTGAAAACTCTAACCAAAATCTTGTCACAAACACAACTTGGCTTAAGTGAGTGCAAAACATGGTTTGATCGTCTTGTAGCTTGTAGCGCCAAAACGTGCAACTGAGACAAACAAGTACACACACAGGCAGACTACTTACACGATGGCCAAGAAAAGGTGTAAAACATTATACAACAGGCAGACTCTTTACACGATGGCCAACACAGCAGGCAGACTACTTACACGACGGCCAAGAACAGGTGTAAAACACCATACAGCAGGCACTCTTTACACGATGGCCAAGAAAAGGTGTAAAACACCATACAGCAGGCACTCTTTACACGATGGCCAAGAAAAGATGTAAAACACCATACAGCAGGCACTCTTTACACGATGGCCAAGAAAAGATGTAAAACACCATACAGCAGGCACTCTTTACACGATGGCCAAGAAAAGATGTAAAACACCATACAGCAGGCACTCTTTACACGATGGCCAAGAAAAGATGTAAAACACCATACAGCAGGCACTCTTTACACGATGGCCAAGAAAAGATGTAAAACACCATACAGCAGGCACTCTTTACACGATGGCCAAGAAAAGATGTAAAACACCATACAGCAGGCACTCTTTACACGATGGCCAAGAAAAGATGTAAAACACCATACAGCAGGTACTCTTTACACGATGGCCAAGAAAAGATGTAAAACAAAATCAGAGAATTTTGCTGACTGGTAATAGAACAATAAATACATACACACATGCACGCCAACATGAAGTTAACTAGAACACGCACACACATAGACACACACACACGCACGCGTCCATACACACACGTAAGCACGCGCTCACACACACACGTATGCACACGTCAACAGGGAGCTAACAAGAACATAATTATGCACCCACACCCACACACATGGCCGAGGTTGAGCGTGTGTTCGAACAAATTGGCAGAGGTGGGGAGATGTCTAAAGGCATATGGCTTGGTGAATGATGACAAAGAAGAAGAAGAAGAAGAAGAAGAAGAAGAAGAAGAAGAAGAAGAAGAAGAAGAAGAAGAAGAAGAAGAAGAATAGTAATACTGGATGCTATATACGCGCTTTGTGCCAAATCACCAATCAGGTTCAAAGCGCGGCGATCTGTATCAATACACACGCTCCCATGTTCTACCCACTGTCTCACAGGCACAACAAACTCACATCTATCACTCAAACAAGTGGTGTAAAGGCAAGAAAATCGCTATTAGAAGACAGAAAGGAATTCTTTTTAATTTCTTTTCATTTATTCGTTCTTATATAGCGCTTTTCTAGCTCAAGAGCTGCTCAAGGCGCTGGCCGATAAGGATCTAACTCAAGCCGCCCGAGGCGCCAACTTGCAGCCTTTGGGCGCACCGTAATAACGCTCCAAACAACTGAGCACAATCCTGGTCAGCCAAGGGTGGGGGAGAAGGACCTAGGAGCATGCTGGGTGTGTTCTTGTCACCGGCGCTCACCCGTCTAGGACATGAGCGTCAGGATCTTTAAAGTCCGTTATGATGGAATGTATGAAACACAGACTAGACCTCGGTTTATACTCTCATCCGAAGGAGCAGGAAACGGGAGTAAAGTGTCTTTCCCAAGGACACAACACAATGCCCCGGCCTGGGCTCGAACCCGGGACCTTCAGATCCGCAAGCCAAAGCTCTACCATTAGGCCACCGTGCCTCCAAGTTGAATTTTTTTAAATGTTATATTGGCTGCATCCAGTACCATTATTGAAGAGACAGAGGAGTGGGCTTGGTGAATGGTGAATGGTGAATGGTGAATGGTGACAAAGAGAAAAAGGAGTTGGCTTGGTAAATGGTGACAGAGACAGGGGAGTGGGCTTTGAAAATGATGACAAAGAGACAGAGGAGTGGGCTTGGTGAATTGTGACTAAGAGACAGAGGAGTGGGCTTGGTGAATGGTGAATGGTGACAAAGAGAAAAAGGAGTTGGCTTGGTAAATGGTGACAGAGACAGGGGAGTGGGCTTTGAAAATGATGACAAAGAGACAGAGGAGTGGGCTTGGTGAATTGTGACTAAGAGTCAGAGAAGTAGTCTTGGTGAATGGTGACAAATAGAGAGGAGTACGCTTGGTGAATGGTGACAAAGAGAGAAGAGAGGGCTTGGTGAATGGTGACAAAGAGACAGAGGAGTGGGCTTGGTGAATGGTGACAAAGAGACAGAGGAGTGGGCTTGGTGAATGGTGACCAAGAGAAAGAGACACAGACACAGGCAAAGACAGGAGAACTGTCCACATCTGAAGGCAGGGGAGAGTTGTGGAGACGGCACTGGGCCAAACGTGATCTTATTCCGCCACATTGAGAGCAACAACAGCAGCCAGGGTTTTTGTTTTGATCATCAACAGGGCGGTGCACAGGGTTTTTGTTGTGATCATCAACAAGGCGGTGCACAGTATTAAGGAATAGACGAGGTAAGAGAGAACCTTTTTGTTGTTAAGGCGAGTTTCTTACACACGCTACATGTATGCAGGTGGTCGCCTGAGTTCCGCTCATGCAGATTATAGTCACACGACACCGGAGCGTATAGGTGACTAGTGGTCACATTATTCTGACCCAGGCCAAGGCATTTCCTGAAATTCCAAACTGCGACTCGAGAGTTTCGAACAGAATATTGTGATCTACAGTGTCGAAAGCAGCCAATAGACCAAGAAGTGTTAGAAGAGATACTCGAGAGTTTCGAACAGAATATTGTGATCTACAGTGTCGAAAGCAGCCAATAGACCAAGAAGTGTTAGAAGAGATAAGTTGCCTTTGTCTACAGCAAGCAGAATGTCACCTGTGAATAAGGCTGTCTCTATGTGAGGTGCGATAGGCTGACTGATGGGGACTGAGAAGAGAGTTGCTTTGCAAGTATGAGAGTAACTGCTTCAGTACCAACCTTTCTGTAACCTTGGACAAAAATGATAGGTTAGATACTGGTCTGTAATTTTTTTTAGTTCATTCTGATTTAGGCTGGGCTTTTTGAGTAGTGGCTTGATAACTGCCGTCTTCAAAGGTGCAGGAACGGTAGCAGTGGACAGAGACTCATTGACAATGTGTGTTATTGTTGGGAGAAGAGGGTCCATGCAGTCAAGGAGGAGAGGAATGGGAATGGGATCAAGGGAACAAGTGGTTGGTTTAGATTTTTTTATCACCTGTTTGACTTCATTAACAGAAACTGGTTCAAAATAGTCAAACCGTACAGAATTTAAAACAGTTGGGAATGCATCCACATTTGTCTGCACACCAGCATCGTGATCAAGTTCATAGCGTATATCAGCGACTTTCTTGGTGAAAAAGTGAAAAAAGACATCTGGTAAGTCACAACGGTGGGTGAGTGGTAGGTAGAGCGCTACTTTTTTCCTTGCCTATGAGGTGGTCACAGACCGAGAAAAGTTGCTAGCTAGTCTTACTGTTGGCCACTTGACTACTAAAGAAAGCTGCCAGTTGATGGTAAGGGGAAAATAATGTGGTCACACGTTGGCCAATTCGGAATTCGAACCAGTGACTTTTCGGTTATTAGTAAGCTGCTCTACCAACTGAGCTATCCGGTCCCGTTTTCGCTCAGCTCTCAGATCTTATCATTTATAGTCAATAGTCTATGCGCTATAGCAGTTTTATTCGCGGTTAATAATATTACTCAGGCTTCTCCAGTCTTTAATGACCTTGTTGCAGTTACACTGTCACTGTGCCACAATCTTGTTCTGCTACACATTGCATGGCCTATGCTCCACACCACATCGTGTCTGGGACTGAAGAAGGCTGCTAGTAATGGCCTAAAAGCTTAACTGGTGTGTGACCCCCTTCTTTGTATTGACGATTATGCATCTGGCTCAGAGCTGTGACTGGTACTTGCCTATGGCATTAATATCTGTCAGTAACGTCTGTCGTAGACGCCGTTAAGAAAGGGAGAGTACCGCTTCCATCGTTATTACACGCTAAGAGGAGTTTACAAAATCCTAACATGCTCTCATTAAAGCAGCCAACTACCCGATGAGTCGTATTATATAATGGCTTTTTAAGTGACATTCCATGAAACACGTCTTGGGGGGAGATTTCCTGATAATACAGACAGATCTGCTTGGCGCTTTCAGTGCATAAGAATATTGCACTTAATAACGTTCTCTTTGCAATTAACTGTGAAAGGCCGTTAGTCTATTATGACTTCTACCCCTATTTAGCAACATTCCACAACAACAAAAGGCCAACAAGGTGGGAGCCTTTGATTGGAAGTTGGAAGAAAGCGGGAAATGAATTGAATGTTCCAAAACATTTACCGCGTTGACGCAGGTTACCGTCAGCTGGGCTGGTATTCTTGGCAATAATTAATTTCCATTTACAACCCATGTGGTGTGGAAAAACTCACTTAGGTATTAGGGAACTCTTATGTTTTGGGGGGAACAGCTTTGTGAGGGCGGTGCCAATGTCCTCTCTCTCTCTCTCTGTGTGACGAGATGACTAGTTTTACCCTGCTTACTTTACTATGTAGCCTTGTTTAGTCATTGTAATCTTAGAATGTGAATGTTAGGCTGCAGCAGACGATGGGAGTGATCAGGCGTAGCAATGGTATAATGCCGTGTACACACAGAGGTAGTTGACGGTAGGAGAGCAGGCAGTGACATCATCGTAGCTACGTTAGGCGAGTCGATTACCAGCCTATGGGAACACAGTAAAATGGACTCAGCCAGGTCTGGCTGATTCGAATAGAGAGAGAGAACGGCAGTCGTTTTTGAAACGAGGAGCAGTACACAGCTACACAGTTAGCAGTAGGATCTCTTCACCAGGAAGCAGTGCTTAGGAATCTTAGAATTCAATCAAGTAGCCACGAGCCTGACTTGGTCAAACAGTTAAATGAACATACTTCTGTTTCATCGTGATATATTTATATTATTGTTGAAATTATGTTTGTGGAATTGGCTATGCATAGACTTGAATTGTTAATCCGACTTTGCCTGAACACGTGGAGAAGCTGACCACGAGGCAAAAGACGACCGGCCGACGCCATCTTGAATTATGTACGGACCCACTGTTGCTTAACCTATATGTATGTTTGCAGACCAGTGGCTGTACAAATGAATGTTTATAATATTATTAATTCTTTATGTGTATAATTAGCCACGATTTATATGTATGTATGTATAGGAAATTAGAGTTGAGATTCCAGTGGACCACGGACGTAGCAGAATGTTCGTCGCTTATGTATAGAGATGTGGAGCTATCACTGAGGGCTACTTTGGCTTTCAGTGAGACGCTCTGCACAGACCTCTTATTCAGGGTTGTGCAGAATTTCGTCTCTTATATTACAGACGAGCAGGCGAGATATCCCTGGCGCCCAACTCCACAGAAAAACCGAGTTGGCTGTTTAGCCTCTACAGCACAGGACTGGGAGAGCAACCCTGGAAAACACCCTCCAAGACAACACAGCGTGTCAAGGGACCAAACTACACGACGACCCATCGTGTACCAGAAGCTACCTCAACGAAGGGCTTCAAACACACCACACTGACAGTTAAGTGACACGGAAAAAGTGCACAAAAACTGATAGCAAAAGGACCACAGTAGTCCACTCTTCAGAAAATAGTAAAACGGACCACAGTAGTCCAATCTACATGAACTCTAGTAGCCAGTGCCCGATGAAGACATAACAGCTGCCTAGACTATCAGCCATCGAACCAATTGCATTGACTTACGAACCTTTAAGGTAGATTAGTACATCGAAGATCTTGTATAGAGTAGAAGAAATAAATGTGTGAATTTAACTGTTATCAAGTGGCTGGACTACATATGATTCATAGCCGTGTGAAAGCTAGTGTGACAGTGATCTTTTACCATTTTTCTATCTATCTCTATATCCCAGCCGTAACACAGACCGAGCTAAATAAATAAATGTATTAAAGTAATTCACCGGGTGACTAACTAGCAGTTCCCATAGAATAAGCGTGAGGGTTACAGCATTCCATTGTGCACAGCCCAGTAACCAATAAACCCCACATGACACTCTCTCTCTCCTTCCTTTACGTTATGGGGCGGTTAGTTAACTTTTCTACGCCGAAGGTTAGGGTTTGAATCCCACAAGGGACACACTTAAGTGACTTAGTTACCAGATTTTTCAGGTCACTGAAGGTTTTCTCAGGGTACTCTATTTTCTTCCCTCCTTTCATTAATACTGAAATTTTAATGCAGCCTGTAAAAAAATAATCTTAATTAATCTAAAGGAAAAAGTTACGCTCCAGCTCTATGACAACAACGAACTTATGCAACCAGACCCAGAGTGTTTTTTTTTTTTAACATGACCTAGAACTGTACTAGCTGATGAATGGCATTGGTAAAGATGTTATCACCTTTGTAATGAGACACAATTCACAGCGTTGTTGGAATACTCCCTGCAACATAGCAGCAATTGCAAGTGGCGTTCCTCGGCAATAAACAAACCAAACGGGAGAAGAAACGATAAACGGCGTTTGTAGAAATCATTGAAATCAAGTTGGGGTGTGTCTGTGGCGGCCAATAAATCAAAAGCGACGCCGCTGTCTATTTCATTTTGGCTGAGACTCGGTGGTGTGAAACAAACGGCATTTAGTGCCCAGATGGCTGTCTGCAGTTTAAACGGCGTAGGCCTAGCTACGAACCCCCCACACTACCCCACCATCACACAAAAAAGTCTTCCTGAACGCAGGTCCCCATCATCATTATTAGCATCCTCTCTAATCCTCCTCCTCTCCTTATTCTGTTTTCTTGTACTTCTTCTGACTTCTTTGCCTTCATCGTCGCTTGGCAGACTTGGCAAACTTGGCACACTTGGAACATTTCTAGCTTCTGATGGGGGGTCCAAGAAAAGAAAGACGCAAAGAAATGTTACTGCAGACGAATCGCTTCACACAGGAGTGCGTTCATCCGCTGCATATAGAGCGCGCAACCTGAAGGGAAAGAACACGTGCACGATTGACTACAGAGTAGTCTAGGCTGTGAGATTTTGCTTTGCACGTACACTTGTGCGAATGAATGGAACAACCGACCACGTTACACGTTTTGGTTGCACTGACACCACTAATGAACTTCCCTCTTCTATCGTAATGCTAACAATGTCGTATCATTCCAAACAACCTCCATGTGACAACAAACAAGGTCATCAGCGTTATAGTATTGTAGCCGAACGCAGTATTTGACTCCCGTCTCTCGGCCACCACCTTGAGACACGGCCCCACCCGAGCTGTTATTTTTATATTTACCCCTCGTGAGAGGGACATAACAATATTTGTCCTTGCAAGGCGGGGAAGCTTGTTGGTAGTTGGTTGCCGGCTACTAGCGCCACGACACTTCACACAAGTCGCTGCCACCGACCTGCATAAAATGCCTGCCGACAATGTAGTCCCGCTCAACACCAATAGCAGAAGACGAATGGTCAGCCAGGGAGAACAAATGTCAGGTTGCCTTGTCCCGCATAACCCAATGGCACACCAAAGGATTCTGCACAGCAGGAGCCACCCAAGGCCAATCTAACCAAGAAATGCAAGGTAGACAAATTCTCGTCCAAGTTTGAACCAGTCGCCTCCCTTTCCGACACAGTATTATTATGTACTGTAGCGTGTTCTGTGAAACAGGACTTCACTATTGAAAGTATAGTCAGCAAAAACCTGACATTTGTGTTGTTGATCGTGCGAATAGTCTATCATTTATTATCACATTGGCCACACCGTATGATCCTTTCATTAAAACCTGCTCTAACCAGAAATGTCTGAACTACATACCTATTCACACTTTTCTGCTATCCTATGCACCAACGGGAATCCCACATGTAAGAGGGGTAACTCTTTCCGTTACCGTGAAACATACTTCCGGTTTCTTTCTCCGCGTATTGTTTATCCGAGTGTTTTAAGTTAGTTATTTCCAAATATTCAAGAATATGTCGAATCACATGAGAAAGCGTTGGTGGGAGCATAAAAGAGAAAGTGTTGCAGAGAATGCCTGATGGATTTGAAGTCCCAGGTGTGACAGTCAAGTTTACAGTGGGAAGACAACATGTGTCACTGGCCACCGGTATCGTACCCTCACATGGTCAACTACTTCGTGTTTTGTGAAGGTTGCGACGGCGAAGCTATGAAAAACTACAAGAGTCTTCAGGTCCTGTTTCACTTTCTGTCCATGATCGTTCTTTAATCGTTGTATCGCTAGCTCTTCCATCTGACGACTGGCGTTTTCGTGGTGGCTTTCTGCCGATCTTCACTTTGCTGTCGTAACCAAGAAACAGCTGGGGAGATGGATTTTGAATGGTGGGCTCTCGGTCAGTAAAATGAAAGCAACAGACAAAACTTGTCTTCGGTGGACGTTTTAAATGTAGTTTTGACAGCCACTCTCTTATCTGGTCACTATTTGAAGGGGTGTGCAGTTTGTAGGGCTCCTGACACACACTCTCCATGAACCATTGGGTAGTGATCAACGCACCTCCGAAGTCGCCACAAATACAGGCCTCTACGATTGTTTTTGCATCCTTTCACTGAGCATGTACTTCCTCCACCGTTTTTACACTTATCCCACTCGTTTTCTGGCTCTAACAATCGTCGTTTTCGGCAATTTGCCATATTTAAAAGTCATGCATCAAGCTTTGAGAAAAGCAAAACAAGCCAGCCGGAACTTGGTTTCACTCTAACCTCGTTTTGATTTATAATGGCGATACCCACGAGTTTTTATGAGAGGTGCCAGAAAGTTGTGAATATGCAATGCTCTACACGATGCAGGACTGTGAACACAAATCCTAGTTTAGGTGATTGGCTCTTTAGGACTGTCACTCACTTTTGGGATCTAATTGTTCTTGGTGGTGTGACAGATGCAAAAAATGTGATCTTAAATATGGGATGGTGGTAGCGAGAGGGTAAGGGTTTTCATACATAATGCTACTGCACATTAATAGCGTTTTTGTGTGTTCTCTTTTGCTAATAATTTCATCAGGGCAGACCTATAAGTCATTAGTGCCAAAACAGAATTAGTAAATTAGATTAATTCTATAATTATGATATACATATTGTTCAATCTATCACAATAATTTTGTTTCTAGGCGCTATACCTTGAACGAGGTTTTGAACCTGCTGCTTTGCTGTCTGTTACTATTTATTTGTATTGTGTACAGCCTAAATAGCCTTGTCTGTTTCTATTTGTATTGTGTACAGCCTAAATAGCCTTGTCTGTTTCTATTTGTATTGTGTACAGCCTAAATAGCCTTGTCTGCTCCTATCCTATCCTCCCTTGTGCAGGTTTAGTCATAAAATAGTAGGCATGTGTGTTTCACCTGCAAGTCACTGACGTGGAACGCATGAACCGAAATCGCACCTTTACCTGCAACACAGAGTATCTGTAGCCACGCTCACTATTTCATAACTATGCACACAGCGACAACTCGGACAGTCTACGATATACAGTATGTACGTACACCTGCATACTCTTCTGCAGTACTTTGGAAGAAGAAAAAGAAGAAGAAAATGCCGTTTTTCCATTTTCTTACGGAATGGTGGTTAAAATTACAAGAACGGGAAATATAATTACGGCAAGGAAAGTTTAAGCGAGCATGCCAGAGACAGACAGACAGATAGACAGACACAGAGACAGGGAGACAAAGACAGACAGAGACAGAGAGACAGACACAGACAGATAGAAACAGACAGGGAGACAGAGAGGGGGTCGCACCTGTTAAAACAGCGGCGGCCCCTTTACCAACGATAGGCCAGTATCCGACAATGCGTTGAGCCTATCGCACTGCAACATCTCACAGCTAACTGCTTACATCTGCAATTGGTGGTTGTGGTTATACAGCGCAACGACTAGCCTAAACAGCTGCTCATGGCGCTTGATAAACTGCTAACAGTATCCTTCCATTGTGGTACTTCTACTTGTGGCAGCACTGCTAACATTATCCCACGTCAGTGACACGGCGTCCTGACCGCTTACAACATAAAACAAAACTGCAGCTGATAACGATGGTGGTGATGATACTGATGATAACGATGGTGTGATGATACTGATGATAACGATGGTGTGATGATACTGATGATAACGATGGTGGTGATGATACTGATGATAACGATGGTGTGATGATACTGATGATAACGATGGTGTGATGATACTGATGATAACGATGGTGTGATGATACTGATGATAACGATGGTGTGATGATACTGATGATAACGATGGTGGTGATGATACTGATGATAACGATGGTGTGATGATACTGATGATAACGATGGTGTGATGATACTGATGATAACGATGGTGTGATGATACTGATGATAACGATGGTGTGATGATACTGATGATAACGATGGTGGTGATGATACTGATGATAACGATGGTGTGATGATACTGATGATAACGATGGTGGTGATGATACTGATGATAACGATGGTGTGATGATACTGATGATAACGATGGTGTGATGATACTGATGATAACGATGGTGGTGATGATACTGATGATAACGATGGTGTGATGATACTGATGATAACGATGGTGTGATGATACTGATGATAACGATGGTGTGATGATACTGATGATAACGATGGTGGTGATGATACTGATGATAACGATGGTGTGATGATACTGATGATAACGATGGTGGTGATGATACTGATGATAACGATAGTGGTGATGATACTGATGATAACGATGGTGTGATGATACTGATGATAACGATAGTGGTGATGATACTGATGATAACGATGGTGTGATGATACTGATGATGACGATGGTGTGATGATACTGATGATAACGATAGTGGTGATGATACTGATGATAACGATGGTGTGATGATACTGATGATAACGATAGTGGTGATGATACTGATGATAACGATAGTGGTGATGATACTGATGATAACGATGGTGGTGATGATACTGATGATAACGATAGTGGTGATGATACTGATGATAACGATGGTGGTGATGATACTGATGATGACGATGGTGTGATGATACTGATGATAACGATAGTGGTGATGATACTGATGATAACGATGGTGGTGATGATACTGATGATAACGATGGTGGTGATGATACTGATGATAACGATGGTGTGATGATACTGATGATAACGATAGTGGTGATGATACTGATGATGACGATGGTGGTGATGATACTGATGATAACGATAGTGGTGATGATACTGATGATAACGATAGTGGTGTTGATACTGATGATAACGATGGTGGTGATGATACTGATGATGACGATGGTGTGATGATACTGATGATAACGATGGTGGTGATGATACTGATGATGACGATGGTGGTGATGATACTGATGATAACGATGGTGTGATGATACTGATGATAACGATGGTGGTGATGATACTGCAGTCCTCCATAACAGCGTCATCGGGAACTGGTTCAGAACAACAATCGGTGTGCGTCAAGGATGCCTACTCTCCCCAACACTCTTCAACATCTTCCTAGAGCGCATCATGTCAGATGCTCTTGCAGATCACGAAGGCACAGTCAGCATAGGGGGCAGAACAATCTCCAATCTTCGTTTTGCGGATGATATTGATGGATTGGCTGGAGAGGAACAAGAACTTGAACAGCTTGTACAGAGGCTTGACACCACCTCCAGAGCTTATGGAATGGAAATAAGTGCAGAGAAGACCAAAATGATTACCAACAACACCAATGGCATCAACACGGACATCACAGTACAAGGCCAATCCCTCAACACAGTGCACAGCTTCAAATATTTAGGAGCCATTGTGTCAGACAATGGGTCTCGACAGGAAGTCCTCTCCAGGATCGCACAAACAACTGCTGCCCTGACAAGGTTGAAGCCCATTTGGAAAGACAGAACCATCAGTCTACATTCCAAAGTAAGACTGCTGCGCTCTCTGGTCATCTCCATCTTCCTATATGCTTGCGAAGCATGGACCCTCACAGCAGATCTCCAACGAAGAATACAAAGCATGGAGATGAGGTGCTACAGAAGACTTCTGTGCATTTCCTATACCCAACACATCACCAACGTTGAAGTCCGACAGACCATCACACAAGCCATTGGACAACACGATGACCTGCTCACAGTGGTGAAGAAACGGAAACTCCGATGGTATGGCCACGTCACCAGATCATCAGGCCTTGCAAAGACCATTCTGCAAGGCACAGTGCAAGGAGGTAGAAGAAGGGGGAGACCGAAAAAGAGGTGGGAGGACAACATTCGAGAATGGACTGGTTTGACACTGAGCGAAGCCATGAGGGCTGCTGAGGACAGAGAAAGATGGAGTATGCTGGTTAAGCGATCATCTGTGGTGCCCCTACGACCTTCGGGTTATGGGACAGGATAGGATAGGATAGGATGATACTGATGATGACGATGGTGTGATGATACTGATGATAACGATGGTGGTGATGATACTGATGATGACGATGGTGGTGATGATACTGATGATGACGATGGTGTGATGATACTGATGATAACGATGGTGTGATGATACTGATGATAACGATGGTGTGATGATACTGATGATGACGATGGTGGTGATGATACTGATGATGACGATGGTGGTGATGATACTGATGATAACGATGGTGTGATGATACTGATGATAACGATAGTGGTGATGATACTGATGATAACGATGGTGGTGATGATACTGATGATAACGATGGTGTGATGATACTGATGATAACGATGGTGGTGATGATACTGATGATAACGATGGTGGTGATGATAAATCTAATAACGACGGTGGTGATGATACTGATGATGACGATGGTGGTGATGATACTGATGATGACGATGGTGGTGATGATAAATCTAATAACGACGGTGGTGATGATACTGATGATGACGATGGTGGTGATGATACTGATGATGACGATGGTGGTGATGATAAATCTAATAACGACGGTGGCGATGATACTGATGATGACGATGGTGTGATGATAAATCTAATAACGACGGTGGTGATAATACTGATGCTGCAGTTGACAACAGCGGTAGTGATGATACTGATGATGATGCAGAAACAGAACAAGGTGCAGAAGCAGCTGATGACAGTCACAAGGGAGAGGGGAGAACTATGGGGACAAACGAAAGGTGATTGATGAAGAAGAGGGGTGGAACAAAAAGGAAGAGGCGGGAGAGGAAGAAGCAGGGGGCGGGAAGTAGAAGAAAAAGAATGGTGGTGACTGCAAACAAGAAGAAGAAGCATGCAATGCATGTGTAGCACAAAGGGAGCCTAAGTAAATGGGCGAGTAAGAGCAACAGGCTATTTAGGTCTGTAACAGTTGGTTGGCACAACCTTACCCCGTAGAGCAGCGACTTCGATAACGCCGCCATCACTTAGTATCACAGCGAAAGCATCACAGGCGTTGCAGGACAACCACCTGAAGGATACTATGTGCAGTGGATGCAGACCACCGAGCTGCAGATTAGCAATCAAATCACTAAATTCGGTCTTACTAATAAAATCCAAAACAAAACGACATGGTTTATATGCGATAAAACAAACCAACAGCAAGTATAAATTGAAACAAGTGTTGACCATTGCATACTTTAAAAATCTCTTTGAAAGGTATTGACCCAAAATATGTTTCTCTTTTATCAAGCAGGTCAGCACATTCAGACATGAAATGGCGAACGGAAAAGGATTATTTTATCACACGCAAAGCACCGTGGTGGTTCTTCTCCTTTTAACAGGAAACTGTGGGTTACATAAGTATGCCCAATATGAAGGCGAGACAAAACTGTTTCTTCTTTGCGAGTGGATGTTAGGAAAAGAAGCTGACAAATCGGGAAGAATTTAAAATAATTTGTTGTTGATATGGTTAGACCAGTCAGTCTGCCACAGTCGTTTACAATAAGATCCAGTCATACAACGCAGGTCAGAGTTTGGAACAAACTGGAAAATCTCTGTAGGGAAATCGAGATGCAGAGCTTCTTTAGCTGCTTTGTCCACTGCAATATTGCCGCGGATGCCCTTGTGACCAGGGACCCACATAAAAACTATCTTTTTACCCTAAGAAACAAGTTGTGTATGGAGGTCATGGATCTCTGCCAGAAAAGGGTGTGATATCTTTTTCGTGGAAAGAGCCTGGAGTGCTGACAGTGAATCAGACAGTATTAAAAATGAGGTTCTTTTGGATTGATAAACCTGTTTCAATGCTAGATGAATTGCCTTGAGCTCAGCTGTATAAACAGAACAAAAATCAGGTAGACGCTGTTGCAAAGGCTGGTCTAGGTGTCTCCCAGAGACTGATGTAGCAGCAACTGAGTCTCCATTCTTTGACCCGTCTGTAAAAAGTGTTTCATATCCTGGGTATAAAGCACACTGTTCTAAATAAAGTTGGTTATAGACGGTTTCAGATGTGTTGTTTTTGAGGAAAGCGGACAATTGCCAATTAATGTTTGGGGTACGTAATTTCCATGGAGGAGCTTCAGTTCGAAGCTCATCATCGTTGATGGAAGCAACATCAATGCCTGCTTTTTCCAAATGAGCCTGCATTCTGATGCCAAACGGAGGAATTGTGTTAGGTTTGGCTTCGAATTTCTTCACAAAATCTGGGTTGAAAACACAGTCATAAGCGGGGTTCATGGAATCAGTTTTTAATTTTAAATAGTAATTCAGTGACAATTTTGTACGTCTTAGCTCCAGTGGGGGTTCGTTAGCTTCCACGTAAAGGCTTTCACAAGGGGAGTTGCGAAGCGCACCCAAAGCAATGCGTAGTGCCTGATGAGCAACTGGATCTAACATTTTAAAATAAGATTTTTTAGCAGAACCATAAACAATGCAACCATAGTCTAACTTGGATCTAATTAAAGAACGATAAAACAGCAGTAAAGTTTTCTTGTCAGCTCCCCAGTCTGTACCACTGATAACCTTGAGCAAATTGCAGGCCTGTTGACATTTAGTTTTCAAATCTTTCAGATGAGGAAATAAGGATAACCTTTGATCAAAAATAACACCCAAAATTTTTACTTGTTGGACCGTCTTTATTGGAGTTTTATTGAGGGTAATATTAGGATCTTGAATAATTCCCCGGTGCTTGGAAAAGTGAATACGTATCACCCACACTCATACATATCATACCATACATATCACACACACACAGTTTTGCTTCAGAAAATGTGAAACCATTTTGTAAAACCCAGTCTTCAACGGTATTGACACATAACTGTAGCTGACGTTCTGCAGATACCAAGGTTTTACCTTTGGATACTAATGCAAAATCATTAACAAATAAAGAATTATCAATTCCCCGTTTAACGGAACGAACAATATTATTTATTTTAATACTAAACAGCAAGAGAGACAAGACGCTACCCTGAGGCACTCCCATCTCCTGTTCCCTCGTATCTAATAAAGATCCCCCGACATTAACCTGAAAAATTCTGTCCGTTAGAAAATTAAATATAAACAGAGGTAAATGTCCCTTTAAACCCATTTCTTGTCAATCTGAAAGAATGCCATATTTCCATGTGGTATCATAGGCTTTTTCCAAATCAAACATGATGGCAACGACATGTTCACCCTGGACGAACGCGTTACGGATAAAAGTTTCCAGTCGCACCAGGTGGTCAACAGTACTTCGACCACTTCGAAAGCCACACTGAGTGTGGGTGATATATTATTTGTTTCCAGATATCACAGTAAACGTGAATAAACCATTCTTTTCAGCGTCTTGCATAAACAGGACTTTAAGGCTATTGGTCTATAGTTTGTTGGATTCGTATGGTCTTTGCCAGGTTTAGGAATGGGTACGATAATGGCCTTTCTCCAAGAGGGAGGAAAGGTGCCAGTGATCCAAATCTGATTGAAGATGTCCAGCAGTTGAGACCGTGAGTATCTTGTTAAATGTCGTAGAAATTGATAATGCACATCATCCGGTCCAACCACTGAATCTGCACTTTTGTTAATTGCATCGTCAAGCTCGACTAATGAGAACGAAATGTTGTAGTCTTCAGAATTATCAGAGGTAAAATTAAACCGTTTTTTTTCCTGTGTTTTAATTGTTTGAAAAGAGAGAATAATTTTCAGAGGAAGAATTAGCAGCAAAAGAAGAGGCCAAAAGATCAGCTACTAGGTTGGTTTTTTTTATCTCCGATTACGTCCCCCTGCACAGTAAGGCATGGGCTCACCTGTTTGTTACTTTTATTTACGAGTTTTCGGACCACTTTCCAAACCTTCGACAGCTTCGCTTTCGAATTTAGCGTGGAGCAGAAACCTCTCCACGATTCTCTTCTCTTGAAGAGCTGTCGGCATTGCGCTCGCAAACGTTGGTGGTTCTGTTTATTTTCAGAGCTTGGGTGCAGATACATCACTCTTAAAGTTTTTTTACGGGCTTGCTGAAGTTTTTTACATTCATCATCAAACCAGGTTTTTTTTTAAAGTGTATGAGGTTTTGATGAAGTTTGCGGGATGGACTCCTAGGCACTATTTATAACTATGTTAGTGTAGAGCTGTGTTGGATCTATGGCATTTGAAAATTCCTGTTGCTTAGCACGTAACTGAACCTCAGACAGGTTAGAAAACAGACTCCAGTTAGCTTGTTTCAGTTTCCGCCGGCCATGAGTTTGCTCAAGATTGTCAGATTCATGTTTTAATAAAACCGGAAAATAATCGCTACCATGAAGATCTTCTAAAACTGTCCATTTAAAATCCAAAAGTACGTAGGGATCACAGATCGATATATCAATGTGGGATAAAGAAGCAGTTCTCGAACAGGAAAAAGTTGGAGCACCCTCGTTCAAAGTTACCAGATTCAATGAGTCTAAAATGTCTTCAATTATTTTCCCCTGAGAATCGGTACGATCGCTGCCCCACAGGGGAGAGCGTCCATTAAAATCTCCCAACAACAAAAAAGGGGGAGGTAACTGTTGGATCAAATTCTCAAGGTCATTTTAATTTACATTTATTGATGGGGTCAAATATATAGAACAAACTGTGAGGGATTTGAAAAGAGATACTCTGGCTGATACTGCTGGTAAACTTGTGTTAAGTGAAATTGGGTTAAATGGGACGTTTCTATGAATAAAGAGTGAAACGCCTCTAGAAGATATACAATCTAGTGACGAATAACCAGTAATATCTATAAGCTGTTTCTCTGATAAGAGAGTTTCCTGAATGGCCAACACTTCAGGTTGATGCTCTGTCAGCAGACAGCATAGCTCCTCATAATTAGCTCCTATCCCTCGTATATTCCATTGTAAAATAGCCATAAAAATGAAGTAAAAGAAAGCAAAATATTTTAATCTTTGAGAGCACAATTACGTCTCTTTAGTTTTCTGACCCTCATCCATCTCCTCATGGTCCATCAACTCCCCGAAACGGTTCTCCATCTCGAGAGGTTGATGGTGAATAGCGCTATATAAATAGCCTTATTATTATTATTATTATAATACAATAATCATCATAATCTTATTATTATTGTCCTTCTTCTCTTTATACCCCCACCTTTTCCCTTACACCCCACCCCACCCCCCACCCCCCGATATGAATAGCTCTGTCTTCCACTGGCGATATCAATAGCTCTGTCTTCCACTGTCGATATCAATAGCTCTGTCTTCCACTGGCGCGTTTTGGATACATCTCTCGTTTCGACCTCTCCACCGCAATTCTTTTGATTGTTGACTAGAAAGTTATTTGGTTGCGCGAGTCGTGGCGAGGGCAGGGAACAGGCGGCACAGCCTTAAGCATTGTCTGTCACGCTATCAGTGGCCACAATAACACAGGAACCTAACTGCTCTTTGTAACAGTCTTACGTACGCAGGTACATCCAGGTATAAAAACATTAACTGTCCATAATTATATTAACTGTAATTACAAAACAAAACAAACAGAGCGCTAGAATTTCTTGTAAGGATCGTAATATAGGTCTCCAATTGTGCTAATATTCAAACGGTTCAGTGCGCTATGTTAAATGGCGAATGGCGCTACATCAAAGGCTTAAGACTGTTGTCACTATATTTATGGTCCTCTAAGTGCGGATAAACAGAAGTAGAAGTGTTTTAACTGCCATTAGAAAATTGCTTGCAGATGGTTTGAAAGGGAAAGACTACACAAACGTCTTAGTATTAATTGCCCTTGTACAGCGCAAATAGCTGTCAACAACTGCCCAAGGAAGTGGTGGTAATCACGATCAAACTCAAGCTGCTCAGGACGACATATTGCAATGGTGTGGAATACAGTATAAAGAGTCATTACTAGATTAATAAAGTCTATTCCTGAAGAAAAAAAAAGGATACTGTCACCACCTTACGTCAAACATTGCCATCATGCTCAACGAAGTTGAAAACACCGCTGTAACCTGAACCTGTAACCTTTAACCTAAAGTTTAAGCTTGACAGATTAAAGGCATTACAACTGTTTCTACGTACGTCCACCACCGGTGACGTAACGTAGTTTGGCCCTACAGTCGGCCCTTCTTTTTTAGTTGGGGACAGGAAAGCGATTACGTAAAACTTCAATAATATCTACAAACTGTTCACGACCAGCGGCAGAGATCGTGGAGAGATGACGTAATCCTCCGCTACGCAGTGTATCTACTTTGTTTTGTGTTTGACCTCATTATTGTGTCCTATGTTGTGCTAGACCTCATTATTGTGTCATATGTAGTGCTAGACCTCATTATTGTGTCCTATGTAGTGCTAGACCTCATTATTGTGTCCTATGTAGTGCTAGACCTCATTATTGTGTCCTATGTAGTGCTAGACCTCAATATTGTGTCCTATGTAGTGCTAGACCTTTATTGTGTCCTATGTAGTGCTAGACCTCATTATTGTGTCCTATGTAGTGCTAGACCTCATTATTGTGTCCTATGTAGTGCTAGACCTCATTATTGTGTCCTATGTAGTGCTAGACCTCATTATTGTGTCCTATGTAGTGCTAGACCTCATTATTGTGTCCTATGTTGTGCTAGACCTCATTATTGTGTCCTATGTTGTGCTAGACCTCATTATTGTGTCCTATGTTGTGCTAGTAGGCTTCTATCTAAAACAGGATTTCCTGCTCCTCTGTTCTTCTGTCCTATCCTATCCTACCCTATCCTATCCTATCCCGTAACTCTGAGGTCGTTGGGGCACCACAGATGATCGTTTAACCAGCGTATGCCATCTTTCTCTGTCCTCAGCAATCCTAATTGTTTCGCTCAGTGTTAAACCAGTCCATTCTCGAATGTTGTCCTCCCACCTCTTTTTCGGTCTCCCTCTTCTTCTACCTCCTTTAACTTTGCCTTGCAGGATCGTCTTTGCAAGGCCTGATGATCTGCTGACGTGGCCATACCATCGGAGTTTTCGTTTCGTCACCACTGTCAGCAGGTCATCGTGTTGTCCAATGGCTTGTGTGATGGTCTGTCGGACTTCGTCGTTGCTGATGTGCTGGGTATAGGAAATGCACAGAAGTCTTCTGTAGCACCTCGTCTCCATGCTTTGTATTCTTCGTTGTAGATCTGCTGTGAGGGTCCATGTGTCGCAAACGTGTAGGAAGATGGAGAGCGCAGCAGCCTTACCTTGGACGGTAGACTGATGGTCTTGTCTTTCCAAATGGGCTTCAACCTCGCCAGGGCAGTAGTTGTTTGTGCGATCCTGAAGAGGACTTCCTGTGGGGACCCATTGTCTGATACAATGGCTCCTAAATATTTGAAACTATGTTGAGGGATTGGGCTTGGACTTTGTTTGATGTCCGTGTTGATGCCATTGGTGCTGTTGGTCATCATTTTGTAACCAACATACACGCTTACACGTTCTTCCGTCACGTCTTCCTTTTTCTTGCTCTTTTTTGTTTTCTTTCTTCGTCCTCTTCTTCCTTCACCTTCTTCGTCCTCTTCTTCCTTCACCTTCTTCGTCCTCTTCTTCCTTCACCTTCTTCGTCTTCTTCCTTCACGTTCTTCGTCCTCTTCTTCCTTCACCTTCTTCGTCCTCTTCTTCCTTCACCTTCTTCGTCTTCTTCTTCCTTCACCTTCTGAGTCTTCATTTGTCTTTTCATCTTCATCTTTAGGTCAGTGAAGAGGTGAAGACAAAAATCCAACAATCAATTGGTACTGAGCAGGTATTATTTGTATCTCTTTGTACTGAGTAGGTATTATTTGTATCTCTTTGTACTGAGTAGGTATTATTTGTATCTCTTTGTACTGAGTATGTATTATTTGTATCTCTTTGTACTGAGTAGGTATTATTTGTATCTCTTTGTACTGAGAAGGTATTATTTGTATCTCTTTGTACTGCGTAAAAATTATTTGTAATATTATAACACTGGATGGTATACGACGCGCCTCGTACATATATCACTCAAAGAGCGGCGATGTGTAACCAACATACACCCTCACATGTAACAGACACTCCTACACTGTTTCACAACTGTCCACCACTGTTGTTAACTAGTAACTGCTGGCGGCAGGGAATTCGGCGAACTTTTAATGGCTCAAATATTTGTAGAAGAGGTGGGGTTTTAGATTCATTTTTGAAAATATCGTGCGACTGGATAAGGCGAAGGTCGGAAGGCAAAGAATTCCACAGAGAGGGAGCAAGAACAAAATGACCTTTTACCAAAGGAATTGAGGAAATACTTGGAAACAGTGAGAAGAGATGAATTTTGAGAACGAAGTGATCAGGCAGGTTGATATAAACACAACAATTCTGAGAGGTAGGAAGGGCAGGAGTCAGTGTGGAGGCAATGGAAACAGGGAGGCAATGTTGTATCGATGCAAGCTTTGACAGGGAGTCAGTGAAGGGTTTTTAAAGCAGTGTTTGCACTAGAATGGCGCGGTTGACGAAGAACGAGACGGGCAGTGTTGTTTTGGATGCCTTGGAGTCTAGAGAATTTATTTTTCGGTAGACCGGCCAAGAGAGAATTGCCGTAGTCAAGTCGGAACAGAATACAGGACACAGCAAGTTTGTTAGTAGCTTCAACTCTGAGGTTTCGACAAATTTTACCGAGTCTTCGAAGATGAAAATTAAGGGATTTGCACAGCATGTTGACTTGAGTTTTTATTGACAGGCTTTCATCAAGACAGACTCCCAAATTGCGGACAGACTTGGAGAACTCAATCTGGTGACCAGAAATAGTCATTGAGTGTGTAGAGGTCCGCCGCAACTTGGACTTTGAACCAATCGGGAAGAGCTAAGTCTCGTCATCATTCATTTTTAGTTTGTTTTCACTCATCCAGTCGGCATTAAGACAAGTCCGGAGCTAGTGCAGGAATCTGAGAAGGAGAAGAAGAATGTGTAGCTGCGAATTATCAGCAATCATATGAGTGATTGAAAGCATTTATGATCGAGCTCAAGGGCTGGGTGTACATGATGAACAAGAACTTGGCCAAGGACTGAGCCCTCCGGAACTCCATATTTCAAATGTGAGGGAACCTGGCATTACTCACCACGACAGCCTGATTGCGGTCAGACCTATAAGAGCAAAACCATGTTTGAACCGTTCCAGTACAACCAAAGGTCTCTTCCAGGCGGGCGCAGAGGATGTCGTGGTCAATGGTGTCGAACGCAGCGGACAGATCGAGCAGCGATAGAATCGACACCTTACTCTGATCCGCCGCGCCCAACAGGTCATTGACAACACGTAATAAGGCGGTCTCAGTACTGTGACTCTTTTTGTAGGCAGACTGGAACGACTCAAGCAGGCTGTGTGACTCGAGATGCGACATGAGCTGTGCGAGGACAATGCGCTCTAGGACTTTCGACAGAAACGGAAGGTTGGAGACTGGCCGGTAATTTTTTAGAATCTTGGGATCAAGAGTGTTTTTTTTTTCAAAAGCGGATTTACCAAAGCATGTTTGAAGACAGAAGGGACACAGCCAGAAGAGGGGAAGGCGTTCATGATGTTTGTTATCAAAGGAATGACCTCTTCCAGAAGATCTATGGGGATAGGGTCAAGCTACGATAGTATGGCCATGTCATCAGAGCATCAGGCCTTGCAAAGATCATCCTGCAAGGCACGGTGCAAGGAGGCAGAGGAAAAGAGTGACATAAGAAGAGGTGGGAGGACAACATTCGAGAATGGATTGGTTTGACACTAAGCGAAGCCATGAGGGTTGCTGAGGACAGAGAAAGATGGAGTACGTTGGCTAAAAGATCATCTGTGGTACCCCAACCACTTTCGAGTTTCTGGATAGGATAGGATAGATAACTATTAATAATACGATAGTTAGGGACTAATACAACGATAGTTACATATTAATACTACGATAGATAACACTGGCAAGTCTCAACTTGTTGTTTATATGCAGTCTGTATATTGACAATAAACAAATCAGTAGATGATTTAGACGTCTGAGCACTTGCATGCAGCTCTGTGGGCAACCATGAGAGTGTACAACATCAGCCTTAAAATTATTGAAGTTATCAAAAGCCAGTATGAAGAGGTTACCAGTGCAGACCTCCACAACAGCGCCATCGTGAACTGGTTCAGAACAACAATCGGTGTGCGTCAAGGATGCCTACTCTCTCCAACACTCTTCAACATCTTCCTAGAGCGCATCATATCAGATGCCCTTGCAGATCACGAAGGCACAGTCAGCATAGGCAGGGGGACGGGGGGGGGGGGGGGTACAGCAATTTCCAATCTCCGTTTTGTGGATGACATTGATGGATTGCCTGGAGGGGAACAAGAACTTGAACAGCTAGTACAGAGGCTTGACACCACCTCCAGAGCCTATGGAATGGAAAGAAGTGCATATAAGACCAAAATGATGACCAACAACACCAAAGGTATGTACATGGATATCAAAGTCCAAGGCCAATCCCTCAACACAGTGCATAGCTTCAAATATTTAGAAGCCATTGTATTAGACAATGGGTCCCGACAGGAAGTCCTCTCCAGGATCGCACAAACAACTGCTGCCCTGACAAGCTTGAAGCCCATTTAGAAAGATAAGACCTTCAATCTAAATTCCAAGATAAGGCTGCTGCGCTCCCTTGTCATCTCCATCTTTTTATACGCTAGCGAAACATGGACCCTCACAGCAGATCTACAACGAAGAATACAAAGCATGAAGATGAGGTGCTACAGAAGACTTCTGGGCATTTCCTATACCCAGCACTTCATCAACAACGAAGTCCGACAGACCATCACACAAGCCATTGGACAACATGACTGTTACACTCGTTGGTTTTTTATCAGCCCGAGATTCTTGAATCCTCATAAGTGTAACTCAGAATCGTTTATCCAAGCAACCTGTTCACTCAGCAACAAGGCAGGAGTCGTCGTATGAAATTTTCCAACTTTATTCAGCGTACATCAACAACTGCATACAATCGCTCAATCACTTTTTCCACTTTCACAACTTGGTCCACACTCTACTTAGTTTAGTTTAGTTTTATAGATTAACGTCCCCGGACACATAAGCGTATAGGGGACGGTTTACTCTACTTTTTTTTTTTATCAGTTTATAGCCCCCTCTCTTCCCGATAAGGATTTTCAGAGAGGAGACTCTGATTTTACTCTACTTTTCAACTCTGCAGTACTTATATAGTCTTTCTATACTCCAGAGAACGTTCGAACGTTCCAGCGTGACGCAATTACAATCAATCAAAATAAAAATCGTCATAAGTGTCTTACGTCATACAACTTTCTTCATCCTAAAAGAATCTCTCAGCTACTAGTGGATCTATCTAGATGCTTCGATCGATAGTAAACAAGCAACCCTACAAAATTCTTTAATAATATCGACCAACGAAAATTATCAACATTATACCAAGCTTCTTCTAGCAACAACGCAAAATCCAATCAAAGGTAAATACACTCTGTTATTGAATGCTTTGCAAAACAAAACGATCGGATCTATCGTGCATGTCTCACACGTACTATCGTGCGCGTCGCAAAGGTAACAATGACATGCTCACAGTGGTGAAGAAACGGAAACTCCGATGGTATGGCCA
Source organism: Oncomelania hupensis (assembly GCA_036898135.1). Taxonomy (NCBI): domain Eukaryota; kingdom Metazoa; phylum Mollusca; class Gastropoda; order Littorinimorpha; family Pomatiopsidae; genus Oncomelania; species Oncomelania hupensis. The sequence continues at coordinate 353,247 of CM072515.1, read as the reverse complement.
CGTCACCAGAGCATCAGGCCTTGCAAAAACCATCCTGCAAGACACGGTGCAAGGAGGCAGAAGAAGAGGGCGACAGAAAAATAGGTGGGAGGACAACATTCGAAAATGGACTGGTTTGATACTGAACGAAGCGATGAGGGTTGCTGAGAACAGAGAAAGATGGAGTACGCTGGTTAAACGATCATCTGTGATGCCCCAACGACCTTTGAGTTACGGGATAGAATAGGATAGCGATTGACCGTGATATTTGTATGGCTTGCGTGACTTAATAGCAGGTCATGAAGAAGGATAATGTTAGGATGGTGGGGTACGGAGAGAAGATTGTTTTGTCAACAAATAGGCCTACAAGACAGGCCGACGGAGTAAGGTTGGGGATAGAAGAATAATTCAGTGAAAGTAACACACATTATACATTTGTCCACATATGATCCCATGCGCGCGCACATACACACACTCACACCCACACACACACACACACTTAATCTCCCTCTCTCGCTCTCCATCTCTCTCCTAAATCCCCCGTTGGGATGCCGGGGGTTTCAGTATAAATAGTATCCCCACTTTCTGGAAATGTAGTGCTTTAAATTCTCACTGTCGTTATGTTTATCAGTTTATAGTCCCCTCTCTTCCCGTAAGGATTTTCAGAGAGGAGACTCTGATATTCTCACTGTCGCTGTCTTTCGCATTTGTTCTTTCTCATTCCTGCTCTGTTCTATCAATCTGCTATACTATCTTCTTCTTCGCTAGACCAGTCACCTACCTTTTTTCTTGAAAACTCTTCCTGGACAAGACTCCTTATTTGTGTTTGAGGTCTGTTGGATCAGCTTGGGAATATTGGACGCTTTCTGCCAGGTGGTCACTAGGGCTTCCTATGATGTTATTATTTAGCAATGTAGGCATTTTATATACATGTATGTGTTTTGTTGATAATTTATAATGATGTTTGTATTCTATTTTATTTTTGTAAACCGGGGGTTCGATAAATTAGAGTATAGCCTCAGCGTCCCCTGCGTGGGATATCTTTATTGTAAAGTGACTGGCTGGTGGATCGGAGAGCTTTCAGTTTTACCACTAGGGTTGTTTCGGCAGAACTTTTATGCGGATCAGGGGTTTTCCGGTCTTGATTTGGCTCGGAAGAGTCCGCTGGACCTAAAGCAATAATAATGTAATGTCATCTCTTTCCTAAAACAGGAATTATAAAACAAAATGCATAGAACATTATCAGGAAATATTTTTGCGCTAGATTATATTAAGTATATAGTAAGTTCTTGCATGTATGCACACCCACATCACAGGTCTAGATACCACCGTGGGAAGAATTATCATTTTAAATCATTCTACTAGTAAGAATAATGAAAACACTTGGGTTTATCGGTAAAACAGTAGAGCAAAGACTCCGTACAAGGCATACAAGTCTGCTACAGGAGAAGGACTTTTTTGGTGCTAGTCAGGACATATTATCTGCCCCAAGCAGCAGCTCAGTCTCATTCAGTGGTAACCAGTCATCAACACGAGAAAGGCGTGGAAAGAAGATTATCAGCCTATCAATAAATCTGTCTTCACCCCGCTAAGCCTTCGCGTCACCACTGAGTATCAAAGGCAGTTGAGGCATGTCTGGGTAACGCTCAGTCTTGCTAGATCTCTGACACTCTGGATTTCCTCTCGTTTGGGCTCTCACTCGACTTTCGACACTGTTGGATAAAAAGATTATGGAAGTCCCTTTGTAAAATATTAATTTGCACCAATTTCAGCTAATTAATATTTATTTAGAAGCATATTTTCTCAATTATCATTTGTTTACATTGTAATATTTTTCTAAATAATATATGTTGTCGGTAAATAACTTATTATTAGTAAATAAATCTTGATATAGAAATAAGGCATTGTTGCTAAATTATGAATTATTTACCTTTATAATGCATTACTTAGCACATTGTATGAAATAATGTATTATTTGGAAATGTTTCTAAATAATGATTTGCTTCCCCATATAATGCATTATTTAGCAGAGTTTGCGAAATAATGTATTATTTAGTAGATGTTGCAAAATAATGCATCATTTACGTAAACAATTATTTGTTTAGGGACTGCAATTTTAATTATTTAGGGGATTTGCAGATACAAGTCATATTGCTATGTGTGTGGTAATAAAGAAATGGCACAATGGTGATTTTACGTTGTTTTGCGATTTAAAAGGAGGCACTGCTTTATCTCACTCCATTTTGTGTATATGTTCGTTAAAGTATTAACATAGGAGACTCTAGGGCAACAGCTCCGGACAAGGACCCATCGTTATTTCTGGATTGACGGGATTGCCTTCAGAATTAATCAACATAGAGAATCGCAAGCTAATAGCGATCTTGTGGGGGGAAAAAAAGCAGAAGCGTTGATTCCAATTTTCCACAATTCAAAACTCCTGCTACAGCCACTTCTTCTACACCTATCGGTGCGTTTTGGGGGTAAATACAAAAAGAAAACACACTTCTTTTTTCTGACAAAGATACTGAAAACACTTAACATTTCAGCACAAAACTGACCTGGACCTTTCGTTTGTGTTCGGGACGTTACAGACGTTTTATTTTCGAATTTGTGGAGTGATTTATGTTGAAAAATAAATAATTAACACACATTTTGCATACACAATCTTTGTAAAAAATAATGCATTTAATTTTAGAAGCAGTCAAATAATTTAAAAATAAACTGTTTTTAAGCGAATCCTGGAACAATGAATTGATTACATAAATAATGCATTGTTTAGCAACATCTAAATAGTGCATTAATTATTTAACAAACTCGGCTAAATAATGCATTATAAAGGGAAACAAATAATTATTTAGAAACATTTCTAAATAAAACATTATTTCACACAATGTGCTAATTCAAGTATTATATAGATATATATATTTTTTTTATTTAGCAACAATGCCTTATTTACATATATCATTATTTATTTACCTAACCAACGTATTGTTTAGGTAAATGAGTTATTTACGGAGAAAATATATTATTTCGAGAAATCTTAAATCTTACACTGTAAATAAAGGATCATTTAGAAATATGCTTCCGTATAAAGATTATCTAGCCTGAGGTGGAAAAAAGCATCGAAAAAAATCGCCAATAAATATTTTACAAAGGGAATTTCATGAAAGATTGCTGGTTTTCCAATAAATATTTTACAAAGGGAATTTCATGAAAGATTACTGGTTTTCCAATAAATATTTTACAAAGGGAATTTCATGAAAGATTGCTGGTTTTCTCACGCGGTGCAATAAATGAATTATGGTAGTCCTGCCTACTGGATTCTCTTAATCTGTCGTGAACTGGTAAAAGGTAAGGAAGAAAAGAAAAGGAAGAAAAAGAAAAGAAAGAAGAAGAACACGAAGAAGGAGGAGGAGGACGCGAAAACGAAGGACGACAACATCCTTACAACCAAAAATATTTGAAAAAAATCCAAATTGAAGGATCGGACAAAAGAAAGAAAGGAATAATAAATGAAAAATAACAGAAAGAATGTATGAATACAGATGAATAAACGCCAGTTCTCCCAGCAACAATCTCATGGGAGCGACAACAAGAGAAGAAGAAGAAAGGACCGAGAGCTTAAGCCGACGTGAAACAGATCTGTATAAAAACATCACACACTCTAGGACACAACACCATTTTTTCATAGTTCGCGTTCGCCTTTGCAGAACGTCACCAACGTTGGCTTGTTAAACACATGAAATCAGAACCGAGAGAAGTCACAAACTTAACGCTTTATAGACGTTTTTGAGAAGCAAACAAAAATGGCATCAAATAAGTCTGCTTCAGCAAAACCAAACAACTATGAACAACATAAATAACCAATTACAATCACCAACATCGTTAAATGAATGCGGGCATTAAACGTCATTATTGTTGAGAAAATGGCAATAAGGCGCTCGTTATTTTGAACCTTGGTGCACCTGACTAGATTCTCCCATGATGATCTACATTGCCATTTTAAAATGCGTCAGTGTTTGACAGTCATTTCACATGTAAGTTTCATGTCACTACCAAAGCTAATGGTAATGGCACCTGAGCCAGACTGTGTTCTATTCAAACGTTTTGTCCTCCGCTAACGGCAAACGTTTGGGGAAGTTGAACGCAATCTTATTTTGGTGGCGGGGCTCTAGTGTGCGCAAGGTATTGGTGAAAAATGGTTTTATGGTGACGGCTGCGGGTGGATTTGCCACGACGTGATAAGAAAGTAAGGGCTATTGAAGACACAATGATCCACTATCTACTAACGATGTATAAACTAGGATCAACGCTCAGGCAGCCACAACCTTGTGCTTTATCGCCACCTCGCCGTCTCTGGGATACCACAATACACATTTTACAGTCTCAAAGCATTGTGATACATTTCAAAGCATTTTCCCCTCTGATTTTATTGTAGCCCACTCTTCGAACAGATTTCACTGTAACTTAGTCTTTTGTCAGCTTTGTGGCATTATCGTCACTGTTATGTAAAACTATTTGACCAATTTGTAGAATGTTTACTTTTTTTCAGTCGACCCTAGATCCACTGTAGTGTACCCAAAGCAAATGTCATAGCGCGCTGCACAGCTCCAAATCTACTAAAGAGCTTTGGACAGACCCTGCATGCACAAAGCACTTTGATGAAGTCAGGATCAACTCCGTGTCAAATATGACGTAGACATTACGCTATACGTCAAACACAAATCCTGTACTAGGCAGGCCAGTCTGCTCCCGTTAAGCTAGTAGTCATGGGCAACCTTCAAATAGCGCGCCCTTTTACTATTTTGGAAACTGAATCAAGCTAAGCTAATTAGTTGAAATATTAATGACCGATCGACAGTTAATTTGCTCCAGGCTTTTTCCTATTATTAGTTACGCACACTGACGTAAGGCTTCAAGCGGATGCACAGCAAATAGAATATTGAGGGTGGGCTAAATAGCGAGGGAGGGAGAGGTGACTGCAGGAAGGGAGAGAGAGAGAAAGGTACGGGAGAGAGATAGAAAATTGAGAGAGAGAGAGAGAGAGAGAGAGAGAGAGAGAGAGAGAGAGAGAGAGAGAGAGAGAGAGAGAGAGAGGAAAGGGAGAGAGAGAGGAAAGGGAGAGAGAGAGGAAAGGGAGAGAGAGAGAGGAAAGGGAGAGAGAGATGAAAGGGAGAGAGAAAGAGGAAAGGGAGAGAGAGAGGAAAGGGAGAGAGACATGAAAGGGAGAGAGAGAGGAAAGGGAGAGAGAGATGAAAGGGAGAGAGAGATGAAAGGGAGAGAGAGGAAAGGGAGAGAGAGAGAGGATTGATTGATTGATTGATTGTTGCTTTAGGTCCAGCGGACTCTTCCGAGCCAAATCAGGACCGGACAACCCCCAATCCGCATAAAAGATCTGCCGAAACAACCCTAGTGGGAAAATTGAATGCCCTCCACCGGCCAGTCACTTTACAATAAAGACATCCCACGCAGGGGACGGCTGAGGCTTTACCCCAACTACTCGAACCCCCGGTTACAAAAACAAAATAGAATACAAACATCATTATAAATCATCAACAAAACACATACATATAAAATGCCTATAGTGCTAAATAATACAATCATAGGAAGCCCTAGTGACCACCCGGCAGAAAGCGTCCAACACTCCCAAGCTGATCCAACAGACCTCATACACAAACAAGGAGTCTTGTCCAGGAAGAGTTTTCAATAAAAAAGGTATGTCATTGATCTAGCGAAGAAGAAGATAGTATAGCAGAGTGATAGGACAGAGCAGGAATGGGAAAGAGTAAATGAGGAAGACAGCGACAGTGGGAATTTAAAGCACTAAATTTCCATAAAGTGGGGATACTATTTATACTGAAAACCCCCGGCACTCCAACGGGGGTACCTGTTGCCGCAGTGAATCTGTCTTGCCTACAAAGGAAAGACAGGTTTTCAACTGGGGCTTTCACTTTTCCCTTTATAGGTTAGAACAATCTACAGTGGCAAGATTGCTCATGACCCCAAGGGGTGAGAGAGAGGAAAGAGAGAGAGAGAGGAAAGGGAGAGAGAGAGGAAAGGGGGAGAGAGAGAGGAAAGGGAGAGAGAGAGGAAAGGGAGAGAGGAGAAAGGGAGAGAGAGAGGAAAGAGAGAGAGAGAGGAAAGGGAGAGAGAGAGGAAAGAGACAGAGAGAGGAAAGGGAGAGAGAGAGGAAAGGGAGAGAGAGAGGAAAGGGAGTGAGAGAGGAAAGGGAGAGAGAGAGGAAAGGGAGAGAGGAGAAAGGGAGAGAGAGAGGAAAGAGAGAGAGAGAGAGGAAAGGGAGAGAGAGAGGAAAGGGGGAGAGAGAGAGGAAAGGGAGAGAGAGGAAAGGGAGAGAGAGAGAGAGGAGGAAAGGGAGAGAGAGGAAAGGGAGAGAGAGAGTGGAAAGGGAGAGAGAGAGAGGAAAGGGAGAGAGAGGAAATGGAGAGAGAGAGGAAAGGGAGAGAGAGCGGAAAGGGAGAGAGAGAGGAAAGGGAGAGAGAGAGGAAAGGGAGAGAGAGGAAAGGGAGAGAGAGAGGAAAGGGAGAGAGAGAGGAAAGGGAGAGAGAGGAAAGGGAGAGAGAGGAAAGGGAGAGAGAGAGGAAAGGGAGAGAGAGGAAAGGGAGAGAGAGAGAGAGGAGGAAATGGAGAGAGAGAGGAAAGGGAGAGAGAGGAAAGGGAGAGAGAGAGTGGAAAGGGAGAGAGAGAGGGGAAAGGGAGAGAGAGAGGAAATGGAGAGAGAGAGGAAAGGGAGAGAGGGGAAAGGGGGAGAGAGAGAGAGAGGAAAGGGAGAGAGAGAGGAAAGGGAGAGAGAGAGGAAAGGGAGAGAGAGAGATGAAAGGGAGAGAGAGATGAAAGGGAGAGAGAGAGAGGAAAGGGAGAGAGAGAGATGAAAGGGAGAGAGAGAGGAAAGGGAGAGAGAGAGGAAAGGGAGAGAGAGAGAGGAAAGGGAGAGAGAGTGTGACTTTTTGTTTATTGTTGCTGGGCTCTGCACAATGGAATGCTATTACCCACTGTCTTCAGTCTATGGGGATCGCTAGTAATCTCCCTGTGACTTAACTTAATACATTTATTTGTTTAGCTCGGTCTGCGTTTAGGCTGGGGTACAGAGATAGAAAAATGGTAAAAGATCACTGTCACACTAGCTTTCACACGGCTATGAAATATATGTAGTCCAGCCACTTGCTAACAGTAAAAATCACACATTTATTTCCTCTATACTATACACGATCTTCGAAGTACGAAACTAACTTAAAAGTTCAAATGTCAATGCGAATGGTTCACTCTTAATAGAGCTAGGCAGCTACTTTATCTTCATCGGGCACTGGAGACTTTCTGCCCTAATGGTCAGAGTTCTTGAAGAGTGGACTACTGTGGTCCTTTGTTAGTTTTAGTGCACTGTTTCGAGGGGCACTTAACTGAGTGGTTGAAGCGCTGCATTGTGGTTGATTCTGTGACAAGCTGTGTTGTCGTGGAATCTTCTCCCTGTGGCCAGACGGGTGGGCTATCTTCGCGCAGTGCTTTCGATGCCTCGGCAGCCAACGTTCAGCGACGACTTGTTTTTGTTGTTCGCCTAGCTGAACTCACGATACAATGCCTGCTCGTCTGTAACATATGAGCCGAAATTCTGCACAACCCTGTATACTAGGTGTGTGCAGAGCGTCTCACTGAAGGCCGAAGTAGCCCTCAGTGATTAGCTCCACATCTCTATATATAAGTGACGAACATTGTGCTAAGTCCGTGGTCCACTGGAATCTCCACTCTAATTTCCTATACATATACAAATATAAATCGTGGCTAACTATACACATAAAGAAATAAGTAATATTATACACATTCTCTGGTACAGCCACTGGTCTGCAAGCATACATATAGGTTAAACAACAGTGGGTTCGAACGTAATACAACATGGCGTCGGCCGGTCGTATTCGCCACGTGGTCACTCAATGTTGGACTAACAATTTCAAATCTATGCATAGCAAATTCCACAAACATAATTCAACAATAATATAAATACATCACGATGAAACAGAAGTATGTTCATGTACCTTTTTGACAATGTCAGGCCGTGGCTAACTTGATTGAATTCGAATATTCAACAAGCCCTGCTTCCCTTGTCTATCAGTGGAGAGATTTCTGCTAGAGCGTACCTGTGTACTGCTCGGCGTTTCACTGTAGACTCACTTTCTACCGCTCTGCTTGAATCAGCCAGAACTGGTTCTACCTACTCTAGCTGTGTTCTCATTGGATGAAAAATCCGATTGGCTGTAAAATCGAAGCTCTATCACAGGCTGCGATGATGTCACTAACTGTGCTTGGGTCAAGCTACAACTGTGTTACGCATGATCACTTCTGTCGTCTGCTTCAGACTAACAGTAACCTTCTAAGTTTACACTGACCAAACAAGGCAAAAACTCAAATTGTGCGGGGTAAACTGGGCCTCTTGTTATAGAGAGAAGTACGGGGGAGAGAGAGAGAGAGAGAGAGAGAGAGAGAGAGAGAGAGAGAGAGAGAGAGAGAGGAACGGGAGAGAGAAAGAGAGAGAGAGAGAGGGGAACGGGAGAGAGAGAGAGAGAGAGAGAGAGAGAGAGAGAGAGAGAGAGAGAGGAACGGGAGAGAGAAAGAGAGGAATTGAAGAGAGGTAGCTGCAGTTAGGCGAGGGGGGGAAGAGGAAAGGTAAAGAGAGGTGATTGCAGGTAAAAAGAAGCGGGTGGGGTAGGGGGAGGGGGGGGAAGAAGGTTCATTAAGTTGACGAAAGGGAAGTAAGTCGTTGTGGGAAACATTTTAATTTCAGTCAAATGCGCATAAGAAAGTCAAGGTCATCGTAGGTCATAATACATTCCTAACTTCTGGCATTACTTTCACAACATCACATTCATTTTCATACCTACTGACGTTGCACTAAATTGCCCTCAGTGACTTATTACCGGACCTCATCTTTTCCCTCATGTTTAAGGTAATTTTAAAGGTAATTTAGGAAGCATTAAAGCTAGCAGGTCGCTCAGAGCAATCAAATTGACCTCTTGACAGTTCTAGAACATCTCCCTTTCCCCCCGTTCCCCGGTCATAGTCATCAAGGCACACGCTGAAGACGTGTAGCTCATAATCATCAAGGCACACGCTGAAGAGGTGTAATCTAATTTTTCACATGTTTTGAGAGAGAGAGAGAGAGAGACAGACAGACAGACAGAGACAGAGACAGAGACAGAGACAGACAGAGAGACAGAGACAGAAAGAGATTACAATTTTATTTTTAAATTCAGTAATCTTCCTTACAACATAAATCTTGGCAAACGGAGTCATAAACTAGAATTAGAAACAAGTCGGGAAGCCATTGAAACGTACTTCCTGACACTGGCATACATAGCCGATAAAATAAGCGTTTACAAAAGTGTTCATTAGAAACAAGATGCCAATCGATTCAAATGAATTTCCAGACACTGGCATACGTAGCCGATAAAATCAGCTTTTGCGAAAGTGTTAATTAGAACCAAGATGCCAAGCGATTCAAATGAATTTCCAAACACTAGTATACGCAGCCCATAAAATCAGCGCTTACAAAAGTGTTGATGTTGTTGGCGATGTTTTGACTGGGGTTTATTCTAACGAAGCAACATGAACACATGGAGTCATAGCCCACAATCTGAACTATAACGAAGCAACATGAACACATGGAGTCATAGCCCACAATCTGAACTATAACGAAGCAACATGAACACATGGAATCATAGCCAACAATCTGAACTAGAACGAAGCAACATGAACACATGGAGTCATAACCCACAATCTGAACTATAACGAAGCCACATGAAAACATGGAATCATAGCCCACAATGTGAACTATAATAAAGCAACATGAACACATGGAATGATAGCTCACAATCTGAACTATCTGCAGCGCAAGTAAAAACTGACCAAAAAGCTCAAGTTTAGATACAGCGCAAAACGTGTTTAGAAAATGGCCAAGCATAATTTGTGTATTTGCAGATTTTTCTGGATTTATTTAGAAAATGGCCAAGCATAATTTTTGTATTTGCATATTTTTCTGGATTTATTTAGAAAATGGCCAAGCATAATTTGTGTATTTGCAGATTTTTCTGGATTTATTTAGAAAATGGCCAAGCATCATTTTTGAATTTGCAGATTTTTCTGGATTTATTTAGAAAATGGCCAAGCATAATTTTTGTATTTGCAGATTTTTCTGGATTTATTTAAAAAAATGGCCAAACATAATTTTTGTATTTGCAGATTTATCTGGATTTATTTAGAAACACAAATAACTCAAATAATGAAATTGAAGTGACTGTGTGCATGACAATGTAGTCAACACATAGGACAGTTAAATTAGTGCAATCAGTATGTTTGAGTGCGTGTACGTGCACCCGTGTTTGTGTCTATGTGTCTAAGTGTCTTTGTCTATGTGTTTAAGTGTCTGTGTCTATGTGGCTGTATCTGCCTATGTTTCTGTGTCTATGCCTGTGTGCACACGTAAGCGCCTACTTTGCTATAGCTGGGTGTGTGTGATGGCGGTGGGATGGGGTGTTTCTTTCATCGAGCTCTCCTTTTTTCCAGGTCGGCAGTTCGCAAGCAGCGTAAGTGACAGGTTGATCGGGTGCACACGTCTAATTCAGACTGCACAGCCCTGGTCCTTTGTGCAGTACTGAGGACCCACTGCTTCACCACTCCGCCATGTAGGAACCTTCATAAGACTTTCCTGCCCTAGTACTGTATGTCTGGTCGTTCAGACTGCATAGCCCTGGTCCTTTGTACAGTACTGACGACCCACTGCTGCACCACTCCGCCATGTAGGAACCTTCATAAGACTTTCCTGCCCTAGTACTGTATGTCTGGTCACTACCAATGTGCACGGCAAGTGTAAACGTACAACTTTGTGTTTTTTTTTCTTTTTTTCCTTTTCAACATAACCCAACAGCGCCTTGAGTTTTTTCGCAGATTGACAATCAAGTGAAACTGTCCACTTTTGTGTGTGTGTGTTTGTGTGTGTAGGTGTGTGTGTGTGTGTGTATTTGTGTGGGTAGGTGGGTGGTGGGTGGGTGGGTGTGTGGGTGTGAGTTTGTGTTTGGAGAGAGAGAGAGAGAGAGAGAGAGAGAGAGAGAGAGAGAGAGAGAGAGAATGGCATTTACCTCCCCCGAATAAGGATGAACAAAAATTCGTCTGCTACTAAAGTCGCTGTCTATTCAGGACCGTATACACGAAGAAAGGTTAGTAAGAATTTTAAGATTGTATAACCTGGAACGCCAGGGATCACTACGAACCAAGTTTTGCTAGTGAATCTAAAGTTCTGCATTATCAAGGTCGTAGTTTAGAACTGATTGGTAGGAAACACACGTTCCACCACCTGCACGGGACAGTTCTCTTTTCTTTGCATCGCACAGACATGACAGAGAAATACACCTTAAGATGCATGACTGATTTGTGCATGTACCAGACATATTCACAGCTTCATATTTTTACTAAAAACATTCACCGAAAACTTGCTATTTTTCCCCCGTAAAATCACAGACTGGCGAAAGAACATTTTGATTTCTACCCAAAAAAGTATTCAGGAACTAACGTCACGTAGGCGCAGATGCGATCCTTCCAAAAATAAACCAGGGAACAACCACCAAAAATATTTTGGTTGAGTTGCAAAAAGTTCCTATTACCATATGTTTCTGTTTATCTTTGTTTCTTTTTGGTCACCCCGGTGCAAATAAATCCAAGGTCTAAAACCAAGATCTGTATCTCAGTCAACGGCAAGCTGGGAATCTGCACTTCATTTGCATAAGGCAGATATTCCATAATCCCTTTCTATCCTTTCGCAACGCCCGTTGCAACTGACTTGAATGAAGAAAAAGAAAAAAGAACAACAAAATTGTCACTAGCCCTGAACCCTGAGGTAACACATTTTATAGATCTGTTGCGAGAGAGAGAGAGAGAGAGAGAGAGAGAGAGAGAGAGAGAGAGAGAGAGAGAGAGAGAGAGAGAGAGAGAGAGACAGACAGACAAAGACAGAGACAGACAGAGACAGAAATCGAAGACAAAACTTTAATAGGTTAATAATAATTGCATTAGGTCCTATGGACCTGTCTTGCAGCTTGTCCTTACTAAAAAAATCAAAACTAAATAATTAACATAACAATAATTTGAAACTAACATATTCTTAATTATTTGTTACCATTGTTCAGGTATATTATATAACCCTAACCCTAACTCTAACCCAGGAATATTATATAACCCTAACCCTAACTCTAACCCAGGTATATTATACCTGAACAATGGTCAGAAATAACTAAGATTATTAATGCACCTAATTACACATACTCCCCCCTTCCTATCCCCCTCCGATACTCCTTCCCTTCTTCACCCCCCATCCACGCACACACACACACACACATGCACACACACACACGCGCGCGCACTCACAAATTCATTCATACTCAAAAACTTAAATTGTCGCAGGGTAGACAAACATGTTAAGTATTAGGAGCAAAGGGTAAATAAAAATTGGTGTAGTCTAGTTTTAAACGGTGTTAATGTTTTACTTTCCTTTACTTCTCGTGGTAGAGAATTCCACACGCTTGGATCAGAATTCAATAGAGATGTTTTAAATATGTCTAAGCGTGGTTGTGGGAATGTTAAATTATGTCTGAAAGATGAGTAACGAGATGATGATTTGCTAAACAGTGCTTTTAAACAAGCAGGAGCTCGATTGTTCAAAAGTTTATAGTTGTAATGAAGGTGTTTGTTTAGGGTTGGAGGGGATTGTTCAGAATGTTATACATTAAAAGGGTTTTGTTGTAATGAAGGTTTTTGTTTAGGGTTGAAGTGTTGTTAAAAAAGCAGGAGCTCCATTGTTGAGAATGTTATACATTAAAAGGGCTTTGTTGTAATGAAGGTGTTTGTTGTAATGAAGGTGTTTGTGTAGGGTTGGAGTGCTGTGGGAAGGAGTGGGGAAGAGTGGGAGCGGGGGGGGGGGGGGGCATGCCCGATATTTTTAATTTCGAATCAGTTGTGATAGAAGTGTTGAGGATAAGTAATCTTGCAGCTCTGCAGTCAACAAATTTTTTTAAAACAATGCATCCCCGCAGCCGTCTCATAGTGTTGATGCAAAATCAATGTGAGGTTTAACATTATTAAAAAATGTTTTGCGTATTAGTTACTGATTAGTGAGAGAGAGAGAGAGAGAGAGAGAGAGAGAGAGAGAGAGAGAGAGAGAGAGAGAGAGAGAGAGAGACAGAGAGAGAGAGAGAGAGAGAGAGAGAGAGAGAGAGATTATTGTTTGTTTACATCTTGTCCATCTTGTACCCACTAATAGTTTCATAACCGCAAACCCACCTCTCCTTTCTAAAAACAAAAAAAGTATCTGAAATCATCTAACACTGGTCTTATGTCATAATGTAAACGGTTGACTACTTGTTCCTGACAACAGACAGATACCTTAACGTTCCATGTTTGAAATGAACAAATGCAAACAAGCTATGGCTCACTTCACAGATTCAATTCATTATAAGCGGGGCGCGGAGATCAAAGGACGAGAGACTGAATCTTGGAATTCAAAATCCTAAAAGAAAATGTCAAATGTATGCTTCCTGTCATTGCCTTCGTTGATCTATGCTTGTGTCTACTAGCGACATTTTCTCCCATGTTTTTCGTAACCGCCCTTCCGTAACTACGGACCGCTGTCCTAAGGCAAGCCTGTCCTTTTTATGTTTCTTACACACATTTCTTGTATCCTCATAAAATCCTACACCAGCGTTCTTGGTCTATCGATCACCGTGATTCAGGCGGTAATATTAACGTTGCGGTAATATAAATGTTGCACAAGGCCGCACAGTGTTCAAAGTGACATTGACTGCAGAAATAGAACAAGGACCTCATTAACCCCTTGCAACCCACGCTGCATCCCTCCATGTGTTCCCATATCTGGCAGCTATTTTTGACTGCCATTGACGTCAAGGTGTGAATGTAATGTTAAAGAGAGGTCTACCCACGCGGCGTATCCTAACTCAACAGACTTCTGATAATGCACGTTATAAACACTGTGGAAAGAAAACCCACAAACTCCTCTCATCTTTCTGTGGATGAAAACCCAAAATGCTAACATGCTTGCTTAGCTGTACGCTGGTCCAGCTTACAGCATAACAAATTAAGTTATGGCGCGTTCACAAAAGCTTTGGTTTGGCTGCGATATTAGCTATTTTAATATTAATAACACAAAACTTTATTGTCTTGTTGACTTCACAAACGCTTACGATGCGATTTCGGGTGTCGCGACAAAGTCAGTTAGGCACGAGCATAGTCTACAACAAACAGCCGCTGGGGATCGGCGTCGGATCTGATACGGTCGAGTGCGCGACATAAACCCTGACCAGACGTTACGGTCAGTACGATCGCACGAGATACCTCAGGGTTGTGTCTTGCCCCTAGCACAAAAACAACAGAAAAACAAAAAAGTTCCGCTATGCGAGGCGTTTCAAAAGTTCAAACGACTACAACCCTGATATTTTGCATACTGATGGACGAGTAAAGCCCATCTCTCTCTCTCTCTCTCTCTCTCTCTCTCTCTCTCTCTCTCTCTCTCTCACTCACTCCTTTGATCTGTCATAACCGTGGCGTATATAAATTTACGAGGTGCAAGACGCATAAACAAAAATATGTACGGTTGAGAAGGGGATCGCGATTGACGGCAATTTATGCAACGTGTGTCGGCTGACACAGTTTTAGGATTTGCCGCGTAAAAAAAAAAAAACAGAGTGGTAAAACTAACGGCACGGCGGAATTGAAATATTCAAACAGACGTCTGATCAACGGCATTTCAAAAATGCGGAAAAGAAAGGGGGAAATAGCTTCTTCCAAATATGCGGTCACTGGCGGAAACTGGGTTTAATTGTTGGCTGTATAGTTGCTGAATAGCTCGCATGATGGTTTCATGATGATCATGACTACCATTGATTACTGTAACAATGACGACGATGAAGACGCCGACGACGCCGACTATGATGATGATGATGATGATGATGATGATGATGATGATGATGATGATGATGATGATGATAATGATGATGATGATGATGATTATGATGATGATGAAGACGCTCGAAGGCAATAAACTACTGCTACTCCTATTTTGACTTCGACGACGACAACGATGTTGATGGTTTCAAAGCCATGGCTGTCATAACTAGCGGAACACTGAAACGTTGGCCGTTGCGGCTCCAGGATGGCAGACCCCACTGCCTTACCTCACAGCGTGATAAGCACGCCAGAAATACCCCACTCCCACTTCACAGCCGGAGACGACGGCGGAACAAAAGCAATATTATTTCTGTCTGTCAGCGAAGGAACACGACTCACTGCTGTATGAGAAGTATGCATCAGGGCAAGTATTCACCACCTCAGGTCACAGAAGCACAAACATTTAGGATAGTGAAACACCGCGCTCAGTATCTGAGGCTGCCGAGCAGGACTATGTCTGAGCACAGTCTTATGGCTCAACAGGGCCTGATGCTCCGAGCGAGACCCTTGTGTTGTGCGGTGAAAGTGTTTATTAATGTGCCATAGTAAACAGCAAGGCTTATTTTCTATCGTTTGTTTGCACTCATTCTTCGCAATCAGGATATTGCACTAAGGAAATGTTTCCCACAGGTCTTGAATTCACATCATAGAATTCCCTGGGGTTTCCTTAAAAAGAGAGGATCCAATGTGTATTTCAGCATCCCATCGGCACTCCAGCGCAAGTGTCTGCGCTCTCTCTCTCTCTCTCTCTCTCTCTCTCTCTCTCTCTCTCTCTCTCTCTCTCTCTCTCTCTCTCTCTCTCTCTCTCTCCTGCTATATTGGAATTCGATACAATGTTTAGGTCAAAAATGGTTTATTCAAGAGACAAGCAATACACTATACAGAACACATAACGATAAAGGGCCAAAGAACTTTTATTAGTATCAGTTATTTCCCTTTGATTAGTATCCATTATTTGCCTTTGATGAGTTTTTCCCCATAGTTATTTATGTAATAAGCCAAAGCACTTAAGTCTGCTATGTAGTGACAATAACTAGGTGCGCTCATAGTCCTGAAGCCTTTGTTGTGGTCACAGACATCGTCAAAACACTTGCAATGGCACGTGCATGCTCATCGTCATGGTGACGTACGCCTTTGTTTAACAGGTAACAGTATCAGTTGTTACAGCTGTCACGTCCAGATTTCGTACACTCCATTAAGTGGAGAGGGGGTGTACAGGCGACATTGGTGATTAGGATGTACAGTGGTGATTAGGATGTACAGTGGTGATTAGGATGTACAGTGGTGATTAGGATGTACAGTGGTGATTAGGATGTACACTGGCCTGTACTACAGAACCCATAGTAGAGCTCAGTTCTCTCCTCCCTTTACCGCAGTCAGTACTAGTCTTTTACTGTGGTGGCCGATAACGGGAAAAGCATGTTCATACTCACAGCGACTAACGGCTTTCTCTTACATGTAACCTGCATCATGGGTTAACAGGTGCCAAAGGTAGTTTACGACAGCCTCCATGTAACAACACCATCAGACCACAGGGCGATGCCGTGAAGAGCGCTCACCGGATCTCCACAGAGTGGTTGTTTCCCCTTTCCGACCACTGCCGCACTCCAGAGACAGGGAGGGACGGCACAGATAACCAAAATGTTAGTCGGAAATAAGCGTCTTCTTACCACAAACGATGTGTTTCTGCCCTTAGCGACGTAAAGACTTTTTTTCCCCCCGCAAACCCGACCTAAGCGCCTTTTTACCGCCATTCCTGTCTAGCTAGCGCAAACACGCCTAAGAGCGAGAGGAAAGCGATGCAGAGTACTGGGAATGGGCGTCTTGGCTGTGAAGATTGCCTTTTATGTTTGTCTCGTCTCCGGCATCAGTCTTCCACTTCTTGACGACCACAGGCCATGAATTCAGCCTACCTGAATCCAAATAAACAACATAAAAAAACAACATCTGCAATGTTATCTGTTTGTAGGGGATTGCTGCTAACAGGACTAAATACAAGTTCAGATTTTTACTTCAAGTCAAAGTAAAAACCGTTCCCTTATAACGCCGACTCACGGTTGATCTGGTACATATAATCGAACCCCTGGCGACGATGTGGCGATGATGCGGCAAGTCTGTGTCGTGCATCACCGAGCTACGTTAAAAGTTCAAGGTCGCCCAAGATTATTTAGGCTCCTAGCAAAAGGGGCTATTAGCTAAATAGGGTGAAAAAAGTGGATGGGGGGTGGGTGGGAGCTTCTTTGTTTTAGTGTTTGAGGGTTAGGGTGTTAATAAGTGGAACAGTTGTGGATGAAACAGTGTTATTAGTTTTAGTGTTTGAGGGTTAGGGTACCGAGAACAGAGAAGAAGAAGAAATCCTCCCAATTCTCCGAGAAGAAGTAGAAGGCAGCAGTACAGTCGCTGAAGAAAGGAAAGTCAGCGGGAGTGGACAACATACCCGCGGAACTGATTCAAGCAGGAGGAGAAGCGATGATTGACGCCCTCACCATTATCTGTAACAAGATTTGGCAGAGGGGAGAGTGGCTTACACCATGGACCCAGTCGCTTGTCATCACTCTTCCCAAAAAGGTAACCTTTAGGAGTGTGAAAATTAACGCACCATCAGCCTCATCACCCATCCCAGCAAGGTCCTCCTGAAAATAATACTCAACAGATTGAAACCCCAAGCTGAGCAAATCACAGCTGAAGAACAAGCAGGATTCAGGGCAGGGCGAAGTGCCACTGAACAGATTTTCAACCTCAGAAAAATCTGCGAGAAATACCTACAGCACCAACAACATCTATATCGTGAGTCCGTAGACTTAAAGAAGGCCTTTGATCGAGTCTGGCATGCAGCTCTGTGGGCAACCATGAGTGTGTACAACACCAGCCCTAAAATTATTGAAGTCATCAAAAACCTGTATGAAAAGGCTACCAGTGCAGTCCTCCACAACAGCGCCATCGGAAACTGGTTCAGAACAACAATCTGTGTGCGTCAAGGATGCCTACTCTCTCCAACACTCTTCAACATCTTCCTAGAGCGCATCATTTCAGATGCCCTTGCAGATCACGAAGGCACAGTAAGCATAGGGGGTAGAGCAATCTCCAACCTTCGTTTTGCGGATGACATTGATGGATTGGCTGGAGAGAAACAAGAACTTAAACAGCTGGTACAGATGCTTGACACCACCTCCAGAGCCTATGGAATGGAAATAAGTGCACAGAAGACCAAAATGATGACCAATAACACCAATGGCATCAACACGGACATAAAAGTCCAATGTCAAACCCTCAACACAGTGCATAGCTTCAAAGATTTAGGAGCCAGTGTATCAGACAATGGGTCCTGAAATGAAGTCCTCTCCAGGCAAACAACTGCTGCTCTGGCAAGGTTGAAGCCCATTTGGAAAACAAGACCATCAGTCTACATTCCAAGGTAAGGCTGCTGCGCTCCCTTGTCATCTCCATCTTCCTATACGAGAGTTGGACAGAGTAGGCATCCCTGACGCACACCCATTGTTGTTCTGAACCAGTTTCCGATGGCGCTGTTGTGGTCGACTGCACTAGTAGCCTTGTCATACAGGCTTTTGATGACTTCAATAATTTTAGGGCTGATGTTGTACACTCTCATGGTTGCCCACAGAGCTGCATGCCAGACTCGGCCAAACGCCTTTTTGAAGTCTACGAACACATGATATAGATGTTGTTGGTGCTGTAGGTACTTCTAACAGATTATTCTAGGTTGAAAATCTGTTCAGTGGCACTTCGCCCTGTCCTGAATCCTGCTTGATCTTCAGCTATGATTTGTTCAGGTTGGTGTTTCAACCTGTTGCGTATTATTTTCAGGAGGACTTTGCTGGGATGGCTGATGAGGCTGATGGTGCAAGTTACACAAGTCATTTCCACAATTAATTACCTGTTATACAAATCATTTCCAAAATTAATTACCCTTAACAGAAGTGAATTCCACAATTAAGTACCTGTTACACAAGTCATTTCACAATTAATTACCTATTAAACAAGTCATTTCCACAATGAATTACCTGTTACACTAGCCATTTGCACAACTACCTGTTACACTAGCCATTTCCATAATTATTTACCTACACTGACATGCACATTTCTCGCTTCTTCCCCTTTGCAAGGATTTTTGCCTGTGCAGTATGGCCCCTCTCTCCACCTCACAAACCCACCTCTCTCTCTCTCTCTCTCTCTCTCTCTCTTTCGCTCTCTCTCCTTCTCTCTCTCTCTCTCTTCTCTCTCTCTCTCTCTCTCTCTCTCTTTCTCTCTCTCTCTCTCTCTCTCTCTCTCTCTCTCTCTCTCTCTCTCTCTCTCTCTCTCTCTCTCTCTCTTTCTTCCCCAGCTCTCTGTAACGCGGTAGATGATTCAATTTTGCGGAAAGAAGGCAAAGTAGTTAGTCTGCTTTCCACATACTACATAAAGTGCATTCGGGGATTTAACAACAGCAGACTGAGCAACAGCGCAAATCTTCTCTCTAGAATTACGCATGTCCATGATCCAGTTAACCTAAGCTGTCATATAACGTTTCTAAACAGTTGACTTTTGTTTAATCCATGTAAACCTGTCCACATACGTCACACATCAAGTAGCCTACATAGAAGCTGCATTTTCAATAACAATAATACCACGACGTTGCCGAGATACACAAGTGTACACAGTTAACTCCACATGCATGTCTTCACTACACATCAGTAAAGTCCAATAGGCGGTTAACTAGTACAGGGGCGTCGCACACGGAGGGGCAGGGGGGGCACCTGCCCCCCCCCCCCCCCCAATAATTTGGCCAAAAAAAAAAAGAAAGAGAGAGAGAAAGAAGAAAAGAAGAAGAAGAAGAAGAAGCTTTGCAGCATCATGAAATGTCAGCCTCCCAAGCCCAGGAGATTGCCAAGATGACCAGGGAGACTTTGTGCAGCATCAGAAGTGATGAGGCATTTCACCTTTTTTGGAAGAAAACCTGCCGCCAAGCAAAGTCTCACAGGTGAACGATCCATATTTACCAAGACAACAAAGAAGACCGGCAAGGTTAGAGGAAGGATGCAGTGCTCCAGAATTCCCAAGCACTGTTGAAGACCACTACCGGGGAATTTATTTTGAGGCCCTGGACAGTCTTACAACGTGCCTGACTGATCGTTTTGATCCACATGATTTTGAAACTTACTCCAAATGTGAACAGCTCCTTTTGAATGCAGTGAACGGCCAGGACTATGACAAGCAGTTACAAGATGTCTGCGACTTCTATGGGCAAGACCTTGACCAGTCAAGGCTCTCAGTTCAGCTTCAGATTCTTGCACAAGAAATGTCTGGTGGGAACAAGAAATTGTCAGCCGTTGTTCAGCATTTCAAGTCACTGTCTGTCTCAAAGCTAGCTCTCATGTCTGAGGTTGGGCTTTTACTGAAGCTCATTTTGGTCATGCCTGCCACCAATGCCGTGAGCGAAAGAACTTTCAGTGCCATGAGGAGGATCAAGAACTACCTCAGGTCAAGCTCAACAGAAGAGCGTCCGAACCACTAGATGCTGCTCCACGTCCACAAACAAAGGACGGATTCCTTGGATTTGGTTAAGCTTGCCAATACTTTTGCATCTTCTCAGCACCGCAGAGAAGTGTTTGGAACTTTCAGCGTCCTGGACAACTGCAAGCTGGGTGTGATTACCAAGACAAAAGGCACTCAGACAGACAGTATTTTGCTTTAGAGAAACTGCGAGTAATATACGCCCTAGTAAAACAAACTGATCAATTGACTGATTTTCTGAAACTGGTAGTGGAAGTGTTTGGTCATTATATGTATGCAATATGCAAAACGAGTTGTGATTTATAGAGAAGACACAATTTCAACCTAGATGATCTTGCGGCAGGTAATTAATGTTCGTGTTTCCTGGTTTTAATCATTATCACATATCGCTAATCATGTATTTGTAGTTTCTGGAAATGAATCTTGTATTTTCAGTATAGAAGAACATAAATAATTAAATGTTTTTACTCTCAGTCTTTCAGTTGGATGAAGGTACGAGGATATATTCAGGGGCGGATCTGGGGGGGGTGCACCGGGTGCACGTGCACCCCCCCACGGACGACCAAAAAAAAAAAAAAAAAAAGAAGAAGAAGGAAAAGAAGAAGAAGAAAGAAGAGGAAGGAGAAAAAGAAGAGGAAGAAGAATATTCAGAATATCCATAATATTCATAATAATCATCATGCTAATAATCATGCTAATAATCATCAGCAGCAGCAGCAACAGCAGCATAATGATACTACTACTACTACTACTACTACTACTACTACTACTACTACTACTACTACTACTACTACTACTAATAATAATAATAATAATAATAATAATAATAATAAAAAGAAGAAGAAGAAGAAGAAGAATAGAGGACAATAATAATAATAATAATAATAATAATAATAATAATAATAATAATAATAATAATAATAATAATAATAATAAAGGACAGTAATAATAATAATAATAATAATAATAAGAAGAAGAAGAAGAAGAAGAAGAAGAAGAAGAAGAAGAAGAAGAAGAAGAAGAAGAAGAAGAAGAAGAAGTTGTTTAATGTATTTAAAGTCTTTCCACCAAAGTGATACAATAATAATTTATTTAAAGTCTTTCCACCAAAGTGATACAATAATAATAATAATAATAATAATAATAATAATAATAATAATAATAATCGTCATTTACCTCAAAGATGCTGAAAAAGCGCTATATAAGAATGATAAATAATAATAATAATAATAATAATAATAATAATAATAATAATAATAATAATAATAATAATAATAATGCATTCTCTCCTATTTTCTTTCCCATATGAATCCCTGCCCTCTTCACGCCTCAATCTCCTGTTACCCCCACCCCCTCCCTCCTTTCCTCTTTCGTTTACTCACACTCACCAATCGGCCTACACATGTTAGACATGTAACAGCTCAACTTCAAAGAACGCCGGCCAATTATGACGTGTAACATCCGCTAAAACGTCATACGCCGCTTGCATTTTGCGTTTATGTAAGAGGTTTATTTTCAATGTAAAACATTTATTTCCTTGTGCGCTGAGCTCATTGTTGATAGAAGCGGGGACTGTCCAGCCTGTAGACTAAACAAGCACAGTGTCAATGATTAGCGCATGATGACAAGACCGGAAATTGGGCGAGAATACCTCTGCTTATTTCGTTTAATTACACTCCTCTCATTCCAGCTCTATGTAGAAGAGTTCATTTTATATTGTGTCACTCTTTATTTAGATAGACGTCAAAGAAGCAACAGCCTAGCGTTGTTGCACAGCATTAGTGTTAGTTACCAGTTTTTAGGAGTATTTCTATTTTGTGAAAAGACATTTTATATTGTGCTGAACCATTTTGTGACCTACCTCACACTGAAGTGGTATGTACATATTTTGTTTGATAATGATGATAGGGATAGAGATAAAGATATTTATAATTTATTTTATTTGTCGTTTATTCTTGTTAATATTATTCTAATCCTGTTTATTCCTAAAATGTATATTTACAGCAGTTATAGCAACAGCTTGATCTAAGTACAATTAGGTAGCAACTCAACAACAAAAGAAAGTGTAACACATGTATGTCAGGGCGTTTTGCCCATAAACTGTTGTTTAAAAAGAATAACTGTTCTTTGCTATGAATCTGAGGTAAGATACAAAAACTTCTCTCTAACCCCCCCCCCCCCCCCCCCCCCCAAAAAAAAAAAAAAAAAAAAAGTGCACCCTCCCGCGTGAACCTGCTGATCCGCCCTTGATATATTACAGGGTGCGTCCCGCTTGTCAGCCCCCCACCCCGTCGACAGGGTTGCCCCCCCCCCCCCCCCCCCCAATATTTTTGACCGTGCGACGCCCCTGTAGTATAGATGTAAATTCAATATCAAAACACAACATGCAGTTTGACACTCCTGCAGCTTTACAGATGAGTTTTTATGCAGACACCATCAGCAGCAGATTCCTAGACAGAGCCTGTGTTTGCAATGTGAACAAGAATCATCCAGTGTTACACATGCACACACACAGACATCAACACACACGCACTCACACCCACACGCACGCACACACAAGCGCGAGCATGAGATTGAAGTATAGGTCCCTAGACCCTGTGTTTTCAATCAACGTGATTGAGCTTTCCTCCATTCAGACAGTACAAGCAAGCTAGAAGCAACAATTAAATTACCTAGAAGAGGTGTTCACAATAAGGAAATGTAATTACATTCCACGTATACACACAGGCACCTCCCAAGCAGTAAGTTTACAAACAAAAATCATAGCGCGGTACTTCAACCTGTGTTTTCAATATCAGACAAAAATAATGAAGTTCTCCTCCCTTGTGACAAACAGACAACAAACTTTAGGCTGAAAAACAAATACGTTAACTGCAACCTGGGGTTTCTATTATAAATAAGGACTGCCCAAAACCTAATTGTTCAAGATGGCAGATACCATAGTAACAGATGCAGCCATAATTAAACTTACTTTTCTTAATGTTGTTGACTAGTTGCTCAATATTGCTCCAATTTAATTAACAACAGTCTTTGAAATAAGAAAATGTGGCTCACTAATGCAAGAAACACTATCCAAATCTGTTTACATTGCTACCATAAAATATATTGGTATAAATGCGGGCACATTTATGTGAAGTGCAAACAGTATGTCCAAAAGTCGTATTAGAATCGCTTACTAATGCAAGAAACACTATCCAAATTTGTTAACATTACTACCATAAAATATATTGGTATAAATGCGGGCACATTTATATGATTGAAGTGCAAACAGTCTGTCCAAAAGTCGTATTAGAATCGCTTACTAATTCAAGAAACACTATTCACATTTGATTACATTACTACCATAAAATATATTGGTATAAATGCGGGCACATTTATATGAAGTGCAAACAGTCTGTCCAAAAGTCGTATTAGAATCGCCAACAACTTATCCAGATGAATTTGGACTGACGAGCTATTCGTTTCAAAGTTGCTTAGCTCTGATATCCTTCTGTCGTTTACACTCAGAACTCAACAACCCAACACCGAGAATCTTGGACTGAGAAGCTACGCACTTTATAGTTAAATAGCGCATATCCCCCGGTTGATGATTCTCAGTGTTGTTGCATTTTACCGTTGCTGCAATCCAGTCGACAATGCTTGCAGTTTGAGCAATGAAAGATTACCACGATACAGCCACACATCCTAATGTCTCAACCGTCCTCAGTCCATTAAAAAGGTTGACAACAACCTGTACTTGGCCAGCCAGCGGTTAAATCACATTCCTGCCTGTCCACCTTCGGACAATCCCACAACTGACACAGAATGATGCACTCACCACCATTTGCATGTTAACCCTCTCAATTCTCCTATTACTTCTCAGCTTCCGACATCACTGCATAAAAACGAAAAAAACTATCTTCCCTTTCCTCTGTAGGTTTGCAGCTACAAGCATCGCATTCTTTGAGCCACAACGATATCGGGCATTGCACATTCCTCCAGCATCACAAGCTCACAGATTAGATACTGCTGTTGTCTTCACGTGCGCCCTGCAGTGCCATGTCAATGATTGACAGTTTAGCCCCCCCCCCCCCCCCCCCTGATCTCCACAAGAAGAAGGCGCATGCACTAGCGCTGACGTTTACATCCTGCTATACATACAAGTGTACGATGAGGTTGTCTAATGAAGGCAGTTTTCAGGGGTGGGGCGGAAATCAAAACGTTTATCTTGGACTTAAACGATGATTACTGGTAGACACAAGGTTTACAGACACAGCACGATGTGCAGTTACACTTGGTAAATGTGATTGTTCGTGCAAGGCGTAATTATATTTATTTCTGTGAGAAAGGGTTGGTTGGGTTCTGCTCTCTCATGTAGGAAGGTGCATGCTGCGCTCCGACCGCTGGACTTTCATTGTAAAGCGGTCCCGACCCCACACGCCATACTGCTAACACTCGTTAAGCAGTTGTATGTAAGTTGTGCCCAAAGTCACTTGTTAATAAAAGCTCCAACCGCAATGGCCACAGAAGTGCGTGCTAACTTTTGACATCGTGCACGCTTTCATAGATTTGTCTGCTTAAACCTAAAGCAATAACCATGTAATGTAATGTAAACTTTCATAGATCGATGGAAAAGCCAGTACTTAACCTTCCAACACCTCGTGCTACACCTCCATAGGCAAATTGTAAATATAATTATTTCACTTTCACACAACAAGAGTTGTAGCGTTAAAGCAGTAAACCTACAACGCTCCCTTACCGTTCACTCCCTAAGTAATAACAGTCGAGCTTCCTAAATCTCCCAAAGACTTTTTCTTGAGGCCAAAGAATGATAATATGAGTTGTAAAGAATTATGAGTTATTCCTTTAAAGAACTACACCGCAAAAGCAGCGATAGTGTTAATACCTATTGAAATGCGTTAAGCGGTATAAACGTATGTTTTAGCTCAGTAGTGGAGGGCTGAGCTGCCGATTATTGACAGCTTTTGTGTGTGCAGGAATGTAGCAATGTAGCTTGTAGGATTTTCATGTAACGTTTGTCAATAATCCGCTTATGACTTTTGACTAAGCAATGCCTCTACAACCAAAACATCAAAGTCTGTTAGTGTGGCTCAGGTGGACATTCGCAAAAACGTCGTCTGGGTCTAAGGAATGGAAAAGTCGGAGCATGAGGGACTGCACTGGAATATTATTTGTAAACGGCGAAGTGCGGCGACTTTAAAGGCACAATAACAATGTTTGTTGCTTAATTTATAATTGCAGAAGTATTTGTCTCCTTAATCTGAAACATTAACAGCAATCATAAACTCGTCAAATGTAAGAGTTAAATTAATGTATGTCTTATCTGTGACAGCATGGCAGTCCAAATGCACCGCCATCCAACAGAAGAATAGTTGATGTGATCGCTGTACACAGTACATTATTTAAATAGTTGGCTTCAAACTGCCGTATTTAACTCTTCTTTACATCTGTTTACTTCCCGTTGTATATCCATTAAGATTAACATCAGTTATTGCATTCACTGTATGCAGAAAGCCTGCATCAATGTAACCACATGTTTAGAGGACGGACCAGCAATACAGGCATGACGACTGCATAGTTAACAGCGGCCACAAAGAAGGACTGCAGATTAATGAAGTTGCAGGACGCAGATTGCCTCAGAGGTCTTTGGCCTTGTGTTTGAAGTTTTACTGTTTGCTTGTACAGCCACAGGTAAAAACCTACCTCACCAGGTAAAAACTTACCTTTAAGCCAGCTAAACTTGATTGTATGGTAGGCCAGTCGTGTCACAAGTCAACGCTCTACTTTGATAAGATACGTTAAATCCTTCCTTTCATGGCTGAACTTTAATAGCTGTTTTCTTCTCAGCCTGAGTGTGTGCACAGAGGCAGGGGGTGGAGTGAGGCAGGGGATGGAGTGAGGCAGGGGATGGAGTGAGACAGGGGATGGAGTGAGACAGGGGATGGAGTGAGGTTAAAGATGAAGCATGTTGAAAGAAAGAGCAAGAGGTAGTACTTTATTAACCCAAAAGGCGACCACAGTTAACATACAAAACACCCATTCAAGCTACTACCTCTTTCTATCGCGCTACTGTCCAACAGTTGCTGTTTTCACTGCTACTGTTTCTACAGTTACTGTTCCTGCTGCTACTGTTTAGTTAACGACCAACGGGAGTTTTGTGGTTTTACAGGTTTAACTTTGAAATGGCTGATAAGGAGGCGAAAGCCCAATAACGACCAGCAGCCATTTGACTTGCCCACCTTTTGGCGCTTACTGTACTGTACTGTATGGTCTTCAAAGGCGCACGGAGTGAAAAATGGCCCTGCCTTGGGCACGCATCACAGTTTAGAACAATTCCTGTAAAAGTGTGAAACACGGCCAATGTATGCAGTCGCACAGTCGGTGAGATCAATACTTTAGAAAAGAATTATCTCAAAATTTATTTTTTGTAAAAAGCCACAGTGTCCAGTTTCAGAACTAGACAACGGAAATACATCAATCTTCTTGTCATGTTTATGTAGACTATAAAGGATTCTGTTTTGATTGAAAAAAGCTTGGTTCTGTGTGATTCCCTTTAGCTCTATACCAACGTTTCATTGTTTGGTCAACTGCAAACATACATTTTCAAGGAAGGAACAACGAAGCTTAACGTCCTATTGCATGAGCGTTAAGGACGATCACCACGTCGTCACCCTGACAATAATGATTATCATCATCATATCAAAGATGAGATCCTACGGATCTGTTGCGTACATTTTCAAGCTGCCACACGTGCTCCTTAAATACAACTCTAATCTCGGCGTAAACACGCAACGAAAAAACTTTCTTGCTGAATGAAAGTGAATTAAACACACGTTAATTCCTTGCGTTTATTAACACCATAGTATCAAAATATAGCACCATAATATCAGAATACAGCTTAAGTGTATCAGAATGCAGCACCAGTGTCATCTCCATCTTCCTATACGCTTGCGAAACATGAACCCTCACAGCAGATCTGCAACGAAGAATACAAAGCATGCATATGAGGTGCTACAGAACTCTTCTGGTCATTTCCTAGTGTATCAGAGTATCAGAATGCAGCACCAGTGTATCAGAATGCAGCACCAGAGTATCAGAATGCAGCACCAGTGTATCAGAATGCAGCACCAGAGTATCAGAATGCAGTATCAGAATGCAGCACCAGAGTATCAGAATGCAGTATCAGAATGCAGCACCAGTGCATCAGAATGCAGCACCAGAGTTTCAGAATGCAGCACCAATGCCTCAGAATGCAGCACTAGATCATCAGAATGCTGCACCAGAGTATCAAAATGCAGCACCAGTGTATCCGAATTCAGCCCCTTTGTAGCAGAATGCAGGACCAGAGTATCAGAATGCAGCACCAGAGTATCAGAATGCAGCACCAGTGTATCAGAATACAACACCAGAATATCAGAATGCAGTATCAGAATGCAGCACCAGAGTATCAGAATGCAGTATCAGAATACAGCACCAAAGTATCAGAATGCAGCACCAGAGTATCAGAATGCAGTATCAGAATACAGCACCAAAGTATCAGAATGCAGCACCTGAGTATCGGAAAGCAGCACCAGAGAATCAGAATGCAGTATCAGAATACAGCACCAGAGTATCAGAATACACCAAGAGTCAGGGTACTTAGCACGAGCAAGAGTGATTGTTCAGACTGCCTGCTGTGAGAGAGACACAAGTCCGAAGCACGAGCAAGAGTGATTGTACAGACTGCCCGCTGTGAGAGAGACACAAGTCCGAAGCACGAGCAAGAGTGATTGTACAGACTGCCCGCTGTGAGAGAGACACAAGTCCGAAGCACGAGCAAGAGTGATTGTACAGACTGCCCGCTTTGAGAGAGACAAAAGCACGAAGCACGATGCCCAAGTTTGCACAATTCAACAGGCCCGTGTCTCCACCAATGACGACACCAATTTCAACAGACACAAGACAATTTCAACAGACACAAGACAATTTCAACTGACACAAGACAATTTCAACTAACACAAGACAATTTCAACTAACACAAGACAATTTCAACTAACACAAGACAGTTTCAACTGACACAACACAATTTCAACTGACACAACACAATTTCAACTGACACAAGACAATTTCAACTCACACAAGACAATTTCAACTCACACAAGACAATTTCAACTAACACAAGACAGTTTCAACTGACACAACACAATTTCAACTGACACAAGACAATTTCAACTGACACAAGACAATTTCAACTCAAACAAGACAGTTTCAACTCACACAAGACCGTTTCAACTCACACAAGACAGTTTCAACTCACACAAGACAAATTCATCTCACACAAGACAGTTTCAACTCACACAAGACAATTTCAACTCACACAAGACAATTTCAACTCACACAAAAACTTTAGTCAAACTGAATTTTTTTTATATATCAGACAGACCAAAGTATTAACCCAGAATAAAAATAGAGGAAATTTTACATATGTTAATATCACATAATTATACATAGATCTATAATCATTAGGGGACGGAATACAATAAAGCCGGATAAGTTCTAAGACAATGGCAAATATGAAATCCTAAATCAATCTTACTATGGGAGCGGGAGGTTGATTATGAGGGGCAGGGGTGGGGGGAGAAGGGTGGTGGTGGTAAAGAAGCTAATACATATTTAAATAACATTCCCCTCACCTATATTGATGATAAGCAAACGATTTTGAAACCCACAGACATCTGACTCACTGACACAAAGGGAGATAAGCGTTAAACTTAAATCAAAGATGAACTCCCCAGTCTTGACGAGGAGGAGAAAATTAAACATTCTTATGAATGAGTCATACAGACAGACACAGAGTCACAGGAACAGACAGTGACAGAGACAAGTACTCACAGACAAACATCGGTCACTGTCATCACGAGTGTTATCTGAGAAGAATAAAGGGTTATGTTTGGAAAGTGTCCTGCAGATACACACATTTGGAGTCAGACGGAAGAAAGTCCTTTAGTTGTAAGAAGTCCTTTAGTTGTAAGAAGTCCTTTAGTTGTAAGAAGTCCTTTATCCGTGTATGGTACATCCCGATAAGGAAAAGAGGTCTTACTGGCCATTTTCTTCCTCTTCTTCTTCTTATTTTTATCATCACCACCCTCTTCCTCCTCCTCCTCCTCCTCCTCCTCCTCATCATCATCATCATCATCATCATCATCATCATAACCTTCATTATCATTAGCTTTTCATCTTCTTTTGTTCTTCCTTCTCCTTATTCATCCTCTTGCTCATGTGTCTCCGTTTGGTATATTGTTAAGGTGAGAGAGGTACAGTGTCCATCTATCCAAGACTTCTTGTTCTTCTGTAAAGTATATGCCAGACCTGCTTTGGATCGTGGAGACCTTAGGAAGTAACAGTATGATGATGCCCCATGGAAAAATGTTGCAGTCCAGCAGAAGTAACAGTATGACGATGCCTCATGGTAAATGTTGCAGTACAGAAAAAGTAATAGTATGACGATGCCTCATGGTAAATGTTGCAGTACAGAAAAAGTAATAGTATGACGATGACTCATGGTAAATGTTGCAGTACAGCAGAAGTAACAGTATGACGATGCCTCATGGTAAATGTTGCAATACAGCAGAAGTAACAGTATGGTGATGCCTCATGGTAAATGTTGCAGTACAGAAAAAGTAACAGTATGACGATGCCTCATGGTAAATGTTGCAGTACAGCAGAAGTAACAGTATGACAATGCCTCATGGTAAATGTTGCAGTACAGCAGAAGTAACAGTATGACGATGCCTCATGGTAAATGTTGCAGTACAGCAGAAGAAACAGTATGGTGATGCCCCATAGTAAATGTTGCAGTACAGCAAAAGTAACAGTATGGTGATGCCTCATGGTAAATGTTGCAGTATAGCAGAAGAAACTGTATGACGATGCCTCGTGGTAAATGTTGCAGTACAGCAGAAGTAACAGTATGGTGATGCCTCATGGTAAATGTTGCAGTATAGCAGAAGTAACAGTATGACGATGCCTCGTGGTAAATGTTGCAGTACAGCAGAAGTAACAGTATGACGATGCCTCGTGGTAAATGTTACAATACAGAAAAAGTAACAGTATGACGATGCCTCATGGTAAATGTTACAGTACAGAAAAAGTAACAGTGTGACGATGCCTCATGGTAAATGTTACAGTACAGAAAAAGTAACAGTATGACGATGCCTCATGGTAAATGTTACAGTACAGAAAAAGTAACAGTATGACGATGCCTCATGGTAAATGTTACAGTACAGAAAAAGTAACAGTATGACGATGCCTCATGGTAAATGTTACAGTACAGAAAAAGTAACAGTATGACGATGCCTCATGGTAAATGTTACAGTACAGAAAAAGTAACAGTATGACGATGCCTCATGGTAAATGTTGCAGTACAGAAAAAGTAACAGTATGACGATGCCTCATTGTAAATGTTGCAGCACCGCAGAAGTAACGGTATGATGATGTACCATAGTAAATGTTGCAGTACAGCA
The DNA here is from genome assembly GCA_036898135.1 of Oncomelania hupensis. NCBI lineage: Eukaryota > Metazoa > Mollusca > Gastropoda > Littorinimorpha > Pomatiopsidae > Oncomelania > Oncomelania hupensis. The sequence goes on along the minus strand of CM072515.1, from coordinate 322,240 downwards.
GAAGTAACAGTATGGCGGTGTTAGCAAAGGGGGTTGTTGATAAATCTCAACAACGTTTGATGCCGGTGCTAGTGCTACCTGCGGACCTCGGATATGAACCCCTTTGATCTCCCGCACCGGATAGTCTTTCCTAGCAGTGTGGAGAGGTGATAGCAATAATAAACACCGCTTGAGCTCTGATAGTACATCCAGACTATTAGGTACAAGGATATACCACTTTACTACAATACGCTGATACAAAAGACTTCTGATGTTGTTTAGGCATATACACGTTCATATTAATATCTCTCATAGTTCACTAAGATTAATGGAAACCATTACAAAACTCTTACAGGGTCATCATTAATAAATAGATCCGTGGAAATGGCCGCGTCATCGTTCTATAACCTACACACACTGCTTCACAAAATTCACACCCTCCATAGTCTGTCTAAACCTTTAAGGCTACAGACTGAGTTACTGTCACACTTGAAATATGTGCACATCTCCAGGGACTCAGACTACTACTACACACACACAGGTGCACACACAAGCACACACGCACGAACGCATATGCACATATAAAAAATGCATAAGAAAATGCGACCAGCGTCAACTGGGTGAGATAGATTGCGATGAGGGAGTAATCCAATCCTATCCTGTCCCGTAACCCTGAGGTCGTAGGGGCACCACAGATGATCGTTTAACCAGCATACTCCATCTTTCTCTGTCCTCAGCAGCCCTGATGGCTTCGCTCAGTGTCAAACCAGTCCATTCTCGAATATTGTCCTCCCACCTCTTTTTCGGTCTCCCTCTTCTTCTACCTCCTTGCACTGTGCCTTCCAGAATAGTCTTTGCAAGGCCTGATGATCTGGTGACGTGTCCATACCATCGGAGTTTCCGTTTCTTCACCACTGTGAGCAGGTCATCGTGTTGTCCAATGGCTTGTGTGATGGTCTGTCGGACTTCGTCGTTGGTGATGTGTTGGGTATAGGAAATGCCCAGAAGTCTTCTGTAGCACCTCATCTCCATGCTTTGTATTCTTCGTTGGAGGTCTGCTGTGAGGGTCCATGCTTCGCAAGCATATAGAAAGATGGAGATGACAAGGGAGCGCAGCAGTCTTACTTTGGAATGTAGACTGATGGTCCTGTCTTTCCAAATGGGCTTCAACCTTGTCAGGGCAGCAGTTGTTTGTGCGATCCTGGAGAGGACTTCCTGTCGGGACCCATTGTCTGATACAATGGCTCTTAAATATTTGAAGCTATGCACTGTGTTGAGGGATTGGCCTTGGACTTTGATGTCCGTGTTGATGCCATTGGTGTTGTTGGTCATCATTTTGGTCTTCTCTGCACTTATTTCCATTCCATAAGCTCTGGAGGTGGTGTCAAGCCTCTGTACCAGCTGTTCAAGTTCTTGTTCCTTGGGGAGTAATGCAAACGATAATTAAAGAAGCAATAGTGTTTTTTTCACATTTAACAGTGGTGTTATAAATAAACATACAGATGATTGTGGCAGTCAGTCTTGTTAGAGGCAGGATTCCATGAAGAACTTTAACTTGTACCTAGGCCTACAATACAACTACTCTGTGTGAGAGTGAAGGAGAGAAAGGGGGGGGGATGGGAGATTCGTGCGCGCGCGTGCATTCATACCTTCTAACCCTAACTCTCTCTCTCTCTCTCTCTCTCTCTCTCTCTCTCTCTTTCTCTATCTATCTATCTATCTATCTATCTATCTATCTATCTATATATATATATATATATATATATATATATATATATATATATATATATATATATATATATATATATATATATATATATATATATATATATATATATATATATATATATATATATATATATATATGTAATTGCTTGCACTACTTACTACAGGGGTGGAATTTTTACCAAGCAAGGTAGGTGCTAATGCATAATGTGACGATGTACAGTTGTGCACCAGATTACTGTCAACCATTATGATTTTAATTGCCTCACGCTTTTCACCGCCTAAAACCTTTTCATAAAGCGCTCTTTCATTCAGCTTACAGCGACCTGTTTAGAGGGAGAGCATTGTTAGTACTGTGCTTAACAAAACAAAGACTTTACACTGCTTGTCGGCAAAGCAAGGGGTGATTCGCTCAACAAAACACTTGAGCCATTATTTGCTGTATTTCCTAACAAAACATTTTACACCTTCAAATGCATGTAGTCTCATCATCAAAGAGCGAAAGAGAACACACATTTGACGTTAATAGATCATTTCCATTGAACGGTTGTTCATTGATTGGCAAAGGGTCTGCAGCTGTCATACGGAACATAGGCGGGCCGTACAATTTTTTCTCAAGACCAGCTTTCAGAAGGAGGCGTCAATCTTCCCTCCTTGCTGCCTTACTTCTTTGCCCGGTCGTCAATCGTCGGGTACCTACTCACAGTGGGTTTTGGGCCATTGCTTTGCCCGGTCGTCAATCGTCGGGTACCTACTCACAGTGGGTTTTGGGCCACTGCTTTGCCCGGTGGTCAATCGTCGGGTACCTACTCACAGTGGGTTTTGGGCCATTGCTTTGCCACGGTCCCTCTCTTTTCACTGCCAGGCCCAAGCCACGAACTAACAACGGCGGATTTTGCTCAACGTTATCAAATAGTACCCTGTGCTCTAACCATTTCGCTCCCGTGCCATCCCTTTACTCAATGTTCCTCCTTCGCTGTAATCATCCACTAATGTAAACCTGCACTAATACCGCAACACTTGCGACGTGGCTTTCCCACAAAACAGGAACTAACATTACACAAAGAACATGTTCTTTTACAACTATTGAATGGATACAAGAAGACGTAAAGCTTCTCTCTCTCTCTCTCTCTCTCTCTCTCTCTCTCTCTCTCTCTCTCTCTCTCTCTCTCTCTCTCTCTCTCTTTCTTTCTCTCTATCTCTCTCTCTTAATCTCTCTCTCACTCCAACTCTCTCTTTCTCTCCCCCTCCCCCATAGGTCGTGGTGTAGAGAATCATTGAGACTACAACATTACTGTCAATTATCAACAGAAAGGTCCCAAAGCCTTCACAGCAATTAAATATCAAAAGCTGTTTAGATAAAACAGTCAATGGGCTTGACGTGTGACAGCCACAGCGTTTCGCAGCAGACTACGGTGCATGCTGTATGCATCTTACATTTCTGTTCACTCGCTGTCTGTAAGGAGTGACGAAGGACAGGTGATCTGCTAAGCTGTTTGCTGTAAACGGATTTTCTGTACGTAGAACTTTTATATGACTTCACGTCGCACTTATTCCCGCCCTCTCATCCCCCCTCCCCCCCATCCCTCCTCCCTTCTCATTCTCCTTCAACACCTTCTTCTCTACCGTCTCGGTGTTGTCGTCTTGAACTTGGAAGTTTGAGACTGCTGACACAATACGACTGTTAATAAAGACTTAGATGGAGCGTATTGTGGCATTGTCTGAAAGCGTGTCTCCTAAAGTTCAGGGGTGGTTTATTTTGCTCGACGTTTTTGCATAATTGTATACCAAATAACAATTATTATATTAAGTTGTGTGTTTTTCTGTTGTGGATCTCCGATTTCCCGGTGTTGACACTGTGATTGATCGCCTCTAACTGATCCACATTTTAAACTGTAACCACAATTACCCAGCAGCTTTCACGCAATACCTAACTGTAATGGCAACTATACAGATGTGCTAAAGGATTATGACAGTATCGGCATAATCCTGTATTGAAAGCCACATAAATTAGTAGCTAAATACTGCAGTCGTTCACCATGACGCCTTATTCTATTGTCCAGACGTCTTGCGTGGTGACAGACGGACTCATCACAAGTGCCAGTGCTGATATTAAAAATGTATTAGCGTTGTACAAGACGGGACTCCAGCGTGGACAGCAATGTTTTACGATAGCTCGGTGCGTCGGTGGTCGTGCCAGTCCACTGACTGCAGCGTGAAAGGACGCACAAAGAGGCCTGGCGGGATCATGCTCGACATTTCACTCTGTGCACTCAACGGTCCAAAATGATAGGAAAACTATTTACGCTCCCAGCTGCATGCTGGCGGTTGAGTGGTGGGGTAAACTTCAAGCGGTTTAATGAATTGTCTACAGCTCCCTGTAGCTTTTTCTCTATGAGAGGGGCGTACAACAGACAGACATCATTGGCGGAATTTACTGCGGTGTAGAAAAATTCATGATACACCCTGCTTTCCAGTCTAAAGGCGTGATAAAGTAATCGCTGTCTAATAAAATAACAATGATGCATGACAAAGACAGACACACCGACACACTGCAGGAACAGGGTCACAGAAAGAAACACCCATACATGATCTCCAACACCACCACCACCACAACAACACCCACACATGATCTCCAACACCAACACCACAACAACATGATCTCCAACACCATCACCACAACAACATGATCTCCAACACCACAACAACATGATCTCCAACACCAACACCACAACAACATGATCTCCAACACTATCACCACAACAACAACACCCACACATGATCTCCACCACCACCACCACCACAACACCCATACATGATCTCCAACACCACCACCACAACAACAACAATACCCACACATGATCTCCAACACCACCACAACAACAATACCCACACATGATCTCCACCACCACCACCACAACAACATGATCTCCAACACCATCACCACAACAAGAACACCCACATGATCTCCAACACCACCACCACTACATGATCTCCAACACCACTACTACATGATCTCCAACACCAACACAACAACAATACCCACACATTATCTCCAATACCAACACCACCACAACAACAATACCCATACATGAACTCCAACACCACCACCACAACAATACCCACACATGATCTCCAACACCAACACCACAACAATACCCACGCATGATCTCCAACACCACCACCACAACAACAATACCCACACATGATCTCCAACACCACCACAACAATACCCACACATTATCTCCAACACCAACACCACCACAACAACAATACCCACACATGATCTCCAACACCACCACAACAACAACAATACCCACACATGATCTCCAACACCAACACCACAACAACAATAACAATAAAAACAACAACAACATACACACACTCCAGAAACACACGTATATGCCACCACATACATACAGAAAGACACACCAACACATAAACACACAGACACACCACCACATACACAAACACAGACACACCACCACATACACACAGAAACACCATCATTTATACGAGCATACACACCACCACATAAACACAGACACACCACTACATACACACAAACACACCACCACATACGCACATAGACAGACACACCACCACATACACACACACACACAAAGACCTACCACCACATACACACCATCACATACATAGTACTAAACCACACCACCAGATACGCACACACACACATACACCACCATACACACACCCACACACAGAAACATCACAACATAAGCACATATAATCTCGCCAACCGCTTTGATACCTTCCTCACACACAAAGGCCATCTCACCAAACCTAAAAAAAAATGAAAGCCCCAGTAAAAAATGTACACACATACATTTTCTTAAACGCTAGTACCGGAAAGGTGAAATTGGCAGCAAGGCGAGACGAGCGTCTGTATACCCAAACAAATCTGAGGAAGCGCAATTGCACAAGAACAACAAACCGCCACTTTACTATTAACCAAACCAACACAATCACCCCAACACAGCGTATTAGTTCAACAGCGCGCAGGCCACAGCAACAAAAGACAAAGACCAAAATAAACTGTTTACAACCAAAAGAGAAGTGTTGCCAAATAACTTTAGTCTTCATTCTGTGGGTGGGAGCAATACCACGATGAGAGACAGACAGACAGACAGAGAGAAAGAAAGATAAGCAGAGACAGACAGAAAGAGAGCGAGAGAGACAAACGAACAGACAGAAAGAGCGTTTGTGCATGTGCTTATTTGTTTGTGTGTCTGGGTGTGTTGCTGTATGTGTGTATGCGTGTACACGTGTTTATGTATGTGTGTGTAAGTGTGTGTGTGTGTGTCTGTCTGTCTGTCTGTCTGTAATCCTGTCGTTTTACTTCCTATTTACAAGTCAGCAAATCCGTTATGGAGTTAACATCTCTTGGGACCCGAATGGAGAAAGAGAGAGATAGAGACAGACGGACGGACAGACAGACAGAGATACACACAGACAGAGAGAAAGGGAGGGCGTAATGACAGAAACTTGACCACCGCCTTGCACCAAATAATGACAAAACTGTAAAATCCTTTTACATAAAAAATGTACATTGATAACATTATTATCGCTCCCAGGTGAGCTCTGTGCAGCAAGTCTACGAGCGTGCCTTCTGAGCTACCCAAACATTTGTTCTGAGGAAGCGCAATTGAACCCACAAGCGAAACTGATCGGCCACTTTATCAAACCAACATTTCAATAGGGATTTACAACTGTCTTCTAATCAGCGCTGCAGAGGCTACGTCTATCTGATGCCAGATCCTAGCTCAGCAGTCTGCAAAATACTTGGCGGGGCAGTGTGCTGGAAACATTGCGTAATACAGAGTGTCACACATCTATCAGGTCTGCACTTTCATTTAAACTGTGGTAGGTTAAGACGGATTGGCTGGAGAGGAACAAGAACTTGAACAGCTTGTACAGACTTGACAGACAGAGAGAAGAAATAAGAGCAGAGAAGACAGAATGAGACCAACAACACCAAGATCAACACGGACATCAAAGTACAAGGCCAATCTGTGCACAGCTTATTTAGGAGCCATTGTGTGACAATGTGGGTCTGACAGGAAGTCCTCTCCAGGATCGCACAAACAATGCTGTGACAAGGTTGAAGCCCATTTGGAAAGACAGAACCAATCAGTCTACATTCCAAAGTAAGACTGCTGCGCTCTCTGGTCATCTCCATCTTCCTATATGCTTGCGAAGCAGACCCTCACAGCATACTCCAACGAAGAATACAAAGAGGAGATGAGGTGACAGAAACTTCTGTGCACTATACCCAACACATCACCAACGACGAAGTCCGACAGACACCATCACACAAGCCATTGGACAACACGATGACCTGCTCACAGGTGAAGAAACGGAAACTCCGATGGTATGGCCACGTCACCAGATCATCAGGTCTTGCAAAGACCATTCTGCAAGGCACAGTGCAAGGAGGTAGAAGAAGGGGGAGACCGAAAAAGAGGTATTGACAACATTCAGAATGGACTGGTTTGACACTGAGCAGAAGCCATGAGGGCTGCTGAGGACAGAGAAAGATGGAGTGTGCTGGTTAAGCGATCATCTGTGTGTCCCCTACGACCTTCGGGTTATGGGACAGGATAGGATAGGATAGGTTAAGACGCTGTGGCAATCCTGCGTACGTTCGACAGACTGTACACTTCAATGGGAGTTCTGTTTCTCAATGAAAATGATGTGTCCAGTCAAACTGATGTGTCCAGTCCATATGATGTGCCCAGTCCAGATTACGACAACGTCAAATGAAGCATTTCTCTTCCGGCCTATAAATCCAGGCTTTGGGATTGGCATAGCAGGCATGGGATTGGCATAGCAGGCATGAGATTGGCATAGCAGGCATGGGATTGGCATAGCAGGCATGAGATTGGCATAGCAGGCATGGGATTGGCATAGCAGGCATGGGATTGGCATAGCAGGCATGAGATTGGCATAGCAGGCATGGGATTGGCATAGCAGGCATGGGATTGGCATAGCAGGCATGGGATTGGCATAGCAGGCATGGATTGGCATAGCAGGCATGAGATTGGCATAGCAGGCATGGGATTGGCATAGCAGGCATGGGATTGGCATAGCAGGCATGGGATTGGCATAGCAGGCATGGGATTGGCATAGCAGGCATGGGATTGGCATAGCAGGCATGGGATTGGCATAGCAGGCATGGGATTGGCATAGCAGGCATGGGATTGGCATAGCAGGCATGGGATTGGCATAGCAGGCAAACACAATTGGGAAGGCGGCTTGGGCTGAACAATGAACGGCGTCATCATCAACACAGTGGTTTTAAAAGTGAACATAGCACGGTGGGCTTCACTAAAGTGAAAATAATGGGTTTAACAGAAACTGTGGTCGGCAGTAAGCTGTGAGCACAATACGCCGTCCACACAGGTACTGACTGGGTTAGGTCTGAAATCTGCTATAGTCTTTTATTCTAGTAAGTCTCAGGAACAATGGGAATTTAGTGCCATTCAGATTCGTAATAGCGTTTATTGGAATTCCCCACGCGTCCTAGGATGACTTGAAATTCCAGACAACACTGGGGAAAGGATAATATTACCTGGAATTCTCATCATCTTAGTGTAATTGGGAATCAGGTGCTACGCGTATGTTTTAAATTTTTTAATTTTTTTTTCGACTATAACCGATTGTCGTGTTTGATAATAAATTGTTTCATGTGTTATCATCTTATCAGGTTATTACGACATGAAATTAAAATTAACCCTAGCATTGATTGAGAGAAAGGGAGAGAGATGGCCAGACAGAGATAAAGAGAGGGAGTGGGAAGGGAGAGAAAGAGACAGACAGACACATGGCTAACATACAAACAGAGGGACAAAGTAGGCAATACAATATGAGAGAGAGAGACAGAGAGACATAAACAGAGACAGGGAGAGAGAGACAGACAGAAAATAGAGAGAGAAAGAGAGAGAGAGAGAGAGAGAGAGAGAGAGAGAGAGAGAGAGAGAGAGAGAGAGAGAGAGAGAGAGAGAGAGACTTTAGACTTTAAACGTTTATTACAATTAGAACATGTTACGAGAAGAATAATTCTCCGCTTACAGCTTTTTCTTACAATTAGTCCTTGTTTTAGACACACGTGCAAACATAATACAATTATAGCTTACAATTAGTCCTTGTTTTAGACATACATGCAAACATAATACAATTATAGCTTACAATTAGTCCTTGTTTTAGACACACATGCAAACATAATACAATTATAGCTTACAATTAGTCCTTGTTTTAGACACACATGCAAACATAATACAATAATTATTATAGTTTACAATTAGTTCTTGTTTTAGACACACATGCAAACTAATACAATTATAGCTTACAATTAGTCCTTGTTTTAGACACACATGCAAACATAATACAATTATAGCTTACAATTAGTCCTTGTTTTAGACACACAATCATGCAAACATAATACAATAATAGCTTACAATCATTTAAACCTGCCACATGCGACCTGCTCAACTATAACAATGTTAAAACAAGAACTTTGACATATCTAAACGTCATCTAAACACTGTAATATTATACAATTGTAATATTTAGTTTAATGATAATAAACACCACGTGATGACAAAAGTGTGGAAAAAAAAGTAAAAATAATTATGCCTAAAAGGAACTGTTTGAAATGATTTTAAGAGAGAGAAAGACAGAAACTAAGAAAGACAGACAGACACATAGCTAACATACAAACAGACGGATCAAATAAGAAATAAAGTAGGAGTGTGTTAGTTTTGTTTTCTTATCTACTCATATTTTTAGAACAGGACAGATTGACAGATAGACAGAAACAGACAGAGGAAAGACAAAGATCTCGGGATCAAATAACAGAGCGAATGATCTCTTTATCTACTGGCAGTTGTCATAGTGGGCAGCTCAACATGACTAATATGTATTTAATGGTTGTGATTGCCATACAGCTATACCACACTCTCGTCTGCACGTTGACTGTGGCAATCTTTGACAATACTCTTCAATAGTGTGACAGCTCTGGTTAATGATGAGATAAATTTACTGTGCAGTTCTTTTACACAAGCACCAAGGACAGCTTTTTGTGTCAATCTTTTACATAAATACCAAAGACTGCTTTTTGTGTCAATCTTTTACATAAACACCAAAGACTGCTTTTTGTGTCAGTCTTTTACATAAACACCAAAGATTGCTTTTTGTGTCAATCATTTACATAAACACCAATGACTGCTTTTTGTGTCAATCAAAGCCGTTCAAAGCCCTGGTCTGAAACAGGACTCGGTCCAACCTGCTGCAGCTTGCACACTGCCGTGTGTGCTTCACAGAGGAATTTTCCGATCAAGGAGCAGCTCAATGAGCTGCTGGCGGTGCAGACTTGAAACCATGAACGAAATAAAGGTGTCCAAGACGTGCAAACCTGTTACGCCATCAGCCGTCCCAAGCCACTTGTACCACGTGTCCATTTCCGTGTCCTGACAAAGCTGATCCAGTTTTCTCATTTACCACAGAGGTGATAGGAGGAACGGAAACTGCATGTCAAATAGCTAGCAAGGAAAGCAGGCTGTTCTGATGAAATAGGAAACCCCTGAGAAAAATGTGAATGATCAACACACAAAACCAATATGAACATTACATGTATATATATGTATTATACATTATATATGTGGTCATATTTCTCGTCACCTTTGTAAGAGAAGTTGGAGTGATTTTCTTAGCGAAAGCTCAGCAGCCGCAGCGAAGCGCCTTCGTGAATAAAAGCCAACAGCACCCATCAACTTTTTGTAATTCCCAGCTACTGACCAATAACAACACTGCTCAACGACAATACTGTCCAACGACAACACTGCCCAACAACAACACTGCCCAACGACAACACTGCCCAAAGACAATACTGTCCAACAACAACACTGCCCAACAACAATACTGCCCGACGACAACACTGACCAATAACAACACTGCCACACGACAACACTACCCAACGACAATACTGCCCAACAACAACACTGCCCAACGACAACACTGCCCAACGACAATACTGCCCAACAACAACACTGTCCCATGACAACACTGACCAACAACAACACTGCCCAATGACAATACTGACCAACGACAACACTGCCCCATGACAACACTGACCAACGACAACACTGCCCAATGACAACACTGACCAACAACACTGCCCAATGACAATACTGACCAACGACAACACTGACCAATGACAACATTGACCAACACCACTGCCCAATGACAACACTGCCCAATGACAACACTGACCAACAACAAGACTGTCCAATGACAACACTGACCAACGACAACACTGACCAATGACAACACTGACCAACAACAAGACTGCCCAATGACAACACTGACCAACCACAAGACTGCACAATGACAACACTGACCAACAACAAGACTGCCCAACAACAACACTGCCCAATGACAACACTGAGCAACAACAACACTGAAGCACTAAAATGGCCAGTTTTGTTTCTTTGCTTGTTTGTTTTGGGGTGTGTGTCTGCGTGTAGGTGTGTGTGTGTGTGTGCAGGGGGGTGGGGGTGGCTAGGTAGAAACGCCGTTATTCTGGCATACACTTGAACCTCTACGTACTTTCTTTTGACGGACCCCGTTATTTTGACGTCAAAACAGTGTTCCGTTAGGGTTAGGGCTGTGTTAGGCTTAGGGTTAGGCTAAGGGTTAGGGTTTGGGTTAGGGTTAGAGTTAGGGGATAGCTTCAAAAAATTGACAAATTTGTAAAGAAAATGTCAAAGTAACATATGTAGAGTTTCATGAAAATCATCACAAGGGCGTTTCTACACGGTTGTGTGTGTGTATGTATGTGTGTGTGTGTGTGTGACGTCATGACATGGCGGCAGTAGCAGAGTCTGTCATAGTTCTCTGTTGTACGTTACTGCTACCTGGCGTCACCCCCGTCGTGGCTGTCGTCGAAAATACAGCGACGAGTAGAAGACAGAACCAGCTCATCATGGGACTGCCTGAAGATTTGAAATCTGCCTTCAAGGAAGCGCTTCAGGTCGGCAAAGTTCGAGAAACCACCACTCCACTCAAAACGTCAACAAACATGGCGGCCAGCGATCAACACACAATGAACAGAGGTATGTTGATGCCCTCATTTGATGTGTTCAACGCCGATCACTGGAGTAATTTCGCGAAAGTCTGCAGTGAGAATGAGTGGACATTATTCGTGCATTATGAGAACATTTTCCGACAAGCTATTTCAACTAAACCCCTACATGTCAAACGATCGTACCATCACCCTGCCCCAAAGAAATGGATCGAACTGACATCACTACTAACACGAACATTTTATGAAGAGGGGGTTTTCCGACCCACCAAACCCAACGGTACACCCTTCAGTACACAGTTTCTGAAGTATGTTCTACGTGTCGTCCACTCCTTCCCTGTTGCTGTGCCAGAGAGTCTATTGGCCAGCTGTGACAGCGAGTATGAGGCCTACATTACAGAAATAGACTACACGTTATCTGTCATTCGTGATGAAGTTTGCCCCTGCCTTTCAGCCAATCGCCGCGATGCTGGAGTGCCCAAACGTCAGCAGGAAGCTCCCATTATCGGGAAGGGGGAGTTGACTCGCCTTTGGCAAGAAAAAAAGAGTGAAGCTGTAAACATCATTAACAACGACAGCAAGAAACCTTCTTCCACTCGCTGCGGCATCGACAGAGACATTGTATTCCAACACTTCCACACACGCTGTCAGAGAGTTCTAGTTGACACACCACCACCACCATGGCGAGGCGAAATCAGCATCCCTCCTCCACAGTGGACTCCGCCGCCTGTAACGTTTACCATGAAAGAGGTCACAGCTATTATTAGCTCACTGCCTGCTCGTCGCTCGCCGGGGTTTGACGGGGTTACCTACGACCACGTGAAGCGATGTAAACAAACACTCGCACCCTTGTTTACGGCGATCATGAATATTTGCGCCATCAACAAGCGTGTACCCTCTGACTGGAAGCACTCCATCATCACGCTGGTGCCTAAGAAGAATGGCGATCCCAAAAACATTGAAGACTGGCGACCGATCTCTCTCCTCTGTACAAGCTACAAGATCTACATGAAGTTGATCCAACAGAGAATGGTGCCTTGGATCGTGGAGACGGGCAGGCTATCCAGTCGACAAAAGGGGTCCATGCCACGCAATGGTCTGCAGGAGCATGTCTTTACACTGAAGGCTGACATCACCGACTTCCTCCACACATCCTCCAAGCTGTATGTCACCTTCATTGACATCAAAGATGCCTTTGGCAGCATCGACCACCAGGTGATGCTGAACGAGCTCAATGAGATGGGCTACCCTGAGCAGGTGATCAGCATCACGAGAGACATTTACACGGGATCTACCTTTCAGGTGAAAACAGCCAGCGGTCTTACCAAGCCTATCACAAGGGGCAAAGGCATCATCCAGGGCTGCCCGTGGTCCGTGCTTATCTTCGAGCAAGGCATCGACAAGTGGCTGAGATGGATTGAGCAGGGATCACCAGCGACCAGCTCTCCAAATCCAGTCCAAGGCTATGTTGATGATGTGGACATGACGGCTACCAACGAAGAGGATATCAGGGCAGCGGCTGAAAAGACCGATCTCTTCATGACCTACTCAGGCATGGAGGTAAAGCATCGAAAGTGTGCAGTTCTGCATGGGCAACGCACCGGTAACAACTGGAGTAAAAGTGACAATACAGCCTCTACCCAGCTTGTGGTGCAGGGATCCCCCATCCCCATGTTCGACAGAGAGCAGCCATACACGTACCTAGGCTACAACATCAACCTTGCTGCTACGGCTGAAGACGAACAGGTGGAAAGCATCGTCAGTGACTTTAAAATCACCTTGGACAAGATCGACGTTGCCCCTCTCGCGGTAGCCGCGAAACTCCAGGCTGTCAACACCATGGCCACTTCCAGGCTGCACTTTTATTTCCCCAACATTCAGTTCACAGAGAAAGTGCTAGACGGCCTGGAAGACAGCATCGTATCCAACGTGAGACACTGGCTTGGCTTGAACAAGTCGTCGACACGCTCTTTCATGTTCTGCGCACGAAGCGAGGGTGGTCTGGGTCTGTTCCATCCACGGACCATGTACTACGCCAAGAAGCTGTCCTTCATGCTGAGCGTATTGAACAGCGATGACGAGCAGACCAGACACTCGGCCAGAACATCACTTGCACTCCATCTCACTAAACGCAAGTGTGCAGCAGCACCCGAAGACGACGATGACCACAACTTCGCTGGCTACCAGACCGATGCCAAATACCGGCTGATCAAGGCATCTAAGGTCACCTGGCGTAAGTCACCGTGGGTGCACCTCAACGACATCTGCGGTAGACAGGGGATCCAGCTCCACCAGAATGACAGCGAGCAGTACATCCTCAGAGTCAGCCCAGAAGAGGAGATCCAACTGTCCTTCGTGGAGCCCAAGGCTTTCTTCACGTCATTCAAACGCCAACAACTACAGGGCAAGCTGGCAGAGTGGAGAGACAAAGAATGTCAGGGGCGCCTGGCGCGTACCAACAACGTCGACTTCTCACTGTCCTCCTCCCACCTGACCAACCTACATCTAAGTGACCGACTGCTGAAGTTCGTGGTGAAGGCCAGATTACAGCTGCTGGAGTGTAACGTCAGGCTCCACACCTACTATCCAGAGACTTTCTCGCAGCAGTGCGGTAGGTGTGGATTTTACATAGAGTCTGTCAGCCACTTGCTGAATGGCTGTAGGGAAAGCAAGAACTCTATTCAGAACCGCCACAACAGAGTGTTAGATATTGTGGCCAGGGCGGTGAAAGATGCTAATCCCAGAGCAGAAATCCTGGCAGACTGTATTGTAAAGCCTTCTCACTTCCAGAACGATAGTAGTGCAGTGTTTGCCAACCTGCCCCACACTAGGCCTGATATGTGTGTCATAGACCATCTTAATAAAACCTCTACCATTATTGAAATAGCTGTACCTTTTGATGACTTTGTAACTGATTCCTACAATAACAAATTTAACAGATACCTCCCGCTGTGCCAGACGATTAGCGATCTTGGTTATAGCTGCAAAGTTGTGGTTCTGATAGTTGGCTCGCTAGGCCTAGTCCACGGACGGTTTGTTAGCGGACTGAAGTTGGTGGGCCTGCCTGTTCGACGAGCCAAGGCCGTTGCCCGCTACTGTTCAGTTAGCGCTATGCTAGGGTCGCTGATTATCTGGAAGCAGCGATGTCGAGACACTCTGCCCTAATGCCTAATGCTGAAAGGACTGTCAAAGATGATGCTGTACTGTGTTGTATGCACCTGTGAATGTGAACTGGAAATAATTAAAATGAAATCCAGTGTGCATGTTTTATAAGTAATCATGTTTAATATTATTATTCATATTTTTGCGTTCCATTATTATATTAGGCAGAGAGAGAGAGAGAGAGACAGAGAGAGAGAGAGAGAGACAGAGAGAGAGAGAGTGAGAGACAGAGTGAGAGACAGAGAGTGAGAGAGAGACAGAGAGAGTGAGAGAGAGTGAGAGAGAGTGAGAGACAGAGAGAGTGAGAGAGAGAGAGACAGAGAGAGAGAGTGAGAGAGAGAGAGAGAGAGAGAGAGAGAGAACATTTGCCATTGACGTATTATTTTATGGGTGTGTGCATAATTTGCTGCTGTCCAATCATGATGGTGCTTGCTTCGTGTCATCCATGTAATTCTCTAAGTGCATATATGTTCATGCGATGTTATAGAGAATAAAATCTTGAAATGTGTGTGTTGTGTGTGTGTGTGTGTGTGTGTGTGTGTGTGTGTGTGTGTGCGTGTGTGGTAAAAACGAATCACCAGTTTTGAAGGTGAGCTCTGCATCGCCTCACAGTCCTCGATATCAACAGGTGGTGAGGTCAAAGGTGTTGTCAATTTCAATCATACCAAAATCACCGCTCCAACTCGATGTAGGTGGTGTGGCTGTATTGACACATCACAGTAAACTCAAACTCTTCACGGCAAACCGCTTTCACGGTGTATGCGCCTTAAGCCCACGGTGGTGGAACACTCACAACCCGACGTTCCTACGTACCCCAGTAACACAGCCGGCTTTAACAAGAGAAAGGAAAATAGGAACATCTCTTGATATCTAGAAAGCAGCCAGCGGATGTAAGAATACTGCGAACAACGAACAGACCATGTGTACAGGTTGGATCGAAGTGGCGTGTTGTGTCAAGTCCTAGGTTAAAAGTAACGTCATGGAATGGTGGTTAAGGGACATTGTTGTTTAAAACAACGTTGGTCTGCTTGGTAATTCAAATAGATGGCATTCACACGTGGGAACAAAACATCGCACAACAACCAGCCCAATCATCCCCGCTGTCAATGGGGTCTTGGTTCTCCTTTAGAACCGGGGAATACAAAGCAGGGAGAAAGACGAGAAAAATAGGCCTATTTATTATTATCCAATAGTAGAAGGAAGAGATAAGATGTTAGTATGGAGAAAAAGAACGTAAAAACAGAGCTGGGAACCAAGGAAAAAACAGCAAAACTTTCATAATTACCCACAATCTACAACTCTTTCATTTCAACGCAATTACCATTATGTTTCTCTCTCACAATATAAAAAATATAGTTATTCTTTAGTCTAAAAGTTAATGTTTAAAATCGTTCTAGCTAAAAGGCTATTTTCATTTCATCAAGAACAGTAATCCAGTTGTCTAGCCCAAAACGACTACATACTGACGTCATTATGCAAATCGGATGTAATGAAGCTCTACGAAACTTTCAACAAGCACAAGAAAAAGTAGTCTCCACTCTAAGAATAGGGGCTGGCATGATGCGGAATGTGCTCTAAGAACAGGGGCTGGCGTGATGCGGAATGTGCTCTAAGAACAGGGGCTGGCATGATGCGGAATGTGATGTGCTCTAAGAACAGGGGCTGGCATGATGCGGAATGTGCTCTAAGAACAGGGGCTGGCATGACGCGGAATGTGCTTTAAGAACAGGGGCTGGCGTGATGCGGAATGTGCTCTAAGAACAGGGCCTGACGTGATGCGGAATGTGCTCTAAGAACAGGGCCTGGCGTGATGCGGAATGTGCTCTAAGAACAGGGGCTGGCATGATGCGGAATGTGCTCTAACAACAGGGGCTGGCATGATGCGGAATGTGCTCTAACAACAGGGGCTGGCATGATGCGGAATGTGCTCTAACAACAGGGGCTGGCATGATGCGGAATGTGCTCTAACAACAGGGGCTGGCATGATACGGAATGTGAGAAACAAAAACGCTACATTTCAACCTGATGTGTGTTGGTCCTAAGCTTTCGGGTGTTTCTCCCACACTTTGTAAGATTTCAACCTAATGCTACTCTTGCACTAATCCGCAACATGTAAAGTGTTCTTTTTCTCCCGTCTTTTGGCCGGTTTGTTTCGCCTTCCTGCGACAGTGCATGTCAGATAGACAAGAGATAGCGCGGCAAAGCCAGCCAGAGTATTATGATGATGATTTAAGATTGCAGTTTGACCTCTCATTCACTACACCTGAGGAGAGAACCTTGACGCTACAGGGCGCAGTTATCAATGACGATTTAAACATGCTGACATTATTTTATGAATGGCGATTTAAACATGCCGACATTATTTTAGGTATTCTTTTGTCAAGGTGTAGAATTATGAATAACGATTTAATAGGCTGACTTATTTGTACACTTCTTTATCAAGACACTTCACTCTTTTCACTCTCTTCTCTTACAAAGCTACGCTACAGACCACGTGAGGTGACAGACCACGTGCGAGAATGACGATGATAAACCCTAACGTTCAGTGGACGATAGTAGGAGGTCAACACCCTCTCCCCCCCCTCCCTAAAAAATGGTTACAAAAACCAAAAACAAAGTTGCTTGTTAACCATACCATAATTATGACAGTAAGAAGGTGAATCGTACCGCTAATTGTGGCCTGATTGGAAAACCAGATAAGGTTAACTCGTACAGCTAAATGTGGCCTGATTTGAAAACCAGATAAGGTTAACTCGTCAACAAATTGCCACCAAGATAAATGATTTTACAATGACAACGCAATACTATAAATACAATACAAGTCATGATACCATGATTTTTGTACATGTAACAACGCAATTCCCGTACCTTATAAAGAAACCCTAGTGAATGAAACATGTAACAATGCAATTCCCGTACCTTATAAAGAAACCCTAGTGAATGAAACATGTAACAATGCAATTCCTGTGGTACCTTATAAAGAAACCCTAGTGAATGAAACATGTAACAATGCAATTCCTGTGGTACCTTATAAAGAAACCCTAGTGAATGAAACATGTAACAACGCAATTCCTGTACCTTATAAAGAAACCATAGTGAACGAAACATGTAACAACGCAATTCCCGTACCTTATAAAGAAACCATAGTGAATGAAACATGTAACAACGCAATTCCTGTACCTTATAAAGAAACCATAGTGAATGAAACATGTAACAATGCAATTCCCGTACCTTAAAGAAACCACAGTGAATGAAACATGTAACAACGCAATTCCGTACCTTATAAAGAAACCATAGTGAATGAAACATGTAACAATGCAATTCCCGTACCTTATAAAGAAACCATAGTGAATGAAACATGTAACAACGCAATTCCCGTACCTTATAAAGAAACCATAGTGAATGAAACATGTAACAACGCAATTCCTGTACCTTATAAAGAAACCATAGTGAATGAAACATGTAACAACGCAATTCCTGTACCTTATAAAAAACCACAGTGAATGAAACATGTAACAACGCAATTCCTGTACCTTATAAAGAAACCATAGTGAATGAAACATGAACAATGCAATTCCCGTACCTTAGAGAGAGAAACCATAGAGAGAGAAACATGTAACAATGCAAGTACCTTATAAAGAAACCATAGTGAATGAAACATGTAACAACGCAATTCCTTGTACCTTATAAAAAACCATAGTGACTGAAACCGTAACAACGCAATTCCTGTACCTTATAAAGAAACCATAGTGAATAAAACATGTAACAATGCAATTCCCGTACTATAAAGAAACCCTATTGAATTAAACATGTAACAATGCAATTCCTGTGGTACCTTATAAAGAAACCCTAGTGAATTAAACATGTAACAATGCAATTCCCGTACCTTATAAAACAACGCAATTCCCGACCTTATAAAGAAACCATAGTGAATGAAACATGTAACAATGCAATTCGTACCTTATAAAGAAACTAGTGAATGAACATGTAACAACGCAATTGTACCTTATAAAGAACCATAGTGAATTAAACATGTAACAACGCAATTCCCGTACCTTATAAAGAAACCATAGTGAATGAACGTAACAACGCAATTTCTGTACCATAAAAAACCATAGTGAATGAAACATGTAATAATGCAATTCCAGTACCTTATAACGAAACCATAGTGAATTAAACAAGATGGTAATCCATCCAAATGTATTATATGAACACACACACACACACACACACACACACAACACACAAAACAAAGTCACAGAGAGAGAGAGAGAGAGAGAGAGAGAGAGAGAGAGAGAGAGAGAGAGTCAAACTGTACATCAATACTTCATTATTCAAAGTGTGAATGTTTGTGCAATGTTGTGATTGGCCCTTATCCTAAGACGCAAACTTAAAACTTGATGATACCGATGATAGGCCATGATAGGCCGCTCTCTGCAAGCCAACAATGATCTAGGTTCAGTCAACGTTGAGATCAACGCCAAACTGCTATAATACAACACACTTCTTTACTGGGCCTTATTGTCTCCGTGAAAAGACTTACAAATACAAACAAAGCGACTCGACCTTTGAGGAAATGCAACTGTGAATGCCACAAAAACTCATTGTTTAACGTATCTGCATAGCACACATAATCAAAATGTTTCCGTCTTTCTTGGATAAGTCATAAAATGTGTTTTGAACACAAAATAGTCACTCGGATGACGGCCATCAGACTGCATAATAAACACTTCCACTGAATGACTGGCCATCAACTGCATAACTTGTATACCAACACTTCCATTGAATGACTGGCCATCAACTGCATAACTTGTATACCAACACTTCCATTGAATGACTGGCCATCAACTGCATAACTTGTATACCAACACTTCCATTGAATGACTGGCCATCAACTGCATAACTTGTATACCAACACTTCCATTGAATGACTAGCCATCAACTGCATAACTTGTATACCAACACTTCCATTGAATGACTGGCCATCAACTGCATAACTTGTATACCAACACTTCCACTGAATGACTGGCCATCAACTGCATAACTTGTATACCAACACTTCCATTGAATGACTGGCCACCAACTGCATAACTTGTAACCCAAAACTCATCAAAACTATAGGTTCGCCGTTCTTGTTGCTGTTTTTATTTTTTATTATTATTTTAATGTTGAAAGGGGAAAAGGTTAAGGCAAAGATTTGACTCCAGCCACCTGAACCTTTACAGTAGAGAAAATGCGATGGCGCGTGAAGCTGTTTACAAACTTAGGTAATGTCCTTGTGATGTTTGAAAACAAAAATATGTTCAGTGGTTCTTGAGATTTGACGTGGGACCGACCGACAGACAGAACGATTGAGTTGAGCTCGTACTAATTCCATTTTATTTCAAATTATTTCCAAATATTATACAACTATCTGGAAAAAGAAGTGAAATTTGAATACGATACGACGCGAGAAAAGCTGTAATAGTAAAGACTTGTACAAAATGTAGATCACAGTACGATGAAACGATCGATGTATTATACACATTACGATGAAACACCGCGATGCACGATATGATGAAACTATGCAATGTATTATACACGATACGTTTAAACGATACTGTTTATTATGCACGATGCGTTTAAACGATGCGATGTATTATACACGATATGATGAACGAGGCGATGTACTGTATTCATTCATTGATTGTGTAAATTAACGTCCCCGGACACATTAGCGTAGAGGGACTAAGGCGATGTATTATACACAATACGCCTAAATGTTGCGCTGTTACGAAGCACACGACCACACGATATAGGATACACCGTAGATCACGTCGGTGAGGATTATGCACAAAGATACTATCAACAATAAGTTTTGTTTAGGCAGGTGAAAGAATGATTTCAGACGGTGACCGAACAAAGATGAAGATGATGATGATGACGACGACGTTGATGACAATACATTATAAAACAATACAATACAATACAATACAATACAATACAATACAATACAATACAATAAACTATAAATAAAATATAAATTAATATATTAAACTAGTCTTATTTGACACAAAAAAATATTTAAAATAATATATTCATTAAAATTAATTTAAATAAACATAACAATTACAATTAATTAACATTAATTGATTAATTAAAGCATTAACCGTAATTATTTACTGTACTAAAGGGCTGTGAATGTTGAGGATCTGTGGTTTTGATTATCCATTTGGCAGGCATTACCTGTATACGTTTCTCCGGGCCTGAATTTATTTTCTGCCGGCGTTCCTTCAAAAGAAATTTTAAATCCATGGTCCCCTGAGGTCTTTTGGGCTGTGGTATGTATGGGGTTGCGATCACAGATAGCTTTGACGTAACTCGCCACACCGTGCGCCACAGCCAGTAAGCTGCAGAAGCAGACGACACGCCACAACAAAGTTATCGTAGGCATCTTGGCAGTTATCCGAGCGACAATTGGACTAAATTGGGTCAGGCTTCAGCGCCTCTCAACACCTCCTGAAGGCTCACATCAGGCCGCCTGAGGAAGGAGCTTCCCCGCTCAAATTAATGTTTCAATATAACGAGATCCCAAAAGCTAAAGATTCACATGATAATCAGGGGGCGAAATAGAAAGTACATATTCCACCAGACGACACGGGACAGTAATCCACCAGTCAGCACCAACGTCGACGTAATCCACAGAATTAAAGAAAGTGGACAAACCCTAATCCACAACACACAACAAACCCAACTCTAAAGGAAAAAAATCCACAAATAAAAAAATTCCCACGAACGAAAAAGTGAGCACTTTAGCAGAAGAAGAGTGACAGCAGCTATCCGTGAAGAAAACTGGCCATGCTACAGTGGCTTTCTCAGCGCTAAGACTGATTTAACAGAGGAAGAGTCGCGAGCACTGGTCAACACTACCACACACACACACACATAGACTTTCCCTCCTCTCACTACTGTTGTAGCACAGTGGCAGTCGTAGTCAAAGACTCCAAAACAGCCAAATGCATTCTCCTAAAGCGTCTTTAGAGACAAACAGAGAGAGAGGGTGAATCGCGGTACAAAATGTTCACCTGGCTAAGGTAAGCGGCCCGACACGAGATCATAACGGCCTGCGCTGAGGTTTAATCCTGTCGCTCAACTTCACAGGCAGCAATCTCATTGGCTGTTGCTCGCTTCCACGCTCCGCCTACAAGATTAGGACACGGGAGTGCGCGACTCGGTCAGTCGTTGATAGAACCACATCAAATGTCAATTTCGTTCTGACAATGGTTCCAGATCGTCGGAGTACCCTTAGGATAAATTAAAATTAATACAAACTAATTTTGGCTACATTTCTAGAGGAACAAATGCGTTACCATTAACTGTAGAGAAAGCTGCTACAGTAGTTCAGTAAGGTACACGGGCGGTTTGAGTTACATCCTGTATCGGCCTCAGCCCTCAGCAGTTCTTGGTAAGAACGAACTTTAAGTCAATTAATAAAAACACTCAATCAAAAATTAAAACAAGAGGAACTTTTTAGCTGCAAGATCGAAGATGGGGAAAGAAAATTTAGGTGGTATCACGGTAAGTAATTATCGGGCGTTGAAAGCCTCTTAATAGCGTGGATTGGCGGAAAACCTATATTATCAACCTCTCTACCATGTTCAATAGCGGATCGTGAGTACAGAACGCTCGCCTACTTGCGAGAGGCGGAGCACGAGTCGACGATGGTCAAGGGGCGTGAAGGACCAGTAGGCCTACAAGTGGATAACTTAATCGGTATCACAACCTGCCTAACGTTACGCCCGGAACAGCTAGTTGTTCAAGCGAAGTTCTCAGTCTTTTAAGAAAAATTAGAAAGCTTATGTTACCACTAGAAATTCAAATTGACCTGTTTGAGAAAACTATAGTTCCTATTCTGTTATATGGTTCAGAGATATGGTGTCCTCAAATGAGTGACCTTGCCACTAAACTGCAACTGCGTTTTTATAAACTAATTTTAAAGCTGGGCAAGTCTACTCCTTCTCAAATGATTTTTGGTGAATTAGGGCAAGTTCCTCTGGAGTTACAGGCAAAGCAAAGAATGTTAAATTTTTGGTATAAGCTTGTTCACCCTGATAACAGTAATAAATTGTCCAGCGTTATGTACACTTTTTTGTTTCACATTGATTTGCATAAAGGTTATAAATCTTCATTCCTCGATTCAGTGCGGAAAGAGTTACATAATCTAGGACTTGGTAACTTTTGGTTAAATCAGGGGCTAACCAATGTTATGCCTTCTGCTTCAGTTTTTAAGTGTACAATTAAACAACGCCTACATGATCAGTTTATTCAAGGCTGGTTCGAGGAAATAAACAATAATTAATATTACTATAAGTATCGAATGTTTAAGCTACATTTTGAATTTGAAAAATATTTGCATGTTCTACCAACAAATCTTGCAATATCTGTTCTAAAGTTTAGGACACTTAACCACAGAATGCCAGTGCAGAGAGGCCGATATTTTAACATTCCTAGACACGAACGTGTATGTCAAAAATGTAATAGTGGCGATCTTGGTGATGAGTTTCATTATTTATTTTTGTGTTCACATTTTTGTAACTCGAGAAAAGATTTATTAAAATCATATTATTATAGATATCCCAATGCCATCAAATTTCAAGAATTATTGTCATCTAACAAAAAGTCAGAATTATTAAAGCTTGTAAGTCTAATGAAATTAATAATTAAACAAATGTAACGTTTTTACCCCATGTCAAAAATTAATATAGTTCTGATGTTGACAGGTTATGTGTAATAAAAATTATTTCAATAGTTTGTCATTGATGTGTTTAGGTTGAATTGTATTGTTAGTTATGATTTATAGTTGTTGTCCCCAATCAAGTTCTTTTTTTTTCTTTCCCCCACTCCATACCTCCCCCTGCCACCTCCCCCCCACTCCACGCTATCCCGCTGTATAAATAAATAGTTTAAAATTTTTATTTTATTTTTAAATCTAAAATGTTAATTAATTATTTTGCATTTTTGTGTAGGCCTATATTATTTTAACCATGTCCATGTGCCCTTAATGGGTTTTTCTGGAATAAAATTTGCCTTGCCTTGCCTTGCCTTGCAATTAGTAGACTCAGCGTGGACACGGGGTTCCTCTCCAACCTGCGATACGCCTACAACAGTGATAAAGCTGGACGTGAACGAGACACGCAGACACTGGTAAATGATCCCTACAGTCACAGCCAGTGGGAAACTGAAGATCGCCCTTTTCGCTCTTGAAACACATTGTGCATCCTGTGTTCAAAGACCTAGCAGTGTGGACCAACGGTCAATTAGTCATCTACCAGATACAAGCCATTCAAATTCATGTTCAGACATGACAATGATAATGATTTTTGTAAAGCGCAAAACCCAACTACTAAGTTACTTGAAAAGGTTGTCCTCAACCAGCTCAACGCTCACCTCACCATCAACAATCTCCTCAGTCCCTTCCAATCTGCCTATCGCAAGCACCACAGCACTGAAACAGCCCTTTTACATATTCTGAACGATCTTCTTCTCTCAACTGACTCAGGCAACATCTCCCTTCTTACCCTACTCGATCTCTCTGCCGCCTTCGACACTATTGACCATTCTATCCTCCTCCACCGCCTTCAACACTCCTTTGGCATCACTGACTCCGCTCACTCCTGGTTTCTTTCCTACCTCTCCGACAGACGGCAGTCCGTTATCATCGATGGCATATCCTCTGACCCAGTTAGGCTCTCCTGCGGAGTTCCTCAGGGATCTGTCCTGGGTCCGGTCCTTTTTACACTCTACACCTCCCCTCTGACCAACATCATCCAGACTCATCACATAAACCACCACTTCTATGCTGACGACTCACAACTACAAGACAAAGACAAACCTGACAACATTCAGGCACTCCTGACTCGCACGGCCGACTGCTGTGAAGACGTGAAGGACTGGATGACAGCAAACAAACTTAAACTGAACGACGACAAAACGGAAGCCATGCTGGTAGGCACACGCCAGAAACTCCCTCAGCTCCCCTCCTCTCTCCATCTTCAGCTTGACGGTACCTCTATCCCTCTCTCCGACTCTGCCAAGAACCTTGGCGTTATCCTTGACTCTTCTCTCTCAATGACTAGCTTTGTCTCTGCAACCGCCCGGGCCTGCTACTTCCACCTCCGTCGAATCAGTCAGATCAGAAAATACCTCACCACTGAAGCTGCCACCAAACTTGCTGTCTCCCTCATCCTGTCTCGCATCGACTATTGCAACTCCCTTCTTTCCGGCCTTCCCCGCTCCACCACTCTCCCTCTCCAACGCGTTCAAAACAATACTGCCCGCCTCGTCCTCAGAAAGAAGAAATCTGACCACGTCACTCCCTTGCTCAAAGCCCTACACTGGCTTCCCATCTCCCAACGCATTCAATACAAGACCTTGTCTCTCTGCTACAAGTCCCTCAACAACTCCGCTCCTCTCTATCTCTCTGACCTACTTCACCCATACATTCCCTCTCGCTCTCTTCGCTCTGCCTCCGACCCTCTCCGCCTCCGCATTCCTCGCTCCAAACTCAGCACGTTCGGGTCCCGCTCCTTCTCTGTCTACGGCCCATCCATCTGGAATACTCTTCCACTCTCTCTCCGTCAGAAACCCTCTCCCACCTCCTTCCAGTCTGCCCTCAAAACTTACCTTTTCAAGCAGTTCTAACACTATGACCTCACTACGCACCCCATCGCCAGCTGTCTCTTACATATAGTGTCTGGTCTGTTTGTGGTATGAGTATATTTGAGTGAATGTATTTTTTGCGTAATTGTTACATGTGTCATTGTCTAAAGCGTGCACATGCGTGCGTGAGTTGTGAGTGCGCGCTTAGAGTTATAATTATTATAAGATAAGCGCATTATAAATACAGTAATTATTATTATTATTATTATTATAACTTAAAACTGTGTAGTATAAGTGCTCCCACAAACAAACACGCACACTCACATACACTCCCAAGGATAAATATCTAAGCATCATAATAAAACATTATAAATAAGATAAAAATTATCAAGCATAAGGGAAAATAACACACATCACATCTAAGTATAAAAAGGCATGTTCAGAGAGAAGTAAACACAAAGACGCGCGCACGCACACCCCCCCCCCCCACACACACACACACACATCCAGCCGAAACAACACGCAGTTTAAAAAGTGCTCATTTTGTTTGCGCGTTGTGATTGGGCTAAAAAAAGGTCACTAACCTAGGTAATGTTGTTAGGAGGTTTGGTCACTAACCTAGGTAATGTTGTTAGGAGGTTTGGTCACTAACCTAGGTAATGTTGTTAGGAGGTTTGGTCACTAACCTAGGTAATGTTGTTAGGAGGTTTGGTCACTAACCTAGGTAATGTTGTTAGGAGGTTTGGTCACTAACCTAGGTAATGTTGTTAGGAGGTTTGGTCACTAACCTAGGTAATGTTGTTAGGAGGTTTGGTCACTAACCTAGATAATGTTGTTAGGAGGTTTGGTCAATAACCTAGGTAATGTTGTTAGGAGGTTTGGTCACTAACCTAGGTAATGTTGTTAGGAGGTTTGGTCACTTCCCCCGTTGGGGTGCCGGGGGGTTCAGTATAAATAGTATCCCCACTTTCTGGAAATTTCGTGCTTTAAATTCCCACTGTCGCTGTCTTTCTCATTTGTTCTTTCTCATTCCTGCTCTGTTCTATCAATCTGCTATAATATCTTCTTCTCTGCTATACTATCTTCTTCTTCGCTAGACCAGTCAACTACTCTGGGACAAGACTCCTTATTTGTGTGTGAGATCTGTTGGATTGGACACTTTCTGCCAGGTGGTCACTAGGGCTTCCTATGATGTTATTATTTAGCAATGTATGCATTTTATATGTATGTGTTTTGTTGATAATTTATAATGATGTTTGTATTTTATTTTGTTTTTGTAAACGGGGGTTCGATAAATTAGAGTACAGCCTCAGCATCCCCTGCGTGGGATGTCTTTATTGTAAAGTGACTGGCTGGTGGAGAGCCTTCAGTGTTACCACTAGGGTTGTTTCAGCAGATCTTTTATGCGGATTGGGGGTTGTCCGGTCCTGATTTGGCTCGAAAGAGTCCGCTGGACCTAAAGCAATAATCATGTAATGTAATGTAATGTTTGGTCACTAACCTAGGTAATGTTGTTAGGAGGTTTGGTCAAACTTAGTCTAGTGGTTCTCTAGAAATGGTTTACAACGGACCGACTGACATTTGGCTCGTTTTGGTTTCCTCCGACTATTTTCAAGTATTTCCCAAAAAATCCGAAAATACTAAAATTACCTTTAAAGTAACACTGGAGGCGCTGAACTATCAGTTCTTTTAAAACTTTACTACGCCATATTCATTAAGCTGGTCCAGAGAAAAGGGTGATCCCAATGAAGTATCTCCCCAAACCAACGATATGGGTGCAGTATTATCTTTTATAATATTTTAATAGGGCACACAACGCAATCACTGTAGCAATCACTATCACTTATCAATATTGTCTGTGCACTACTATGTGATATCTGTGTATTGCTATGTGATATCTGTGTATTGCTATGTGATGTCGGTGTACTGCTATATGATGTCTGTGTACTGCTATGTGATGTCGGTGTACTGCTATGTGAGGTCTGTAGACCGCTATGTGATATATGTGTAGTCCTATGTGATGTCTGTGTACAGCTAAGTGATATATGTGTACTCTTATGTGATGTCTGTGTGCAGCTATGTGATGTCTGTAAACTGTTATTTGAGGTCAGGATACTGCTATGTGATAACTGTGTAATGCTATGTGATATCTGTGTACTGTTATGTGATGCCCGTTTACTGTTATGTGATATCTGTGTACTTCTGTGTGATGTCTGTGTACTGTGAGTGATGCATGTGTACTTCTGTGTGATGTCCGTGTACTGCTATGTGATGTCTGTGAATTGCTGTGTGATATCTGTGGACTGCTATGTGATTTCCGTGTACTGCTATGTAATGTCTGTGTACAGCTATGTGATGTCCGTGTACTGCTATGTGATGTCTGTGTACAGCTACAGTATGTGATATCTGTTTACTGCTGTGTGATGTCTGTGTACTGCTATTTGAGGTCAGGATACTGCTATGTGATAACTGTGTAATGCTTTGTGATATCTGTGTACTGTTATGTGATGCCCCTTTACTGTTATGTGATATCTGTGTAGTGTAATGTGATGTCTGTGTACTGTGTGTGATGCATGTGTACTTATGTGTGATGTCCATGTACTGTTGTGTGATGCATGTGTACTGCTGTGTGATGTCTGTGTACTGCTATGTGAGGCCTGGGTGCTGCTATGTGATATCTGTTTATTGCTATGTGATATATATGTACTATTATGTGATGTTCGTGTATGGTTTTGTGATATTTGTGTACTGGTATGTTATGTCTGTGTACTGCTATGTGATGTCGGGGTGTTGCTATGTGATATCTATGTACTGCTATGTAAAACCTGTGTACTGCGATGTGATATATTTGTACTGCTATGTGATGCCCGAGTACGGCTATGTGATATTTTTCTAATGCTATGTGATCTCTGTGTACTCCAAATTGTAATGTCTGTGTATTGGTATGTGAGGTCTGTAGACCGCTATGTAATATATGTACTGCTATGTGATGTCTGCGTACTGCTCTGTGTTGTCTGTGTACTGATATGTGATGTCAGTATACCGCTATGTGAGGTCTGTGTACTGCTGTGTGATATATGTTACTGCTATGTGAAGTCTGTGTACTGCTATGTGATGTCCGGGTACCGCAATATGATGTCCATGTACTGACCGCTACGTGATATATATATATGTATTGCTAAGTGATGTCCGAGTACTGCTATGTGATATATATATCACTGCTGTGTGATATCTGTGTACTGCTTTGTGATATCTGTGTACTGCAATGTGTACTGCTATGTGTGTTCTATGCACTGCTATGTAATATCTGTGTACTACTATGTGATGTCTGTATACCACTATGGGATATATGTGTACTGCTAAATGATATCTGTGTACGGCTATATGTGAGGTCTGTGTGCAGCTATGAGATGTCGTCCGTGTATTGCTATGTGATATCTGTTTATTGCTATGTAATATCTGTGTATTGCTATGTAATATCTGTGTATTGCTATGTAATATCTATGTATTGCT
>CM072515.1:155000-292621 GCA_036898135.1 Oncomelania hupensis | reverse complement strand
ACTGCCCCATGACAACACTGACCAACGACAACACTGCCCAATGACAACACTGACCAACAACACTGCCCAATGACAATACTGACCAACGACAACACTGACCAATGACAACATTGACCAACACCACTGCCCAATGACAACACTGCCCAATGACAACACTGACCAACAACAAGACTGTCCAATGACAACACTGACCAACGACAACACTGACCAATGACAACACTGACCAACAACAAGACTGCCCAATGACAACACTGACCAACCACAAGACTGCACAATGACAACACTGACCAACAACAAGACTGCCCAACAACAACACTGCCCAATGACAACACTGAGCAACAACAACACTGAAGCACTAAAATGGCCAGTTTTGTTTCTTTGCTTGTTTGTTTTGGGGTGTGTGTCTGCGTGTGGGTGTGTGTGTGTGTGTGCAGGGGGGTGGGGGTGGCTAGGTAGAAACGCCGTTATTCTGGCATACACTTGAACCTCTACGTACTTTCTTTTGACGGACCCCGTTATTTTGACGTCAAAACAGTGTTCCGTTAGGGTTAGGGCTGTGTTAGGCTTAGGGTTAGGCTAAGGGTTAGGGTTTGGGTTAGGGTTAGAGTTAGGGGATAGCTTCAAAAAATTGACAAATTTGTAAAGAAAATGTCAAAGTAACATATGTAGAGTTTCATGAAAATCATCACAAGGGCGTTTCTACACGGTTGTGTGTGTGTATGTATGTGTGTGTGTGTGTGTGTGACGTCATGACATGGCGGCAGTAGCAGAGTCTGTCATAGTTCTCTGTTGTACGTTACTGCTACCTGGCGTCACCCCCGTCGTGGCTGTCGTCGAAAATACAGCGACGAGTAGAAGACAGAACCAGCTCATCATGGGACTGCCTGAAGATTTGAAATCTGCCTTCAAGGAAGCGCTTCAGGTCGGCAAAGTTCGAGAAACCACCACTCCACTCAAAACGTCAACAAACATGGCGGCCAGCGATCAACACACAATGAACAGAGGTATGTTGATGCCCTCATTTGATGTGTTCAACGCCGATCACTGGAGTAATTTCGCGAAAGTCTGCAGTGAGAATGAGTGGACATTATTCGTGCATTATGAGAACATTTTCCGACAAGCTATTTCAACTAAACCCCTACATGTCAAACGATCGTACCATCACCCTGCCCCAAAGAAATGGATCGAACTGATATCACTACTAACACGAACATTTTATGAAGAGGGGGTTTTCCGACCCACCAAACCCAACGGTACACCCTTCAGTACACAGTTTCTGAAGTATGTTCTACGTGTCGTCCACTCCTTCCCTGTTGCTGTGCCAGAGAGTCTATTGGCCAGCTGTGACAGCGAGTATGAGGCCTACATTACAGAAATAGACTACACGTTATCTGTCATTCGTGATGAAGTTTGCCCCTGCCTTTCAGCCAATCGCCGCGATGCTGGAGTGCCCAAACGTCAGCAGGAAGCTCCCATTATCGGGAAGGGGGGGTTGACTCGCCTTTGGCAAGAAAAAAAGAGTGAAGCTGTAAACATCATTAACAACGACAGCAAGAAACCTTCTTCCACTCGCTGCGGCATCGACAGAGACATTGTATTCCAACACTTCCACACACGCTGTCAGAGAGTTCTAGTTGACACACCACCACCCCCATGGCGAGGCGAAATCAGCATCCCTCCTCCACAGTGGACTCCGCCGCCTGTAACGTTTAGCATGAAAGAGGTCACAGCTATTATTAGCTCACTGTCTGTAACGTTTAGCATGAAAGAGGTCACAGCTATTATTAGCTCACTGCCTGCTCGTCGCTCGCCGGGGTTTGACGGGGTTACCTACGACCACGTGAAGCGATGTAAACAAACACTCGCACCCTTGTTTACGGCGATCATGAATATTTGCGCCATCAACAAGCGTGTACCCTCTGACTGGAAGCACTCCATCATCACGCTGGTGCCTAAGAAGAATGGCGATCCCAAAAACATTGAAGACTGGCGACCGATCTCTCTCCTCTGTACAAGCTACAAGATCTACATGAAGTTGATCCAACAGAGAATGGTGCCTTGGATCGTGGAGACGGGCAGGCTATCCAGTCGACAAAAGGGGTCCATGCCACGCAATGGTCTGCAGGAGCATGTCTTTACACTGAAGGCTGACATCACCGACTTCCTCCACACATCCTCCAAGCTGTATGTCACCTTCATTGACATCAAAGATGCCTTTGGCAGCATCGACCACCAGGTGATGCTGAACGAGCTCAATGAGATGGGCTACCCTGAGCAGGTGATCAGCATCACGAGAGACATTTACACGGGATCTACCTTTCAGGTGAAAACAGCCAGCGGTCTTACCAAGCCTATCACAAGGGGCAAAGGCATCATCCAGGGCTGCCCGTGGTCCGTGCTTATCTTCGAGCAAGGCATCGACAAGTGGCTGAGATGGATTGAGCAGGGATCACCAGCGACCAGCTCTCCAAATCCAGTCCAAGGCTATGTTGATGATGTGGACATGACGGCTACCAACGAAGAGGATATCAGGGCAGCGGCTGAAAAGACCGATCTCTTCATGACCTACTCAGGCATGGAGGTAAAGCATCGAAAGTGTGCAGTTCTGCATGGGCAACGCACCGGTAACAACTGGAGTAAAAGTGACAATACAGCCTCTACCCAGCTTGTGGTGCAGGGATCCCCCATCCCCATGTTCGACAGAGAGCAGCCATACACGTACCTAGGCTACAACATCAACCTTGCTGCTACGGCTGAAGACGAACAGGTGGAAAGCATCGTCAGTGACTTTAAAATCACCTTGGACAAGATCGACGTTGCCCCTCTCGCGGTAGCCGCGAAACTCCAGGCTGTCAACACCATGGCCACTTCCAGGCTGCACTTTTATTTCCCCAACATTCAGTTCACAGAGAAAGTGCTAGACGGCCTGGAAGACAGCATCGTATCCAACGTGAGACACTGGCTTGGCTTGAACAAGTCGTCGACACGCTCTTTCATGTTCTGCGCACGAAGCGAGGGTGGTCTGGGTCTGTTCCATCCACGGACCATGTACTACGCCAAGAAGCTGTCCTTCATGCTGAGCGTATTGAACAGCGATGACGAGCAGACCAGACACTCGGCCAGAACATCACTTGCACTCCATCTCACTAAACGCAAGTGTGCAGCAGCACCCGAAGACGACGATGACCACAACTTCGCTGGCTACCAGACCGATGCCAAATACCGGCTGATCAAGGCATCTAAGGTCACCTGGCGTAAGTCACCGTGGGTGCACCTCAACGACATCTGCGGTAGACAGGGGATCCAGCTCCACCAGAATGACAGCGAGCAGTACATCCTCAGAGTCAGCCCAGAAGAGGAGATCCAACTGTCCTTCGTGGAGCCCAAGGCTTTCTTCACGTCATTCAAACGCCAACAACTACAGGGCAAGCTGGCAGAGTGGAGAGACAAAGAATGTCAGGGGCGCCTGGCGCGTACCAACAACGTCGACTTCTCACTGTCCTCCTCCCACCTGACCAACCTACATCTAAGTGACCGACTGCTGAAGTTCGTGGTGAAGGCCAGATTACAGCTGCTGGAGTGTAACGTCAGGCTCCACACCTACTATCCAGAGACTTTCTCGCAGCAGTGCGGTAGGTGTGGATTTTACATAGAGTCTGTCAGCCACTTGCTGAATGGCTGTAGGGAAAGCAAGAACTCTATTCAGAACCGCCACAACAGAGTGTTAGATATTGTGGCCAGGGCGGTGAAAGATGCTAATCCCAGAGCAGAAATCCTGGCAGACTGTATTGTAAAGCCTTCTCACTTCCAGAACGATAGTAGTGCAGTGTTTGCCAACCTGCCCCACACTAGGCCTGATATGTGTGTCATAGACCATCTTAATAAAACCTCTACCATTATTGAAATAGCTGTACCTTTTGATGACTTTGTAACTGATTCCTACAATAACAAATTTAACAGATACCTCCCGCTGTGCCAGACGATTAGCGATCTTGGTTATAGCTGCAAAGTTGTGGTTCTGATAGTTGGCTCGCTAGGCCTAGTCCACGGACGGTTTGTTAGCGGACTGAAGTTGGTGGGCCTGCCTGTTCGACGAGCCAAGGCCGTTGCCCGCTACTGTTCAGTTAGCGCTATGCTAGGGTCGCTGATTATCTGGAAGCAGCGATGTCGAGACACTCTGCCCTAATGCCTAATGCTGAAAGGACTGTCAAAGATGATGCTGTACTGTGTTGTATGCACCTGTGAATGTGAACTGGAAATAATTAAAATGAAATCCAGTGTGCATGTTTTATAAGTAATCATGTTTAATATTATTATTCATAGTTTTGCGTTCCATTATTATATTAGGCAGAGAGAGAGAGAGAGAGACAGAGAGACAGAGAGAGACAGAGAGAGTGAGAGACAGAGTGAGAGACAGAGAGTGAGAGAGAGACAGAGAGAGTGAGAGAGAGTGAGAGACAGAGAGAGTGAGAGAGAGAGAGACAGAGAGAGAGAGAGAGTGAGAGAGAGAGAGAGAGAGAGAGAGAGAGAACATTTGCCATTGACGTATTATTTTATGGGTGTGTGTGCATACTTTGCTGCTGTCCAATCATGATGGTGCTTGCTTCGTGTCATCCATGTAATTCTCTAAGTGCATATATGTTCATGCGATGTTATAGAGAATAAAATCTTGAAATGTGTGTGTTGTGTGTGTGTGTGTGTGTGTGCGTGTGTGTGGTAAAAACGAATCACCAGTTTTGAAGGTGAGCTCTGCATCGCCTCACAGTCCTCGATATCAACAGGTGGTGAGGTCAAAGGTGTTGTCAATTTCAATCATACCAAAATCACCGCTCCAACTCGATGTAGGTGGTGTGGCTGTATTGACACATCACAGTAAACTCAAACTCTTCACGGCAAACCGCTTTCACGGTGTATGCGCCTTAAGCCCACGGTGGTGGAACACTCACAACCCGACGTTCCTACGTACCCCAGTAACACAGCCGGCTTTAACAAGAGAAAGGAAAATAGGAACATCTCTTGATATCTAGAAAGCAGCCAGCGGATGTAAGAATACTGCGAACAACGAACAGACCATGTGTACAGGTTGGATCGAAGTGGCGTGTTGTGTCAAGTCCTAGGTTAAAAGTAACGTCATGGAATGGTGGTTAAGGGACATTGTTGTTTAAAACAACGTTGGTCTGCTTGGTAATTCAAATAGATGGCATTCACACGTGGGAACAAAACATCGCACAACAACCAGCCCAATCATCCCCGCTGTCAATGGGGTCTTGGTTCTCCTTTAGAACCGGGGAATACAAAGCAGGGAGAAAGACGAGAAAAATAGGCCTATTTATTATTATCCAATAGTAGAAGGAAGAGATAAGATGTTAGTATGGAGAAAAAGAACGTAAAAACAGAGCTGGGAACCAAGGAAAAAACAGCAAAACTTTCATAATTACCCACAATCTACAACTCTTTCATTTCAACGCAATTACCATTATGTTTCTCTCTCACAATATAAAAAATATAGTTATTCTTTAGTCTAAAAGTTAATGTTTAAAATCGTTCTAGCTAAAAGGCTATTTTCATTTCATCAAGAACAGTAATCCAGTTGTCTAGCCCAAAACGACTACATACTGACGTCATTATGCAAATCGGATGTAATGAAGCTCTACGAAACTTTCAACAAGCACAAGAAAAAGTAGTCTCCACTCTAAGAATAGGGGCTGGCATGATGCGGAATGTGCTCTAAGAACAGGGGCTGGCGTGATGCGGAATGTGCTCTAAGAACAGGGGCTGGCATGATGCGGAATGTGATGTGCTCTAAGAACAGGGGCTGGCATGATGCGGAATGTGCTCTAAGAACAGGGGCTGGCATGACGCGGAATGTGCTTTAAGAACAGGGGCTGGCGTGATGCGGAATGTGCTCTAAGAACAGGGCCTGACGTGATGCGGAATGTGCTCTAAGAACAGGGCCTGGCGTGATGCGGAATGTGCTCTAAGAACAGGGGCTGGCATGATGCGGAATGTGCTCTAACAACAGGGGCTGGCATGATGCGGAATGTGCTCTAACAACAGGGGCTGGCATGATGCGGAATGTGCTCTAACAACAGGGGCTGGCATGATGCGGAATGTGCTCTAACAACAGGGGCTGGCATGATACGGAATGTGAGAAACAAAAACGCTACATTTCAACCTGATGTGTGTTGGTCCTAAGCTTTCGGGTGTTTCTCCCACACTTTGTAAGATTTCAACCTAATGCTACTCTTGCACTAATCCGCAACATGTAAAGTGTTCTTTTTCTCCCGTCTTTTGGCCGGTTTGTTTCGCCTTCCTGCGACAGTGCATGTCAGATAGACAAGAGATAGCGCGGCAAAGCCAGCCAGAGTATTATGATGATGATTTAAGATTGCAGTTTGACCTCTCATTCACTACACCTGAGGAGAGAAACCTTGACGCTACAGGGCGCAGTTATCAATGACGATTTAAACATGCTGACATTATTTTATGAATGACGATCTAACCCTAACCCTAAATTAAACATGCTGACATTATTTTATGAATGGCGATTTAAACATGCCGACATTATTTTAGGTATTCTTTTGTCAAGGTGTAGAATTATGAATAACGATTTAATAGGCTGACTTATTTGTACACTTCTTTATCAAGACACTTCACTCTTTTCACTCTCTTCTCTTACAAAGCTACGCTACAGACCACGTGAGGTGACAGACCACGTGCGAGAATGACGATGATAAACCCTAACGTTCAGTGGACGATAGTAGGAGGTCAACACCCTCTCCCCCCCCCCCCCCCCCCCCCCCTCCCTAAAAAAACCATGGTTACAAAAACCAAAAACAAAGTTGCTTGTTAACCATACCATAATTATGACAGTAAGAAGGTGAATCGTACCGCTAATTGTGGCCTGATTGGAAAACCAGATAAGGTTAACTCGTACAGCTAAATGTGGCCTGATTTGAAAACCAGATAAGGTTAACTCGTCAACAAATTGCCACCAAGATAAATGATTTTACAATGACAACGCAATACTATAAATACAATACAAGTCATGATACCATGATTTTTGTACATGTAACAACGCAATTCCCGTACCTTATAAAGAAACCCTAGTGAATGAAACATGTAACAATGCAATTCCCGTACCTTATAAAGAAACCCTAGTGAATGAAACATGTAACAATGCAATTCCTGTGGTACCTTATAAAGAAACCCTAGTGAATGAAACATGTAACAATGCAATTCCTGTGGTACCTTATAAAGAAACCCTAGTGAATGAAACATGTAACAACGCAATTCCTGTACCTTATAAAGAAACCATAGTGAACGAAACATGTAACAATGCAATTCCCGTACCTTATAAAACAACGCAATTCCCGTACCTTATAAAGAAACCATAGTGAATGAAACATGTAACAATGCAATTCCCGTACCTTATAAAGAAACCCTAGTGAATGAAACATGTAACAACGCAATTCCCGTACCTTATAAAGAAACCATAGTGAATTAAACATGTAACAACGCAATTCCCGTACCTTATAAAGAAACCATAGTGAATGAAACATGTAACAACGCAATTTCTGTACCTTATAAAGAAACCATAGTGAATGAAACATGTAATAATGCAATTCCAGTACCTTATAACGAAACCATAGTGAATTAAACAAGATGGTAATCCATCCAAATGTATTATATGCACACACACACACACACACACACACCAACACACACAAACAAAGTCACAGAGAGAGAGAGAGAGAGAGAGAGAGAGAGAGAGAGAGAGAGAGAGAGAGAGAGAGAGAGAGAGAGAGAGAGACAAACATCAGTACATCAATACTTCAGTATTTTCAAAGTGTGAATGTTTGTGGCAATGTTGTGATTGGCCCTTATCCTAAGGACGCAAACTTAAAACGTGGGATGATAGGCCGATGATAGGCCGATGATATGCCGCTCTCTGCAAGCCAACAATGATCAAAATAGGTTTAGTCAACGTTGAGATCAACGCCAAACGGCCTATAATACAACAGACCTTATCTTTACTGGGGCCTTATTGTCTCCGTGAAAAGACATTACAAATAAACAAACAAAGCGACCTCGACCTTTGAGGAAATGCAACTGTGAATGCCACAAAAAGCTCAGTTGTGGTTAACGTATCTGCATAGCACACATAATCAACTGTGAATGCCACAAAAAGCTCAGTTGTGTTTAACGTATCTGCATAGCACACATAATCAACTGTGAATGCCACAAAAAGCTCAGTTGTGGTTAACGTATCTGCATAGCACACATAATCAACTGTGAATGCCACAAAAAGCTCAGTTGTGGTTAACGTATCTGCATAGCACACATAATCAAAATGGGTTCCGTCTTTCTTGGGATAAGTCATAAAATGTGTTTTGAACACAAAATAGTCACTCGGAGCGACGGACCGACAGACTGACTAATAAACGGACTTCCACTGAATGACTGGCCATCAACTGCATAACTTGTATACCAACACTTCCATTGAATGACTGGCCATCAACTGCATAACTTGTATACCAACACTTCCATTGAATGACTAGCCATCAACTGCATAACTTGTATACCAACACTTCCATTGAATGACTAGCCATCAACTGCATAACTTGTATACCAACACTTCCATTGAATGACTAGCCATCAACTGCATAACTTGTATACCAACACTTCCATTGAATGACTGGCCATCAACTGCATAACTTGTATACCAACACTTCCATTGAATGACTGGCCATCAACTGCATAACTTGTATACCAACACTTCCATTGAATGACTGGCCATCAACTGCATAACTTGTATACCAACACTTCCATTGAATGACTAGCCATCAACTGCATAACTTGTATACCAACACTTCCACTGAATGACTGGCCATCAACTGCATAACTTGTATACCAACACTTCCATTGAATGACTGGCCATCAACTGCATAACTTGTATACCAACACTTCCATTGAATGACTGGCCATCAACTGCATAACTTGTATACCAACACTTCCATTGAATGACTGGCCATCAACTGCATAACTTGTATACCAACACTTCCATTGAATGACTAGCCATCAACTGCATAACTTGTATACCAACACTTCCATTGAATGACTAGCCATCAACTGCATAACTTGTATACCAACACTTCCATTGAATGACTGGCCATCAACTGCATAACTTGTATACCAACACTTCCATTGAATGACTAGCCATCAACTGCATAACTTGTATACCAACACTTCCATTGAATGACTAGCCATCAACTGCATAACTTGTAACCCAAACTCATCAAAACTATAGGTTCGCCGTTCTTGTTGCTGTTTTTATTTTTATTATTATTTTAATGTTGAAAGGGGAAAAGGTTAAGGCAAAGATTTGACTCCAGCCACCTGAACCTTTACAGTAGAGAAAATGCGATGGCGCGTGAAGCTGTTTACAAACTTAGGTAATGTCCTTGTGATGTTTGAAAACAAAAATATGTTCAGTGGTTCTTGAGATTTGACGTGGGACCGACCGACAGACAGAACGATTGAGTTGAGCTCGTACTAATTCCATTTTATTTCAAATTATTTCCAAATATTATACAACTATCTGGAAAAAGAAGTGAAATTTGAATACGATACGACGCGAGAAAAGCTGTAATAGTAAAGACTTGTACAAAATGTAGATCACAGTACGATGAAACGATAGATGTATTATACACATTACGATGAAACACCGCGATGCACGATATGATGAAACTATGCAATGTATTATACACGATACGTTTAAACGATACTGTTTATTATGCACGATGCGTTTAAACGATGCGATGTATTATACACGATATGATGAACGAGGCGATGTACTGTATTCATTCATTGATTGTGTAAATTAACGTCCCCGGACACATTAGCGTAGAGGGGACTAAGGCGATGTATTATACACAATACGCCTAAATGTTGCGCTGTTACGAAGCACACGACCACACGATATAGGATACACCGTAGATCACGTCGGTGAGGATTATGCACAAAGATACTATCAACAATAAGTTTTGTTTAGGCAGGTGAAAGAATGATTTCAGACGGTGACCGAACAAAGATGAAGATGATGATGATGACGACGACGTTGATGACAATACATTATAAAACAATACAATACAATACAATACAATACAATACAATACAATACAATACAATACAATACAATAAACTATAAATAAAATATAAATTAATATATTAAACTAGTCTTATTTGACACAAAAAATATTTAAAATAATATATTCATTAACATTAATTTAAATAAACATAACAATTACAATTAATTAACATTAATTGATTAATTAAAGCATTAACCGTAATTATTTACTGTACTAAAGGGCTGTGAATGTTGAGGATCTGTGGTTTTGATTATCCATTTGGCAGGCATTACCTGTATACGTTTCTCCGGGCCTGAATTTATTTTCTGCCGGCGTTCCTTCAAAAGAAATTTTAAATCCATGGTCCCCTGAGGTTTTTGGGCTGTGGTATGTATGGGGTTGCGATCACAGATAGCTTTGACGTAACTCGCCACACCGTGCGCCACAGCCAGTAAGCTGCAGAAGCAGACGACACGCCACAACAAAGTTATCGTAGGCATCTTGGCAGTTATCCGAGCGACAATTGGACTAAATTGGGTCAGGCTTCAGCGCCTCTCAACACCTCCTGAAGGCTCACATCAGGCCGCCTGAGGAAGGAGCTTCCCCGCTCAAATTAATGTTTCAATATAACGAGATCCCAAAAGCTAAAGATTCACATGATAATCAGGGGGCGAAATAGAAAGTACATATTCCACCAGACGACACGGGACAGTAATCCACCAGTCAGCACCAACGTCGACGTAATCCACAGAATTAAAGAAAGTGGCTAAACCCTAATCCACAACACACAACAAACCCAACTCTAAAGGAAAAAAATCCACAAATAAAAAAATTCCCACGAACGAAAAAGTGAGCACTTTAGCAGAAGAAGAGTGGCAGCTATCCGTGAAGAAAACTGGCCATGCTACAGTGGCTTTCTCAGCGCTAAGACTGATTTAACAGAGGAAGAGTCGCGAGCACTGGTCAACACTACCACACACACACACAGACTTTCCCTCCTCTCACTACTGTTGTAGCACAGTGGCAGTCGTAGTCAAAGACTCCAAAACAGCCAAATGCATTCTCCTAAAGCGTCTTTAGAGACAAACAGAGAGAGAGGGTGAATCGCGGTACAAAATGTTCACCTGGCTAAGGTAAGCGGCCCGACACGAGATCATAACGGCCTGCGCTGAGGTTTAATCCTGTCGCTCAACTTCACAGGCAGCAATCTCATTGGCTGTTGCTCGCTTCCACGCTCCGCCTACAAGATTAGGACACGGGAGTGCGCGACTCGGTCAGTCGTTGATAGAACCACATCAAATGTCAATTTCGTTCTGACAATGGTTCCAGATCGTCGGAGTACCCTTAGGATAAATTTAAATTAATACAAACTAATTTTGGCTACATTTCTAGAGGAACAAATGCGTTACCATTAACTGTAGAGAAAGCTGCTACAGTAGTTCAGTAAGGTACACGGGCGGTTTGAGTTACATCCTGTATCGGCCTCAGCCCTCAGCAGTTCTTGGTAAGAACGAACTTTAAGTCAATTAATAAAAACACTCAATCAAAAATTAAAACAAGAGGAACTTTTTAGCTGCAAGATCGAAGATGGGGAAAGAAAATTTAGGTGGTATCACGGTAAGTAATTATCGGGCGTTGAAAGCCTCTTAATAGCGTGGATTGGCGGAAAACCTATATTATCAACCTCTCTACCATGTTCAATAGCGGATCGTGAGTACAGAACGCTCGCCTACTTGCGAGAGGCGGAGCACGAGTCGACGATGGTCAAGGGGCGTGAAGGACCAGTACAAGTGGATAACTTAATCGGTATCACAACCTGCCTAACGTTACGCCCGGAACAGCTAGTTGTTCAAGCGAAGTTCTCAGTCTTTTAAGAAAAATTAGAAAGCTTATGTTACCACTAGAAATTCAAATTGACCTGTTTGAGAAAACTATAGTTCCTATTCTGTTATATGGTTCAGAGATATGGTGTCCTCAAATGAGTGACCTTGCCACTAAACTGCAACTGCGTTTTTATAAACTAATTTTAAAGCTGGGCAAGTCTACTCCTTCTCAAATGATTTTTGGTGAATTAGGGCAAGTTCCTCTGGAGTTACAGGCAAAGCAAAGAATGTTAAATTTTTGGTATAAGCGTGTTCACCCTGATAACAGTAATAAATTGTCCAGCGTTATGTACACTTTTTTGTTTCACATTGATTTGCATAAAGGTTATAAATCTTCATTCCTCGATTCAGTGCGGAAAGAGTTACATAATCTAGGACTTGGTAACTTTTGGTTAAATCAGGGGCTAACCAATGTTATGCCTTCTGCTTCAGTTTTAAGTGTACAATTAAACAACGCCTACATGATCAGTTTATTCAAGGCTGGTTCGAGGAAATAAACAATAATGAATTTTACTATAATTATCGAATGTTTAAGCTACATTTTGAATTTGAAAAATATTTGCATGTTCTACCAACAAATCTTGCAATATCTGTTCTAAAGTTTAGGACACTTAACCACAGAATGCCAGTGCAGAGAGGCCGATATTTTAACATTCCTAGACACGAACGTGTATGTCAAAAATGTAATAGTGGCGATCTTGGTGATGAGTTTCATTATTTATTTTTGTGTTCACATTTTTGTAACTCGAGAAAAGATTTATTAAAATCATATTATTATAGATATCCCAATGCCATCAAATTTCAAGAATTATTGTCATCTAACAAAAAGTCAGAATTATTAAAGCTTGTAAGTCTAATGAAATTAATAATTAAACAAATGTAACGTTTTTACCCCATGTCAAAAATTAATATAGTTCTGATGTTGACAGGTTATGTGTAATAAAAATTATTTCAATAGTTTGTCATTGATGTGTTTAGGTTGAATTGTATTTGTTAGTTATGATTTATAGTTGTTGTCCCCAATCAAGTTCTTTTTTTTTCTTTCCCCCACTCCATACCTCCCCCTGCCACCTCCCCCCCACTCCACGCTATCCCGCTGTATAAATAAATAGTTTAAAATTTTTATTTTATTTTTAAATCTAAAATGTTAATTAATTATTTTGCATTTTTGTGTATATTATTTTAACCATGTCCATGTGCCCTTAATGGGTTTTTCTGGAATAAAATTTGCCTTGCCTTGCCTTGCCTTGCAATTAGTAGACTCAGCGTGGACACGGGGTTCCTCTCCAACCTGCGATACGCCTACAACAGTGATAAAGCTGGACGTGAACGAGACACGCAGACACTGGTAAATGATCCCTACAGTCACAGCCAGTGGGAAACTGAAGATCGCCCTTTTCGCTCTTCAAACACATTGTGCATCCTGTGTTCAAAGACCTAGCAGTGTGGACCAACGGTCAATTAGTCATCTACCAGATACAAGCCAGTCAAATTCATGTTCAGACATGACAATGATAATGATTTTTGTAAAGCGCAAAACCCAACTTAAAGCTGTGTAGTATAAGTGCTCCCACAAACAAACACGCACACTCACATACACTCCCAAGGATAAATATCTAAGCATTATAATACAACATTATAAATAAGATAAAAATTATCAAGCATAAGGGAAAATAACACACATCACATCTAAGTATAAAAAGGCATGTTCAGAGAGAAGTAAACACAAAGACGCGCGCACGCACACCCCCCCCCCACACACACACACACACATCCAGCCGAAACAACACGCAGTTTAAAAAGTGCTCATTTTGTTTGCGCGTTGTGATTGGGCTAAAAAAAGGTCACTAACCTAGGTAATGTTGTTAGGAGGTTTGGTCACTAACCTAGGTAATGTTAGGAGGTTTGGTCACTAACCTAGGTAATGTTGTTAGGAGGTTTGGTCACTAACCTAGGTAATGTTGTTAGGAGGTTTGGTCAATAACCTAGATAATGTTGTTAGGAGGTTTGGTCAATAACCTAGATAATGTTATTAGGAGGTTTGGTCAATAACCTAGGTAATGTTGTTAGGAGGTTTGGTCACTAACCTAGGTAATGTTGTTAGGAGGTTTGGTCACTAACCTAGGTAATGTTGTTAGGAGGTTTGGTCAATAACCTAGGTAATGTTAGGAGGTTTGGTCAATAACCTAGGTAATGTTGTTAGGAGGTTTGGTCACTAACCTAGGTAATGTTGTTAGGAGGTTTGGTCACTAACCTAGGTA
The DNA here is from genome assembly GCA_036898135.1 of Oncomelania hupensis. Classification (NCBI taxonomy): domain Eukaryota; kingdom Metazoa; phylum Mollusca; class Gastropoda; order Littorinimorpha; family Pomatiopsidae; genus Oncomelania; species Oncomelania hupensis. The sequence continues at coordinate 278,347 of CM072515.1, read as the reverse complement.
ATGTTAGGAGGTTTGGTCAATAACCTAGATAATGTTTTTAGGAGGTTTGGTCACTAACCTAGGTAATGTTGTTAGGAGGTTTGGTCAATAACCTAGGTAATGTTGTTAGGAGGTTTGGTCACTAACCTAGATAATGTTGTTAGGAGGTTTGGTCACTAACCTAGGTAATGTTGTTAGGAGGTTTGGTCAATAACCTAGATAATGTTGTTAGGAGGTTTGGTCACTAACCTAGGTAATGTTGTTAGGAGGTTTGGTCAATAACCTAGATAATGTTGTTAGGAGGTTTGGTCACTAACCTAGATAATGTTGTTAGGAGGTTTGGTCAATAACCTAGATAATGTTGTTAGGAGGTTTGGTCACTAACCTAGGTAATGTTGTTAGGAGGTTTGGTCAATAACCTAGATAATGTTGTTAGGAGGTTTGGTCACTAACCTAGATAATGTTGTTAGGAGGTTTGGTCACTAACCTAGATAATGTTGTTAGGAGGTTTGGTCAATAACCTAGATAATGTTGTTAGGAGGTTTGGTCACTAACCTAGGTAATGTTGTTAGGAGGTTTGGTCAATAACCTAGATAATGTTGTTAGGAGGTTTGGTCACTAACCTAGGTAATGTTGTTAGGAGGTTTGGTCAATAACCTAGATAATGTTGTTAGGAGGTTTGGTCACTAACCTAGATAATGTTGTTAGGAGGTTTGGTCAATAACCTAGATAATGTTGTTAGGAGGTTTGGTCACTTCCCCCGTTGGGGTGCCGGGGGGTTCAGTATAAATAGTATCCCCACTTTCTGGAAATTTCGTGCTTTAAATTCCCACTGTCGCTGTCTTTCTCATTTGTTCTTTCTCATTCCTGCTCTGTTCTATCAATCTGCTATAATATCTTCTTCTCTGCTATACTATCTTCTTCTTCGCTAGACCAGTCAACTACTCTGGGACAAGACTCCTTATTTGTGTGTGAGATCTGTTGGATTGGACACTTTCTGCCAGGTGGTCACTAGGGCTTCCTATGATGTTATTATTTAGCAATGTATGCATTTTATATGTATGTGTTTTGTTGATAATTTATAATGATGTTTGTATTCTATTTTGTTTTTGTAAACGGGGGTTCGATAAATTAGAGTACAGCCTCAGCATCCCCTGCGTGGGATGTCTTTATTGTAAAGTGACTGGCTGGTGGAGAGCCTTCAGTGTTACCACTAGGGTTGTTTCAGCAGATCTTTTATGCGGATTGGGGGTGTCCGGTCCTGATTTGGCTCGAAAGAGTCCGCTGGACCTAAAGCAATAATCATGTAATGTAATGTAATGTTTGGTCACTAACCTAGGTAATGTTGTTAGGAGGTTTGGTCAAACTTAGTCTAGTGGTTCTCTAGAAATGGTTTACAACGGACCGACTGACATTTGGCTCGTTTTGGTTCCCTCCGACTATTTTCAAGTATTTCCCAAAAAATCCGAAAATACTAAAATTACCTTTAAAGTAACACTGGAGGCGCTGAACTATCAGTTCTTTTAAAACTTTACTACGCCATATTCATTAAGCTGGTCCAGAGAAAAGGGTGATCCCAATGAAGTATCTCCCCAAACCAACGATATGGGTGCAGTATTATCTTTTATAATATTTTAATAGGGCACACAACGCAATCACTGTAGCAATCACTATCACTTATCAATATTGTCTGTGCACTACTATGTGATATCTGTGTATTGCTATGTGATATCTGTGTATTGCTATGTGATGTCGGTGTACTGCTATATGATGTCTGTGTACTGCTATGTGATGTCGGTGTACTGCTATGTGAGGTCTGTAGACCGCTATGTGATATATGTGTAGTCCTATGTGATGTCTGTGTACAGCTAAGTGATATATGTGTACTCTTATGTGATGTCTGTGTACAGCTATGTGATGTCTGTAAACTGTTATTTGAGGTCAGGATACTGCTATGTGATAACTGTGTAATGCTATGTGATATCTGTGTACTGTTATGTGATGCCCGTTTACTGTTATGTGATATCTGTGTACTTCTGTGTGATGTCTGTGTACTGTGAGTGATGCATGTGTACTTCTGTGTGATGTCCGTGTACTGCTATGTGATGTCTGTGAATTGCTGTGTGATATCTGTGGACTGCTATGTGATTTCCGTGTACTGCTATGTAATGTCTGTGTACAGCTATGTGATGTCCGTGTACTGCTATGTGATGTCTGTGTACAGCTACAGTATGTGATATCTGTTTACTGCTGTGTGATGTCTGTGTACTGCTATTTGAGGTCAGGATACTGCTATGTGATAACTGTGTAATGCTTTGTGATATCTGTGTACTGTTATGTGATGCCCCTTTACTGTTATGTGATATCTGTGTAGTGTAATGTGATGTCTGTGTACTGTGTGTGATGCATGTGTACTTATGTGTGATGTCCATGTACTGTTGTGTGATGCATGTGTACTGCTGTGTGATGTCTGTGTACTGCTATGTGAGGCCTGGGTGCTGCTATGTGATATCTGTTTATTGCTATGTGATATATATGTACTATTATGTGATGTTCGTGTATGGTTTTGTGATATTTGTGTTCTGGTATGTTATGTCTGTGTACTGCTATGTGATGTCGGGGTGTTGCTATGTGATATCTATGTACTGCTATGTAAAACCTGTGTACTGCGATGTGATATATTTGTACTGCTATGTGATGCCCGAGTACGGCTATGTGATATTTTTCTAATGCTATGTGATCTCTGTGTACTTGTAATGTCTGTGTATTGGTATGTGAGGTCTGTAGACCGCTATGTAATATATGTACTGCTATGTGATGTCTGCGTACTGCTCTGTGTTGTCTGTGTACTGATATGTGATGTCAGTATACCGCTATGTGAGGTCTGTGTACTGCTGTGTGATATATGTTACTGCTATGTGAAGTCTGTGTACTGCTATGTGATGTCCGGGTACCGCAATATGATGTCCATGTACTGACCGCTACGTGATATATATATATATATATGTATTGCTAAGTGATGTCCGAGTACTGCTATGTGATATATATATATCACTGCTGTGTGATATCTGTGTACTGCTTTGTGATATCTGTGTACTGCAATGTGTACTGCTATGTGTGTTCTATGCACTGCTATGTAATATCTGTGTACTACTATGTGATGTCTGTATACCACTATGGGATATATGTGTACTGCTAAATGATATCTGTGTACGGCTATATGTGAGGTCTGTGTGCAGCTATGAGATGTCGTCCGTGTATTGCTATGTGATATCTGTTTATTGCTATGTAATATCTGTGTATTGCTATGTAATATCTGTGTATTGCTATGTAATATCTATGTATTGCTATGCGATGTCTGTATACTGATATGTGATGTCTGTGTACTGCTATGTGATGTCGGTTATGTGATACAGGTGTACTGCTATGCGATGTCTGTATACTAATATGTGATGTCTGTGTACTGCTTTGTTGTTGTTGCATCAATTTTTATTCATCAGATTAACATAAGTTGTACTGTGTACTGCTATGTGATGTCGGAGTATGTCTATGTGATATAGATGTATTCTTATGTGATGTCCGTGTACTGCTATGTGATAACTGTGTAGGGCTATGTGATGTTTGTGTACCGCTGTGTGATACCTGTGTACTGCTATGTGATGTCTGTGTTCTGCTATGTGATGTCAGTGTACTGCTATGTCATATATGTATTGCTACGTGATGTCTATGTAATGCTATGTGATGTCAGTATAACCGCTATGTGATATCTGTGTACTGCTATGTGATATCTGTGTACTGCTATGTGAAGTCTGTGTACTGCTATGTGATGTCTGTGTACATCTATGTGATGTCTGTAAACTCTTATTTGAGGTCAGGATACTGCTATGTGATAACTGTGTAATGCTATGTGATATCTGTGTACTGTTATGTGATGCCCGTTTACTGTTATGTGATATCTGTGTACTTCTGTGTGATGTCTGTGTACTGTGAGTGATGCATGTGTACTTCTGTGTGATGTCCGTGTACTGCTATGTGATGTCTGTGAATTGCTGTGTGATATCTGTGGACTGCTATGTGATTTCCGTGTACTGCTATGTAATGTCTGTGTACAGCTATGTGATGTCCGTGTACTGCTATGTGATGTCTGTGTACAGCTACAGTATGTGATATCTGTTTACTGCTGTGTGATGTCTGTGTAATGCTATGTGATGTCAGTATACCGCTATGTGATATCTGTGTACTGCTATGTGATATCTGTGTACTGCTATGTGAAGTCTGTGTACTGCTATGTGATGTCCGGGTACTGCGATATGATGTTTCTGCACTGACCGCTATGTGATATATGTGTATTGCTAAGTGATGTCCTGGTACTGCTATGTGATATATTTGTACTGCTGTGTGATTTCCGTGTACTGACCGCTATGTTATATATGTGTACTGCTATGTTACGTCTGAGTATTGTTATGTGAGGTCGGTGTACTACTATGTCATATCTATGCACTGCTATGTGATATATGAGTACACGTATGTGGTATATGTGTACTGCTATGACATATATTCATTGCTATGTGATATCTATGTACTGCTATGCTAGGTCCGTGTACTGCTATGTGATATTTGTGTACTGCTATGTGATGTCCGTGTACTGCTATGTGATATATGTGTACTGCTATGTGATGTCTGTGTACTGCTATGTGATGTCTGTGTGTGTACTGCTATGCGATATATATGTACTGCTATGTGATGTTCGTGTACTGTTATGTGATGTCTGTGAACTGCTTTATCAATATTATCTTTGTACTGTTATATCATTATTATCTGTGTATTGTTTTTTTTTATTATTATTGTCTGTGAAATGTTTTATAATTATTATCTTAGTACTGTTTTATCATGACATTATTATCTGTGAACTGGTTTATCATTTTTGTCTGTGAACTGTTTTATGATTATTGTTTGTGAACTGTTTTATCATTATTGTCTGTGTACTGTCTTATTATTGTCTGTGAACTATTTCATCAATATTGGCTGTAACTGTTTTATCATTATTGTCTGTGAACTATTTTAACATTATTCTCTATGTACTGTCTTACCATTATTGTCTGTGAACTGTTTCATCATTATTCTCTATGTATTGTCTTATCGTTATTGTCTGTGAACTGTTTTATCATTATTCTCTATATATTGTCTTATCGTTATTGTCTGTATGCTGCTATGTGAGGTCGGTTTATTGCTAGGTAATATCCATGCTGATGTCATCCATTATTTTTTAAACATCTCGCCGTACCGCAAAGGGTAGTTCTCCATGGCCTATTTATCACTTTCACCCTACAGCAAAGGGTAGTTCATGGCCTATTTATCACTTTCACTCTACAGCAAAGGGTAGTTCAATTCAATTCAATTCTTTTATTTAACGTCTCTTCACTTGCTGAGTGATATTAGACCAAAACACTTTCTCTCGCACAGACAAACAAACACAAAGGTCCATAAACAATAAAATAAATAAATAAAATTCTATAACAATTTGTTGATCAGATTCACTAATAGTCGTAGCAACGTCAACTATTACATGATGATGTAATATAGAATCTAATGGTTTGTCGTTGTCAATCACTATTTGTTTTTCCTTATATGTATTAAGCAACACAGGACACTGTCGTACAATGTGTTCCACAGATAATCTTTGGTATTCCACGAATTCACCCTCAATTTGTGAATAATCCTACTTATGTGTCTTGAACAAATAAAGTCTGGAGCTCCACAACTTAAAGCTGAACGCATGTAATTTTCAATTAAAGATATCATTTCACGAGCAGAGAGCTCAAGGTCAGGATGCTGAAAGATGCATTTAATTTTCTGTGCTCCGTTCTTGGCTATAATGTCTACTTTTTCGTTCCAAAAGATACCACAGTGGGATGGAACCCAACAGAAATAGACATCAGTTCTTCTTGTCCGCAAAATATGAATTAATGCTTTAATTTCAAATAAATGATCAGAACGATTCTTACAATGCCACGTTTGCAATGAATGAAGAACAGCTTTGGAATCAACACATAATAAAATTTGGAAAAACGTAATAGGATAATCAGAAATATATTGCAATGCCTTTAGTATGGCAAACAATTCTGCTGTAAATATTGAGACATTTTTACCAATATAAAAAGATTTCTCAAATTTTAAATCAGGTATAACAATACCAGCACCAGCTTCAGACGATTCTAAAACAGATCCATCTGTATATATTTTTAAGTGATTTTTATATGTATTAGATAAGTGCTCCCTAACTTCACTCACCAACTGATTGATATTTTCAGATTTTCTTGTTAAAGTAAAATCAATATCAATGTTTGCACCTAAGTGCTCCCAAGAAGGAATTGTAGGAAATAATGGAGGCGTTTTAATGCCATTTAAATTGATGTGACATGCTTCAAAAATAGCACTAACATATTTCTAATAGGTAGAAGGTATGGAATTTCTCTTGCTTTACTTGGGTAATCCAAATTACAGTCTATTAGAATTTCTTCTCTATTTGAATTAGACACTGTGACGACACGAGTTTTCAGATGGCAGGGAGAGTTACACTTTTTAGGAAGTTACACTTCTCCGTATATCTGTTGTACATAGAATAGCGTGACCGATTTACTTTTTGCGTATGAAAGTGCAGTTTCGTAAAGTCCGTGCGATTCGTAGAAGACAGGGAGTCGGCCAATTTCGAATAGGGATACGCGTAATAAAGAACGTGCATACTGACGAGGCTCGACTGTTTTGCTTGTGGCCGGCGCGGTTTTGGAGGGCAGAGTGGTTTGAGATGCTGTTGCGAGAGGAACGAATTCTAACGAGGCAGCAACCCTGTGACAGAGGTCATTGCAGTGTAGGGTACTGTTGGAAGGGTGTGTTTATTGTTTATATAGCCACCCAAGGTCTTATGCCCTCGTCGGGATAAGGATGTTTAGAATTCGAAGGAAGATGTTAACTGCCATTCGTCAACGAATGTAGAGTTCCATACTTAAGGTGTGTGTAGTTCTCGATTGAACACCCACCAAGACTTAGTGTCTGTACCAGAGCTAAGGTGTCCTCATCCTCAGTATAAGTGTTATTTGGAAAGTGAAATAACGTGCAATAGCAAGAGAAAGTGACTCTCAGAAAGACTAACCCATTGTATTGTGACAGTGTTGTGTCGTGTTGTGGTGTTGGGGTAAAGGGGGCCCAAGCCGAGGCCTATAAGGTGAGCAAGTCCTGTCATTCAATTCTCTAAGTGGCGCGCTCCGAGAACTGCGTACGTGTATGAGTGGTAATGAGTGTGGGGAAGGGGATGTATTTTAGGATGTATAATGAATTTTGTTGATTTTATATGATTTTCTTATGATTTTCTTATTGTATATGTGATGGGGGAAATGTCGTTGCTGTTGTTGTTATGAAAGTGGGTCAAAGGCGACGATGGGAAATATAGAGAGGGAGAGAGAGAGTGAGGGTGTATGTATGGAGAGAGCGATAGAATGTATTATACTGAAGAAAGATGAGGTGATGATTATGAAGGAAGCATGTTTACAGTATGGATGAAGGGAGGTAATCGTGATGTGCTATAATTGTTGGGGGTGACGGTGGTGATGAAGGGGGGCGGAATGAATCAGGACTGTGTGATTGAAGTGAGGTTGCAATGATTATGTACATTTATATAAAGGTTTGTGTTTATAGAAGATGCGAATTATTTAGCATCAAAGGTTGATTTATATTATTGAAATGTGTGTATAGTATCTTGTATTATTATCATGGTATTCATAATTATACAGGTCAAGATGGTGGACGGAGGACGGCGTGTTATGTTATATTATATAGTGTTTATTGTTTTGTGGGCATATTGTTAAGACTGTGTATATGTCAACAGGTGTGGGCTGATTATTACTTCTACGTGTTTCTTCTACCTGTTTATTTCTACGCATTATTTCAACGCTGTTGCCTTTGATGTTGCCTGTTATGCTGTGCTGATGTTGCTGTTGTTGACGCTGACTGGGTCCTAGCCAGCCTGGGGTGTGCCTTTGCCTCTACAACAGAGTAGTGTTGTGGTGATCTCTTACACTGCTGCAGGTTTTGCCTATGTATCGAGGCAACACATTTACAGGAGGTTTTCATACCTAATTCATGCACACACAGACTCACATTGCACGCACCTAAAAACATATCCATTTAGTTAGAAGAATCATCCACTTATTGTGAAAGAGACTGTTAGCTCTCTGAGCTACTTAACAAGAACATTGAGACATTACTTCTGTGCCACAGCTTCGCCTAGATAATAGTTTATGATTCAACGCCATTGCTTATTATTTGAAGATTTGCATTTAGAATTGATTTGTTGATTTTGATTTTGCTGTATACACTTTGTAAAGAAACTGTTGTTGTTTAGTTCTATTTGGGGTTTGTTACAAGGGGAGGTAATTGTTAGTTAGTATTGGGACGGGGGTCTATTTAGGGGTTGGGGAAAGGTTAGTTCCCATTTGTCCTGTGGTTGTATGTTGATTGTAGAATAAAAGAGTGTGACTGTATTCTGGCATTTTTGTGTTAGTTTATTTTGTTTGAGTTTTATTCCTTCCACTCGCTTTATGTGCTGACGTCACTGAACCCGCTCGGGGGACGTGACATTTTGGTGTCAGAAGTGGGATAGACTCATTTATTTTGTTAGGGTAGTGCCAGATGTGTATGTTGTGTACTTGAGTTGTTGTGTGAAAGGGTACGCAGCGGGCGGTTGGCGGGAGTGTGGGTGTATTGCACTAGGGATCACACTCGGAGTGCAGCATTAACGGGGAATTGGGTTGCAGGGTTCACTTGCTCGCCTTTAGGGGTACGACGGTGAACGATTCCTCGGCTCCTGTGACTGTTGTGTTGCGTATTCATTCTGTTAGGTGTTTGTATCAGTTAAGTGTTATTTGTTTTGTGTATACTAACATTTGTTCTTCCCTTCTTTTCTGACATGGCTACGCGGGATGCTCGAGCCGCGATGCGCCGCGACGCTAGGACCCGTAAGGAGGAGGTTGAGCAGGAGGATCGGGACTTCGGTGATGACGGCTCAGTGACAGGGTTGTTGGAGGAACCTTACGCAGTGAGTACTCAGACCACTATGCCTAAGATGTATGCCAAATCGCCCGGTGCACAGAGCAAAGTCGAGGTCGCGCTCGGTGATAGTGAGAGGTTTAGACAGGTTGGGGAAAGTCTGGGTTTCCGAGACGGAGCGCTAGCGCACTATGTAGTTAGCGAGATGAGAAGGGAGGACGAGCGGAGAGAGAAAGAGGAGAGGCGGAGGGAGAAGGAAGAAGAACGGAGAGAGAGGGAGGAAGAGAAGAGGGAGAGAATGAGGAAGGAGGCAGCAGAGAGGTTAGTTAGGGAGGAAGAAAAGAAAGAAAGAGAAGATGAGCGTCGACGTCTAGAAGCTAGATTGGAAGCTAGATTAGAGGCTGAGAGGGAAGACCGACGTCGGTTGGAGCAGAGGATGGAAGATGAGAAGCGAGAAGAGAGAGCGGCTAAGGAAGAGGAAAGGCGAATGTTCGAGATGAGGCTAGAGGAGGAACGTAGAGCCAGAGATGAAGACAAAGCTGCTCAGGGTGAGAGGGAGAATAGGGCTAGAGATAGAGGGGCAGGTTACTCCGTTAAACTGAAACCCTTGGAGGAGAGGGAGGATGTAGAGGCCTACCTCCAGATGTTCGAACGGGTGGCAGAGATTCAGGGTTGGAGGAGGGAGGTATGGGCGGTTAGGCTAGCGCCTTTGTTACAAGGGGAAGCCCGGGACACCTACCTTCGTCTGACGCCTGAGCAAGCCCAGGATTTCGACAATGTGAGGAACGCGCTGTTGAAACGCTTCAGGAAGGACGCCGACTACTATCGTAGGCAGTTTCGAGAGGCCAAGAAGGAGGCTGCAGAAACGTTTCCTCAGCTAGTAGTGAGACTAGGGTCGTTGGTAAAGAAGTGGTTTTCGCTCGCCGGCAAAGACATCACCGACGTAGGGCAGGTACTAGACACTTTCATTGGAGAGCAGCTTTTCTCCATCATGACTACCGAGTTAGAGATCTACGTGAGGGAGAATTTACCGACGACTAGCCATGCCGCAGCAGAGTTGGCGCAGCGCGTGGTAGATGCCAAGCGGGCAGCATCAGCACCGGCACCCGTACTACCCAGTCAGAGACGCAGTTTTCCCAGACGACCGGAGGCTCCTCAGCAACCTAGCAACAGGGGAAGTCAGGGTCAGAAGACAGGGAGGACGGAAGGGGGTAGTGGGGTACGTCGTTGCTACCGATGTGGGTCGGACAAGCATGTGGTCAGGGACTGCAAGGTCAAATCTCAGACAGTAGGCCAGGTTACAGTGGGACGGACTATTTCCACGGAGACCGCACCTCGGGCTAGCGTGTGTGCAATCAAACCTTATGATCCATGGGGCCAAGGTAGGGCGAACGGGCAGGACGTTCGAGTATTGAGAGATACGGGGGCGGAGATAGGGGCAGTCGCGAGCAGGTTAGTCAAACCAGCTGATTTGACGGGTCGGACTGTCGAGATTTGCTTGGCGAATCGATCGAACGTGGGTCTGCTACCTACAGCTTGGGTGGAGTTGGATTGTGCGCTGGTCAGGGGGAGAGTGGAGCTGGTGGTTTTCGAGGACGGGCCCGATATCATCCTGGGTAACTGGGTGACGTTGATAGCGGGGAAAAGAGTCCTGTTTCCTTGTTCGGAGGTGAATGCGCGATGGCTGCAGCAGTGCAGACCCGGGCGCAGGTGAAGGCCGAGAAGAAGAGGGAGGTACCCTTAGCAGTAGTCGAACCATCCCAGATCTCTGTTAGCACCCCAGAGCTGATCAGGATGCAAGAGACCGACGAGACGCTCGCGAAGGCGAGAACGTTGGCACAGAGTGGTGGGGCGATAGCGTCGGGTAGGGCGTCAGCTGAGTTTCGCAAGAAGAAGGGGGTGTTGTACCGGGTACACACGAAGAGAGGTAGCCAGGTCACGCAACTGGTAGTCCCGAAACAGTTGAGAGGGGGGATCCTTCAGTTGGCTCATGATCCACCCATGGCTGGGCATTTGGGAGGGAAACGTACCAGGGAGCGGATCTGGGGAACGTTCTATTGGCCGGGAATGTGTGCCGAAGTACGGAGGTATTGCGCCAGTTGTCCAGAATGTCAGAAGGTAGTACCGAGGGGACGGGTGAGGAAGGTACCACTACAGCAACTTCCGCTGGTGGACGAGCCGTTTCAGAGGGTGGCGGTAGACATTGTGGGACCCATCAAACCCAATTCAGATCGGGGTAACATGTACATCCTAGTGGTAGTAGACTATGCCACACGCTATCCCGAGGCTGTACCGCTCAAGGGCATAGAAGCAGAGAGGGTGGCAGAAGCGCTGTGGGAGATTTGGTCGAGGGTGGGCGTTCCTAGGGAAGTTTTGACAGATCAAGGGACGCAATTCATGTCTGAAGTCATGCGGGAGATGAACAGACTACTGTCGATCCACGGGAAAGCTACCACACCGTATCATCCACAGTGCAACGGACTGGTTGAGCGATTCAACGGGACGCTAGTGTCCATGCTCAAGAAGTTAGCCACAGAACAACCTACAGCGTGGGACCGCTACATTCCAGCGCTACTATTTGCATACCGTGAAGTAGCACAAGAGTCTACAGGGTTCTCTCCCTTCGAGCTTCTATATGGAAAGACCGTGCGGGGACCGATGGCTGTGTTGCGAGACCTCTGGACCAAGGAGATACAAGAGGAGGAGGTGAAACTGAGTAGCCAGTACGTGGTAGATTTGCGTAATCGCATCGAGGAAACATGTAAGTTGGCACAAGGAAACCTCAGAACCGCGTCAGCCAAGCAGAAGCGGCACTTTGATAAGAAAGCGAAACGGCGTTTGTTCAACGCGGGGAATCAAGTGTTGCTGCTGTTACCAGAAAAACACAACAAGTTGCAGCTAGCATGGCGAGGACCGCACGAGGTGATCGAACGCGTGGGAGAGTGCGACTACCGGATCAGGATGCGGGGGAAAAGCAAACTATACCACGCCAATCTCTTGAAGAAGTTCCATACCAGAGCGACGGTGGCTACGATCGTCGTAGACGACGAGGGGGTAGAGGAAGAGGAAACTATGCCGGTGTTTGGGGATATTCCCGTAATCACCTTGACGGCATCAGAGACGCCCCGCGACGTGAAGATGGACGACAATTGCCCAGAAATACGGGAAGAATTGCAGGAGCTGGTGTGGCAGTTTGAGGATGTCCTAACCGACTTGCCGCTACGCACTACACTGGACGTGTGCGAAATACGGGTGGACAGTGACATTCCAGTGAGGACGCGGCAGTACCCACTTCCCCATTCGCATCACGAGACCATCAAGAAGGAAGTGGAAGCGATGCTAGCGATGGGCGTCATTGAGAGGGCCAGTTCGCCATACAGCTCGCCCATCGTGTTGGTAAAGAAGAAGGAGGGCACGATGCGTTTCTGCGTAGATTTCCGAAAGTTAAACAAGCACGTCGTATTCGATGCGGAACCATTGCCGAACATCGACTACTTGTTTTCCAAATTGTCAGGGGCCAAGTATCTCACCAAGATCGACTTGACCAAAGGTTACTGGCAAGTGCCTATGAACAAGGGAGATAAAGCGAAGACAGCGTTTACAACGCCAGAGGGACAATTTCAGTGGACCGTGATGCCGTTTGGGCTGAAGACGGCGGGAGCAGTCTTTTCTCGCATGATGCGGAAGCTACTGGCACCCCTGGGAATGTCGGAGATCGACAATTTTGTCGACGACTTGTTGGTAGCCACCATTACCAAGCAGAGACACCTGGAATGCTTGGCACGTCTTTTCCTTAGGTTGCGTGAGGAGCAGCTATCCGCCAAACCATCAAAGTGTTACCTGGGTTTCCGAAGAGTAGAGTATCTTGGGCACGTGGTTGGACAGGGAGAAATTCGTCCTGAGGTGTCAAAGATGGAGAGGATCCGAGATGCACCACGACCAACGACCAAGCGGCAAGTGCGCTCATTTCTGGGTTTAGCCGGATACTACAGGCGGTTCGTACCCAACTTTTCGGCGATTGCTTCACCACTACACGATTTGACCAAGGGAGGCAAGCCAGGGGCGGTACAATGGACCGAAGCATGCGAAGCTGCATTTTGCACACTGAAGGAGAAGTTGTGCTCTGACCCTGTGTGCTGTCTACCGGACTTCACCCTACCGTTTGTGCTACAGACAGATGCGTCGGAGGATGGAGTAGGGGCCATTAGCCAGGACAGGGGACAGGGACTACAGCCTATTGCGTGTGCAAGCAAGAAACTGTCGAAACCCGAGAGAAACTATTCGACCATTGAGAGGGAGTGTCTAGCGTTGGTGTGGGGTGTGCAGAAGTTCAGTCAATACCTGTACGGACGTACTTTCGTAGTGCAGACTGACCATATGCCACTGCAGTACCTACAGCAGGTGAAGAACACCAACAGCCGACTGATGAGATGGGCACTTCAGCTGCAACCCTTCTCAATGTCTGTGGAGCACATTTCTGGGAAGGACAACGTTCCAGCAGATTTCCTCAGCAGAAACGCTCAGTAGAGTAGGGGTAGGGAAATTCGCGTCGTAGTTAAGGTTCTTCAAGGTGTTAAGAACTGGGGGGGGGGGGGTTGTGTGACGACACGAGTTTTCAGATGGCAGGGAGAGTTACACTTTTTAGGAAGTTACACTTCTCCGTATATCTGTTGTACATAGAATAGCGTGACCGATTTACTTTTTGCGTATGAAAGTGCAGTTTCGTAAAGTCCGTGCGATTCGTAGAAGACAGGGAGTCGGCCAATTTCGAATAGGGATACGCGTAATAAAGAACGTGCATACTGACGAGAGCTCGACTGTTTTGCTTGTGGCCAGCGCGGTTTTGGAGGGCAGAGTGGTTTGAGATGCTGTTGCGAGAGGAACGAATTCTAACGAGGCAGCAACCCTGTGACAGAGGTCATTGCAGTGTAGGGTACTGTTGGAAGGGTGTGTTTATTGTTTATATAGCCACCCAAGGTCTTATGCCCTCGTCGGGATAAGGATGTTTAGAATTCGAAGGAAGATGTTAACTGCCATTCGTCAACGAATGTAGAGTTCCATACTTAAGGTGTGTGTAGTTCTCGATTGAACACCCACCAAGACTTAGTGTCTGTACCAGAGCTAAGGTGTCCTCATCCTCAGTATAAGTGTTATTTGGAAAGTGAAATAACGTGCAATAGCAAGAGAAAGTGACTCTCAGAAAGACTAACCCATTGTATTGTGACAGTGTTGTGTCGTGTTGTGGTGTTGGGGTAAAGGGCGTCACAAGCCGAGGCCTATAAGGTGAGCAAGTCCTGTCATTCAATTCTCTAGTGGCGCGCTCCGAGAACTGCGTACGTGTATGAGTGGTAATGAGTGTGGGGAAGGGGATGTATTTTAGGATGTATAATGAATTTTGTTGATTTTATATGATTTTCTTATGATTTTCTTATTGTATATGTGATGGGGGAAATGTCGTTGCTGTTGTTGTTATGAAAGTGGGTCAAAGGCGACAATGGGAAATATAGAGAGGGAGAGAGAGAGAGTGAGGGTGTATGTATGGAGAGAGCGATAGAATGTATTATACTGAAGAAAGATGAGGTGATGATTATGAAGGAAGCATGTTTACAGTATGGATGAAGGGAGGTAATCGTGATGTGCTATAATTGTTGGGGGTGACGGTGGTGATGAAGGGGGGCGGAATGAATCAGGACTGTGTGATTGAAGTGAGGTTGCAATGATTATGTACATTTATATAAAGGTTTGTGTTTATAGAAGATGCGAATTATTTAGCATCAAAGGTTGATTTATATTATTGAAATGTGTGTATAGTATCTTGTATTATTATCATGGTATTCATAATTATACAGGTCAAGATGGTGGACGGAGGACGGCGTGTTATGTTATATTATATAGTGTTTATTGTTTTGTGGGCATATTGTTAAGACTGTGTATATGTCAACAGGTGTGGGCTGATTATTACTTCTACGTGTTTCTTCTACCTGTTTATTTCTACGCATTATTTCAACGCTGTTGCCTTTGATGTTGCCTGTTATGCTGTGCTGATGTTGCTGTTGTTGACGCTGACTGGGTCCTAGCCAGCCTGGGGTGTGCCTTTGCCTCTACAACAGAGTAGTGTTGTGGTGATCTCTTACACTGCTGCAGGTTTTGCCTATGTATCGAGGCAACACATTTACAGGAGGTTTTCATACCTAATTCATGCACACACAGACTCACATTGCACGCACCTAAAAACATATCCATTTAGTTAGAAGAATCATCCACTTATTGTGAAAGAGACTGTTAGCTCTCTGAGCTACTTAACAAGAACATTGAGACATTACTTCTGTGCCACAGCTTCGCCTAGATAATAGTTTATGATTCAACGCCATTGCTTATTATTTGAAGATTTGCATTTAGAATTGATTTGTTGATTTTGATTTTGCTGTATACACTTTGTAAAGAAACTGTTGTTGTTTAGTTCTATTTGGGGTTTGTTACAAGGGGAGGTAATTGTTAGTTAGTATTGGGACGGGGGTCTATTTAGGGGTTGGGGAAAGGTTAGTTCCCATTTGTCCTGTGGTTGTATGTTGATTGTAGAATAAAAGAGTGTGACTGTATTCTGGCATTTTTGTGTTAGTTTATTTTGTTTGAGTTTTATTCCTTCCACTCGCTTTATGTGCTGACGTCACTGAACCCGCTCGGGGGACGTGACAGACACTGACAAACTTCTAATAACAAACTTTGAGACATTTAGTTTTAATTGTTCTAAGAAACCTAAACAACAAGCTTCTTTATACGATTTTAACGTACTTGAATGAACAGGAACACCTAAGGCAGCTTTAACTGCTCGACTATCTATGCTTTGTAATTTTTGCCAGTAAATATTTGCTTGCAGAGAAATACACTTCTTGACCATACGTTAGTGTTGACCTTACTAAAGTATAGGCCAAATGTAATAAAGTATTATTATTTTGACTCCAAGGCTGCGTACACAACAGCTTTAGGAAATTTAATCTCTTCGTTGCCTTGCTAATCAAATATTCTATGTGAGTTTTCCAATTTAATTTGGATGTAAAATATACACCCAAAAATTTTACCTTATCTGTATAAGATAATATTTTGCCATTAATTTCAAGTATTGGTAAAATGTCTGGATTAGCTCCATTGTTAAATAATATTAAACACGTTTTTTCAGCAGAAAATTCAAGCCCATTTGCTATCATATAAGAATTAATTTTATTTAGCTCTAACTGATAAATATTTTGGATGTATGTAACTACTCTTTTACCAGTATTTTTCCGCAAACTTGTGTTAATCCAAATAGCTATGTCGTCAGCATATTGTACCACGTTAGTGTGTTTGGACATATTATTTGGGAGGTCATGAATCAAAATGGAAAATAAAATCGGAGCAATCAAAGAGTAGTTCTCCATGGCCTATTTATCACTTTCCCCCTACAGCAAAGGGTAGTTCATGGCCTATTTATCACTTTCACCCTACAGCAAATGGTAGTTCATAGCCTATTTATCACTTTCACCCTACAGCAAAGGGTAGTTCATGGCCTATTTATCACTTTCACTCTACAGCAAAGGGTAGTTCATGGCCTATTTATCACTTTCACCCTACAGCAAAGGGTAGTTCATGGCCTATTTATCACTTTCACCCTACAGCAAAGGGTAGTTCATGGCCTATTTATCACTTTCACCCTACAGCAAAGGGTAGTTAATGTCCTATTTATCACTTTCACTCCACAGCAAAGAGTATTTCATGGCCTATGTATCACTTTCACCCTACAGCAAAGGGTAGTTCATGGCCTATTTATCACTTTCACCCTACAGCAAAGGGTAGTTCATGGCCTATTTATCACTTTCACTCTACAGCAAAGGGTAGTTCAATTCAATTCAATTCTTTTATTTAACGTCTCTTCATTTGCTGAGTGATATTAGACCAAAACACTTTCTCTCGCACAGACAAACAAACACAAAGGTCCATAAACAATAAAATAAATAAATAAAATTCTATAACAATTTGTTGATCAGAGATTCACTAATAGTCGTAGCAACGTCAACTATTACATGATGATGTAATATAGAATCTAATGGTTTGTCGTTGTCAATCACTATTTGTTTTTCCTTATATGTATTAAGCAACACAGGACACTGTCGTACAATGTGTTCCACAGATAATCTTTGCGAGCAAACACACAAAATATTCTTAGAAAACTTGGTATTCCACAAATTCACCCTCAATTTGTGAATAATCCTACTTATGAGTCTTGAACAAATAAAGTCTGGAGCTCCACAACTTAAAGCTGAACGCATGTAATTTTCACTTTCACTCTACAGCAAAGGGTAGTTCATGGCCTATTTATCACTTTCACGCTACAGCAAAGGGTAGTTCATGGCCTATTTATCACTTTCGCCCTACAGCAAAGGGTAGTTCATGGCCTATTTATCACTTTCGCTCTACAGCAAAGGGTAGTTCATGGCCTATTTATCACTTTCACCCTACAGCAAAGGGTAGTTCATGGCCTATTTATCACTTTCGCCCTAAAGCAAAGGGTAGTTCATGGCCTATTTATCACTTTAACCCTACAGCAAAGGGTAGTTCATGGCCTATTTATCACTTTCGCCCTACAGCAAAGGGTAGTTCATGGCCTATTTATCACTTTAACCCTACAGCAAAGGGTAGTTCATGGCCTATTTATCACTTTCGCCCTACAGCAAAGGGTAGTTCATGGCCTATTTATCACTTTAACCCTACAGCAAAGGGTAGTTCATGGCCTATTTATCACTTTCACCCTACGGCAAAGGGTAATCCACAGCTTCTTTATTACTTTCGCCGTACCGCAAAGGATAGTACCGCCATTCATTCCAACAACGTGGGATAGCGCGACTTCCGGTGGATTATGAGAATCAGAATTGTGTATTTCCACTTCCGGTTACATTCATTCAACCATTAAGTTTTAACTCTATATCGGTGTTTTGATGGCGACGACGGTGGTGATGAAGATAAAGACGATGATCGTGACGACGACAACAATGAAGATAATGATGGTGGTGTAAAAGACGGCGACGATGATGATATTTAATCAAATTAATACATTAAAAATATTTCAAGACAAACCTTACCTTTTTATCCAGCCGATAAGAAGCTTGAGAGCTGCCTTGCAATAGATCTGGAAACATAATTATTATCATCACATGTAAACCCATAAAGGATTGCGTTTATTGATGTCATGCGCTTAAAGGCAAAACGAAATGAAGATGAACACTGTCGTTAAGGCAATGTTTCTGATTTCAACAACTTTTGAAATTTCTCTTCATTGTGATCTTTAATAGCACTGGGAGTCACTTGCCTTGTTCATACAGTAGTTTAGTTTTAGCTTTTGAACAAATGGGGTTGGGATAGACGGATACAACTGATGATCATAATAGTTACATCAAAATAGGAAGATGATCTTTATCTTTGGGTACGCCACAAGTACTTCCACTATTCGCTAACAGTCAGTAGCAACACACACTTGCTGAAAACAGAGAAAGGTGGAGTACGCTGGTTAAACTATCATCTGTGGTGCCCCAACGACCTCTGAGTTACGGGATAGGATAGGATAGGATTAGACACATTTGGTACTGTGTACGGACCCCATACATTGTGTATATCTGTACTGCATGAGTAATGCTACTGAGATAGTGAAACAGAAAAGTAACGACTACGATCTACGCGTGGACCCCCTCATAACTACCACTCATAGCCTACTGATATGGTTCACCTCAACCATAACATTTAGTCTTCATGAAGAAAAACTACTGCAAAGTCACCATTTATTTCAAGGGCAGGAGGGGGAGTGAGTTTGCGCAGGAGAGAGGCGGGCGGTCTTTTTGTAATGATTGGTGGACAGGAAGAGGCGTCGTTGTTCGCTGTCTCACTGCAATGACAAACAACCAGTGACAACATTACTATCTTACTGCAATGACAAACAACCAGTGACAACATTACGGCTCAGTGGCGAGCAGGCCACATTGGCTACAGCGAGATAACATCATTGGCTACAGCGAGATAACATCATTCTATGCTTAACATAACCAACAGATATTTTCAATTTCTCTGTATCACAGGTTACGGACGTGCTTTTGCTACAAATCACTAATATTTATTTTAAATATTAAAACCCGGAAAAATTAATAAAAATACACCGTACATAGGACAAGTATTGGAATTTAACCGGAAAAACGTTTATTTTAAGGCATACGCAGAGCGCATACAACTGGTACCAAACAGGTTGTGATGTCAAACGGTTTAAAGAATGTAGATAACATTTGGCCTTAGGAGAAACCTCCTTCAGTGGGATCAGATGTTCACATGTGAAAGGTTCGCAACCCAATCATGGACAAAAGCGGGAACATCAGGATGAGAAACAGGTGACCACACCTCAACTACAGTAGAAGCAACAGGATAAACACAAACACACACACACACACACACACACACACACACACACACTACAACGTGTATAAACAGGTAGGTACTTTTGACTGATAAACACAATTTTAATATGCCAAACCTGCGTCAAAAGGTGGGACACCTTTGGCCCTCTAAATACAAATCAATTAGTATTGTGTTAGCGAAGCAAGACGGATTTTTATCGTTTTGCACAGTCTAGTGAAAATGACAACGATCAATGCACTCCTTTGACGACGCTGGGATACCAAATGCTTCTTTTGGACACAAAACGCTCCTATGCATATGTTATACAAAGTTACTTGCTAACACAACAAATCAATTCAACCAATGTATTGAAAGTCTTCTCACAATTAAGTGATATTAGAATAAATAAAATAAAGTTCAACACAACATTCTTACAACTAACTCAATAAAATAAAGTTCAACACAACATTCTTACAACTAAATAAATAAAATAAAGTTCATCACAACTTTCTTACAACTAACTCAATTTAAACAACAGTGCTGCTAACTCAAATGTATTGTTGTGACATCCACAGGTATTTGTAAAAAAAAGCACATTTGTATTCTTGTGTCGCCCACAGGTATTTGTAAAAAATGTATTCTTGTGTCGTCCACAGGTATTTGTTTGTAAATAAAAACATTTGTATTCGTGTGTCATCCACAGTTATGTGAAAATAAAACATGTGTATTCGTGTGTCATCCACAGTTATGTGTAAATAAAACATGTGTATTCTTGTGTCATCCACAGTTATGTGTAAATAAAACATGTGTATTCTTGTGTCTAACAGTTATGTGTAAATAAAACATGTGTATTCTTGCGTCATCCACAGTTATTTGTAAATAAAACATGTGTATTCTTGTGTCGTCCACAGTTATGTGTAAATAAAACATGTGTATTCTTGTGTCGTCCACAGTTATGTGTAAATAAAACATGTGTATTCTTGTGTCGTCCACAGTTATGTGCAAATAAAACATGTGTATTCTTGTGTCGTCCACAGTTATGTGTAAATAAAACATGTGTATTCTTGTGTCGTCCACAGTTATGTGTAAATAAAACATGTGTATTCTTGTGTCGTCCACAGTTATGTGTAAATAAAACATGTGTATTCTTGTGTCGTCCACAGTTATGTGTAAATAAAACATGTGTATTCTTGTGTCGTCCACAGTTATGTGTAAATAAAACATGTGTATTCTTGTGTCGTCCACAGTTATGTGTAAATAAAACATGTGTATTCTTGTGTCGTCCAGTTCCTTTAAAAAATCATTTTTATTCTTGTGACATCCAGAGGCGTGCAGTGCTTCCTTATGATTTTTACAAGACTATGCAGACAACAAGAATATGTGGCACAAGTGAGTTTCACTAAGAGACGTGTTGAGGGAAGATAAATAGTGGGTGCCTGGGACGGTTTGAGTTAAAACCTGTATCTGCCAGCGCCTTGAGCAGCCCTTGGGTTGGAAAAGCGCTACATAAGAACGACTATATAGCAGAAATACGCCATTACATAATACATTATGGACACGTTTTGCAAGGCAAATTTAAAATTGTCGCCCAGGGTGTAACAAAGGGAAGGGACGACTGTATGTTCCATAGTACACAATAGTGATCACTGTATGTCCCGTAGTACACAATAGTGATCACTGTATGTCCCATAGTACACAATAATGATCACTGTATGTCCCGTAGTACACAATAGTGATCACTGTATGTTCCGTAGTACACAATAGTGATCACTGTATGTCCCGTAGTACACAATAGTGATCACTGTATGTCCCGTAGTACATCACATTACATGATTATTGCTTTAGGTCCAGCGGACTCTTCCGAGCCAAATCAGGACCGGACAACCCCTGATCCGCAGAAAAGATCTGCTGAAACAACCCCAGTGGTAAAACTGAAAGCTCTCCACCAGCCAGTCACTTTACAATAAAGACATCCCACGCAGGGGACGCTGAGGCTGCACTCTAATTTATCGAACCCCCGTTTACAAAAACAAAATAGAATACAAACATCATTATAAATTATCAACAAAACACATACATATAAAATGCCTACATTGCTAAATAATAACATCATTGGAAGCCCTAGTGACCACCTGGCAGAAAGCGTCCAATATTCCCAAGCTGATCCAACAGACCTCATACACAAATAAAGAGTCTTGTCCCGGAAGAATTTTCAAGAAAAAAGGTAGGTGACTGGTCTAGCGAAGAAGACCCGTAGTACACAATAGTGATCAATGTATGTCCCGTAGTACACAATAGTGATCAATGTATGTCCCGTAGTACACAATAGTGATCACTGTATGTCCCGTAGTACACAATAGTGATCCCTGTATGTCCCGTAGTACACAATAGTGATCCCTGTATGTCCCGTAGTACACAATAGTGATCCCTGTATGTCCCGTAGTACACAATAGTGATCCCTGTATGTCCCATAGTACACAATAGTGATCACTGTATGTCCCGTAGTACACAATAGTGATCACTGTATGTCCCGTAGTACACAATAGTGATCACTGTATGTCCCGTAGTACACAATAGTGATCAGTGTTCACAATATGACAGTGATCAGAGTTCACCACAATGAAAGTGACCAGTGTTCATAACATGACATTGATCAGTGTTCACAAATTATAGTGATCAGTGGTCAGTATTAACCTTTTGTCAACAAGTTTTAATCACTGTAAATATCAACATCATTATTTATTTCCCCATTTTTATGTTGCTATAATATTAATAATTTAAGTTCATTGTTTAAATTGTTATATGCAGATGAACACTGCACCGACAATCTCTTTATCATGTTTATGTTGCTATAATAATTATTAATAATTTAAGTTCATTGTTTAAATAGTGATATGCAGATGAACACTGCACCGACAATCTCTTTATCATGTTTATGTTGCTATAATAATTATTAATAATTTAAGTTCATTGTTTAAATAGTGATATGCAGGATGAACACTGCACGACAATCTCCTTATAATGTGTTTGTTGCTATAATATTAATAATTTAAGTTCATTTGTTTAAATAGTGATATGCAGATGAACACTGCACCGACAATCTCCTTATAATGTGTATGTTGCTATAATAATTATTAATAATTTAAGTTCATTGTTTAAATAGTGATATGCAGATGAACACTGCACCGACAATCTCCTTATAATGTGTATGTTGCTATAATAATTATTAATAATTTAAGTTCATTGTTTAAATAGTTATATGCAGATGAACACTGCACCGACAATCTCCTTATAATGTGTATGTTGCTATAATATTAATAATTTAAGTTCATTGTTTAAATAGTTATATGCAGATGAACACTGCACCGACAATCTCCTTATAATGTGTATGTTGCTATAATATTAATAATTTAAGTTCATTGTTTAAATAGTTATATGCAGATGAACACTGCACCGACAATCTCCTTATAATGTGTATGTTGCTATAATAATTATTAATAATTTAAGTTCATTGTTTAAATAGTTATATGCAGATGAACACTGCACCGACAATCTCCTTATAATGTGTATGTTGCTATAATATTAATAATTTAAGTTCATTGTTTAAATAGTTATATGCAGATGAACACTGCACCGACAATCTCCTTATAATGTGTATGTTGCTATAATATTAATAATTTAAGTTCATTGTTTAAATAGTGATATGCAGATGAACACTGCACCGACAATCTCCTTATAATGTGTATGTTGCTATAATATTAATAATTTAAGTTCATTGTTTAAATAGTGATATGCAGATGAACACTGCACCGACAATCTCCTTATAATGTGTATGTTGCTATAATATTAATAATTTAAGTTCATTGTTTAAATAGTATATGCAGATGAACACTGCACCGACAATCTCCTTATAATGTGTATGTTGCTATAATTATTAATAATTTAAGTTCATTGTTTAAATAGTTATATGCAGATGAACACTGCACCGACAATCTCCTTATAATGTGTATGTTGCTATAATATTAATAATTTAAGTTCATTGTTTAAATAGTTATATGCAGATGAACACTGCACCGACAATCTCCTTATAATGTGTATGTTGCTATAATATTAATAATTTAAGTTCATTGTTTAAATAGTTATATGCAGATGAACACTGCACCGACAAATCTCCTTATAATGTGTATGTTGCTTAATATAATAATTTAAGTTCATTGTTTAAATAGTTATATGCAGATGAACACTGCACCGACAATCTCTTATCATGTGTATGTTGCTATAATAATTATTAATACTTAAGTTCATTGTTTAAATAGTTATATGCAGATGAACACTGCACCAACAATCTCCTTATAATGGTATGTTGCTATAATTTAATAATTTAATTCATTGTTTAAATAGTATCTGACTGCACGTCTCCTTATAAGGTATGTTGCTATATATTATAATTACATTGTAAGGTGTGAGACAGATGAACACTGCACCGACAATCTCCTTATAATGTGTATGGGGACAATAAATATCGCGTTGGCCTTGTTTACTTTCATTGTTCTCCTGGTTACCTACTGAAGGGGAGGATGGAGAATAAGGAGAATGTTGAAAACCCCCATGCCTCTGCAATCAACGCCAGCAGGAATTCTGTAACAGACTTTTCAGACCAACCCGACCATCACGTGAAAAGGTAACTAAAGTAGCACT
Source organism: Oncomelania hupensis (assembly GCA_036898135.1). Lineage (NCBI taxonomy): Eukaryota > Metazoa > Mollusca > Gastropoda > Littorinimorpha > Pomatiopsidae > Oncomelania > Oncomelania hupensis. Next base: position 254,218 of record CM072515.1, on the reverse strand, counting down.
TGCAGGCACCATCAAGACTACGTCAGGTATTTAAACAGCCAGATAAGAAGCTAAGAAGTCTCCCCTTCAATTTTTCGCGTCACTGGCGACAGCCAAGGGCGACAATAGCGCTCAGTGGCTAAGCGAACAAATTGCCTCCTGAGTTGTGGTCCTTAAGTGTAATTATCTCCGGCAGGGGGCGTCAATAGTCTTGCAGGTGTCAGAGTGGCGCAATTAGTCACCAGCTAGGTAGACCTCTGCTGTTGTGATGCACGGCCATGCTGGTCACGTGTCTTCTTCATGATGGCACCGCGGCAGTATCTACCTTTAAGACTAACTTGCCAAGATTTTCAAGTCGTCTGAGATCTGTCTACAAATTAAGGTATTCTAGACTTGCCTGTCTTCTAAAGGTGGCTACGATATCTATTGTACGCTTACATTGTAAGGTGTGTTAGACAAGCCTGCCTAGTATGTCTGACTAGTTGTAGGCTAGCGGACGGTTCTATCGCGTTGGTACTCCGCCCTTTCGTTTCGTTTGTGTACATTTAACGTCCCCGGACACCGTGGCATATAGGGGACATAACAGTGAATAACACGGTTAAAATCTAAAGCACACTATGCGTAAAATCCTAATAGGACCAATACAATGTTAGGGGGGGTGACAAAAATCACAACATTCAGGACACACATTCATTCCACACTGATATAAGAATGCTTAAAAATATAAAATAACTAAAAGATCCATTTCTGGTCACCGTATGGTTGAGCAGAATATTAATTATTAAATATACATGTTAGGATCTTGGATCATTCGACTAAGTCGAATAAAAGCAATCTTACAATATAACAAACAAAAATTAAGACTTTCATACTTATATACTACTATAAAATTATAACTCTCGTAAATAGTTTGTACTCTCATGCTGAGATACCAATCATAATACTAGTTAGGAGATGTGAATAAGAATACATAGTTAAAATCAATGTTACAATTAGAATAACTGAGAACCAGTATTCATATTGCTGATATTATCATCAGCAAGATAGCCTAATCCTTAAGCTAACGTCAGAAGTTGCCACCCACAACACAGAGGGGGCCGATTGTCTATGGTACCCAACCTAAGATATCTTGTAATTAAAACCATGATAAAAAATACGCAATAAAATACGCAATTATAAAATTATAAAATTCATATACATCTGTGCCCTGGCAACACCTGGGTTATTACACAGTGACACATTTAGGATATGGAATAGTTTCTCAATTTGAAGGTCAATGTCACAGAAGGCTAGATTTAGACCCTGCACTAAGACTTCTCGCCTTAAATAGTTCAGCCTGCTGTAGCCTTTGTAAATTAAATCGATGCCAAGCAGACGACGCAAGTCAGTTGTGTGCTAAGCATGTGTACGCTAACGCTGGCTCAGTTAGGCAGTGACCTCATTTAGCTGACCTATGGCCAGAGACACCCGCTAGAGGCGCCACTTGTAGTACTAGTTTTCGCGGGCTTTTGCTGACCACTACAATAGGTAGTCATTCTGTGCCAAACTCTCAAACGAGACGGAGCAACGCTCTGAAAGATCGCATTTTTTTTTTTTTTTTATTTATTTTTATTTATTTATTTATTTATTTATTTTTTTTTATTTATTTTGCAGACGAGCAGGCATTGTTGGCCCGAGGCAGGAGGAAGACCACTAAGCGTCAACCCTGACATTCGGCCTGCAGTGGAGCATCTAGCACTGAGCTACGATAGACCAGTAGTCTACAACCAAGGAGGAGACACTATCACCACACCTCAATCTGCAGTTAAGTGACACCGAAAGCGTGCACCTACACTGACATAGAAGGACTGTGCAGTAGTCCACTTTCCTGAAACCAACATTAGGCCAACCAGAACAAATAGCCCACTGATGAGACTGTAGCAAATATCAAGAACAGTAGCAGCATAGACCCATCAAGGAACGAACTACTCGAAGTGAATTTGGACATTTAAGTTAGTGTAGAATGTTTAGAGAATTATGTATAGAGTAGAGGAAATAAATGTGTGATATTTACTGTTAACAAGTGGCTGGACTACCTATGTTTCATAGCCGAGTGAGAGCTAGTGTGTCAGTGAAGCTATTACACCTTTCTCCATATTTCTGTAACCCTGTCCGCACACAGACCGAGCTAAACTTATAAATGTATTAAGATTAGTCACAGGGCGATTACATTAACCGCAGACAAAGACGAGTGGGTAATAGCATTCCATTGTGCAGAGCCCAGTAACAATAGTCCCACCGTCACAGCCAACCAACCGCAACCGATACCCCAAGCCAACATATGGTTATACTATACTCAGGGCACGATCACGGTGGTGCACCTACTCAACACATTGGTTATAGAGACGGTGTGATCCGATCGCCCATGAAAGAAGGGATGCTATGTTATAACAGTGCCCCTACCGCCGAGGTGTGGATAAGCTGAGCAGACTGTACCATAATAACGACGCCCATAGTCCCATCTAACTGTCTCATCCCCACCATGTCCAGAGAAGTCCCGACCAACTGGAGTGTATCTAGGAGTGGAGAGAAATGGGCTGTCATCACAGGGCACCTGAAAAGGCAGTGGTCAAAGGTAACCTGGTCTCCACAGACACATCTAATATGATCGAGGACGTGATTGAATCTTGGGTGCCCGACCATAAAACTACAGGATAAGGTCCTCAGGTGTGCCGGGAGCGAGGAATACAATGGGAATGGTCTAAGGACCGGCGAAAATATTAAGTTCTTACTCCGCCATGGCAAATACGCTTGGTCTCCACAAAAAATCCAGACGATGGACATGGCACAGTTCCGGCGGGGAGCATCACAACCAGATCGACTACATCATGGTCAAGAAACGCTTCAAATCAAGCATAAACATTGGCAGGACACGCGCTTTTCCAGGAGCAGACATCGGAAGTGACCACGATCTCGTGATGATGTCTTTCCGGCTCCACTTGAAGCAAACACAGCAAAGTGCACTCGACTGAAGTTCGACCTGGACAAACTGCAAGACACGGAGGTGGCAGAAATATTTCAGGCCACAACTGGAGGGAAATTTGCACCACTGCTCATTTTGGGAGCTGGTGAAGTAGATGTCAACACCATGACCACCACCTTCAACTTAGCTGTGACAGATGCTGCCACGTAGATCCTTGGAAAGCACCGGCCAAAGAAGAAGCCGTGGATCACACCTGAACTTTTGGACCTGTGTGATAAGCAAAGAGAGATGAAAAAGAAAAAGAACACCTCACAGGGAGCTGATGCCTACCGACAAATCAACAATGACATCCGAAAAGGCATGCACACAGCAAAGGCGAACTGAATAGAAGAGCAATGCCAGGAAATAGAGAACAGTCTGAACAAGAACAACAGCAAGAAAGCCTACCAGACTGTGAAGCAGCTGACAAGTGTTAAACAGCCCAAGGTCTCCACGATCCAAAGCAAGTCTGGCATATGCCTTACAGAAGAACAAGATGTCTTGGACAGATGGACAGAGTACTGCTCTGACCTTTACCACCACACACCAAACTTAGACCCATCAGTTCTAGCATGTCCAGAGAACAGAGAAGAAGAAGAAATCCTCACAATTCTCCGAGAAGAGGTTGAGGCAGCTGTGCAATCGCTGAAGAAGGGGAAGTCAGCTAGAGTGGACAACATACCAGCGGAACTGCTTCAAGCACGAGGAGAAGCGATGATTGACGCACTCACCATAATCTGTAAGATCTGGCAGAGTAAGGAGTGGCCTACTCCATGGACCCAATCGCTTGTCATCACTTTTCCCAAAAAAGGTAACCTTCAGTAATGTGAAAATTCTCGCACCATCAGCCTCATCGGCCATCCCAGCAAGGTCCTCATGAAAATAATACTCAACAGGTTGAAACCCCAAGCTGAACAAATCATAGCTGAAGAACAAGCAGGATTCAGGGCAGGACGAAGTACCACTGAACAGATTTTCAATCTGCGAGAAATACCTACAGCACCAACCACATCTATATCATGTGTTCGTAGACTTAAAAAAGGCGTTTGACCGAGTGTGGCATGCAGCTCTGTGGGCAACCATGAGAGTGTACAACATCAGCCTAAAATTATTGAAGTCATCAAAAGTCTGTATCACAAGAATACCAGTGCATTCCTTCACAACAGCGCTATCGGAAACTGGTTCAGAACAACAATCGGTGTGCCTCAGGGATGCCTACTCTCTCCAACACTCTTCAACATCTTCCTAGGAGCAATCTCCAACCTTCGTTTTGCGGATGACATTGATGGATTGGCTGGAGAGGAACAAGAACTTGAACAGCTGGTGCAGAGGCTTGAAACTGTGACGGAATGGAATGCTAATACCCACTCGTCTATCGTCTGCGGAGATCGGTTAGTGTAATCACCCTATGACTAATCTTAATACATTTATAAGTTTAGCTCGGTCTGCGTTAGGATGGGGTTACAGAGATAGGGAGAAAAGTGTAAAGCTTCACTGACACACTAGCTCTCACCCGGCTATGAAACATACGTAGTCCAGCCACTTTTTAATAGTAAATATTACACATTTATTTCTTCTACTCTATAAAAAATCTTCTAATCTCTACACTAACATAAATGTTCAAATTTCACTTCGAGTAGTTCGCTCCTTGATGGGTCTATGCAGCTACTGTTCTCGATATTTCTTACTGTCTCATCATTGGGCTACGAGTTCTATGAGTTTATTATTCGGTTTTGTGGACGAGTAGACTATCGTAGATCAGTGTTTGGGCACGGTTTCGGAGGACTTAACTTTCTAGTCGATGTGCGGTGTTGTTGCCTCTTCTTCTTGATAGTTGACTAGGGAGCTAGTGGAGACCAATGCTCTCGCTGCTCAAGGTTGCCGGCCACGTGTCAGGGTTGCCTCTCTGTGGAGTTTGTTCCCTGCCGTGGACGAAGATGCCTGCTCGTCTTCTTGACAATGTCAGACTCCGGCTATACTGTCGACGAATGCTTTTCATCCGTCACCTGCCGAGTCTTCCGCTAGAGAGATCTATCAACGTGCGTCCTGCTACGGTGATGTTCGGACAAAGACTAACTCTCCTCCCGCTGGGGTCGGCTATCATGCGAGACTGCGAGAATAAAAACGCCACGTAGTGGGGGTTGCGGGTGATTGGTCAGCTGGGTGACGTCACGGCTTATATTAGTGAAACTGTGGCCTACAGTTGTGTAGAACCACCTACTTCAGTCGTCTACTAGTCAGCGACTTAACTTACATAGGTCAAAGCAGACTGAACGTTGGAGGTTTGAAGCCTTAGTGCTGGGTTAGAACCAGCCTCTCGCGAAAGACACCACCTCCAGAGCCTATGGAATGGAAATAAGTGCAGAGAAGACCAAAATGATGACCAACAACACCAATGGCATTAACACTGACATCAAAGTCCAAGGCCAATCCCTCAAGACAGTGCATACCTTCAAATATTTAGGAGCCATTGTATCAGACAATGGGTCCCGACAGGAAGTCCTCTCCAGGATAGTAACAAACAACTGCTGCTCTGGCGAGGTTGAAGCCAATTTGGACAGACAGGACCATCAGTCTACATTCCAAGATTAGACTGCTGCGCTCCCTTGTCATCTCCATCTTCCTATATGCTTGCGAAGCATGGACTTTCACAGCGGATCTACAACGAAGAACACAAAGCATGTAAATGAGGTGCTACAGAAGACTTCTGAGCATTTCCTATACCCAGCACATCACCAACGACGAAGTCCGACAGACCATCACACAAGCCATTGGATAACACGGTGACCTGCTCACAGTGTTGAAGAAACGGAAACTCCGGTGGTATGCCCACGTCACCAGATCATCAGGTCTTGCAAAGACCATTCTGCAAGGCACAGTGCAAGGAGGTAGAAGAAGAGGGAGACCGAAAAAGAGGTGAGAGGACAAGATTCGAGAATGGACTGGTTTCACATTGAGCGAAACAAGGTTGCTGAGGACAGGGAAAGATGGAGTACGCTGCTTAAACGATCATCTATGGTGCCCCTACGACCTTCGAGTTACAAGATAGGTTAGGATAGTATAGGACTCCGCCCTAGATTCCTTTAATGGCCTATATACTGAGCCACAGAAGAACAAGTCATAGTGCGTTGATTATCCGCCCTAGATTTCGCCATGAACTATATAATGAGCTACAGCAGAACAAGTCTTAGTGCGTAGCTTTAAACAGTCACCTAAACCCACCCACCCTTCTTTTCTGTGGGTGATAGTATTGAGAGCTGCCAAGAGAGGGGATGACACACGAAGTCCTCACATGTACGTCCCTGCAGTGCAGAATAAGCCAATAGGAGGAGGTGTGAACCGCCCCTAAAATTAGGCAGGCAGAATACCAAGGCGACAGAAAACGACACTTGTTCTATTCAAGCCTTTGTGCAGACTTCGTCTTTGGTTAAAAAAGTAGGTGTGTGTGTGTGTGTGTTGGTGGGGAGGGGGAGATATTCAGAGGTGGAAATGGAGAGTAAAGAGTCGTGTGCCAACAGAGTGAGAATGTGGTAGGAGGGGAGGGAAGGGTAGGGTGGGTGGGTTGGGGGTATTGAGACATTAACAGGAATATTGGCAACGTTCCACTGTCTGACCATTCTTGCATTTAGGCCTACCCTGGGAATGATTAATCCTTTCGCCCGTTAGGAAGATTTTTGTCAAGTAGGAGGTTGGGTGGCGTGAAGGGAACGGGAGAGACTTTAGGAGAAAGGGAGAGACTTTAGGAGAAAGGGAGAGACGTTAGGAGAAAGGGGGAGACTTTAGGAGAAAGGGAGAGACTTTAAGACAAAGGGAGAGACTTTAGGAGAAAGGGAGAGACTTTAAGACAAAGGGAGAGACGTTAGGAGAGATGGATAGTTTAAAACGTCAGATAGTTAGATTGATACAAACACTGCACAGCTTATCAAAGGTGTGGAACGAAGTGTCCAACAGTATTCTACACCACAAGCTTAAGTCACCTAATATCCCTTCAAACATTACAGCGAGGTTAGACTTGGGTAAACCTATACAGGATGTCTGCCCTTAATAGCAGCACTAACACTTCAAAGACAAAGAAAACAGCAGTGAACACTGAGAGAAGACGAAGAGCGCAATGACAGAACAGACCAACACAGAAGACGAACAAGAAAGCTGAGAGAAGGTCACGTGGTCAGCGACACGGGGAAGATGCAAAATCTATTTCAATCCAGAGAGAGGAAACAACTGCACTTGCCTCGCACAACACACAACACAAGACAACAAACAACACAATACCACAAACAACACAAGAAAGCAAACAACACAAGACAACAAACAACAAAAGACAACAAACAACACAAGACAAACAATACAAGAAAACCAACAACACAAGACAACAAACAACACAAGACAACCAACAACACAAGACAGCCAACAACACAAGACAACCAACAACACAAGACAACCAACAATACAAGACAAACAACAATACAAGACAACCAACAACACAAGACAACCAACAACACAAGACAACCAACAACACAAGACAACCAACAACACAAGACAAACAACAACACAAGACAAACAACAATACAAGACAACCAACAATACAAGACAACCAACAACACAAGACAACCAACAACACAAGACAACCAACAACACAAGACAACCAACAACACAAGACAAAACAGGACAAACAACACAAGACAAAACAGAACAGGAAAGGAGACGTAAATAAAAACAAATAAATAAATAGAAGAAGAATAAGAAGAAGAATAAGAAAGAAGACACACTGATTGTACACATCCCTCCTAACGTGTGTTTGCAGGTATGTTTTATGACTGTTACTGCCACATCGCAACATATTCCATGTGCATGTTTTATGTCAATTTGGCCAATAAACTTCGTTGAATCGTATTCTCCGGTCCTTTTTACTGAACTTTCACAATGATAGTACTCCGTTTCTTCCTATCCCACCCGCTGCCTGCGGGCCCTACCTGGCCATGGCGTTATAACCTTTGAGGGAAAGTTATACGGGGGAAGAGGATGATGATAAGGGATGATTGTGGAACTAGTAAGTTTGACATAGTTATTGTAGTGAGTCAGAGAGGCAGAAGTGTTGGTATTAGCTAGCACGTGCGATACATATTCGCCTGGTCAGCAGTTACTGCAGTTGCTGGCCGGGAAAGTTTATAGTTTGCATGGTCAGTTGCATGACGCATACAGGTACCTACTTCCGGCTATTTTTCCTATAGGGAGCGCCCGGACAGTTCTTAGTTCATGATTGGCTGGAGCTTGGCGCATTACCTTATCTAGAGAGATGCGGATTTTCTGCAGAGATTGTGGAATAAAAGGAAGAGAACAAAGGAGGCTCGCTCTCTTATCTTTGACCTCCTGCTTCGTCCAGTCCGCTCTTCTGTACAGAATGCTAGAACGTAGGGCAGTCAGTGGCTATCTTGTCTGGTCAGCCTCCTTTCCTTGCTGTCGGACACTAGTCTCACAGCTGGATCTACTCTTAGGGGCATTGTAACTTTTGGCCTATGCATGCTGTCCTTATCTCTGCTGTTCCCGAGGCGCTTTTCCCCCTCCTTTTTCTTCCGTCCTTCTCTCTCCGTTCGCCTAATGTTCCTCTATCTCTCACCCCACCACCTCCACCTCTTCCGTTCTCCTCCTTACCTTCGCCTTACTACTTATTGTTTTTATTCGTTCTACTGGTTTCTTGTTGAAGACTACAATTTATTGTACGGAAGTTAACTAAGAACTTTCTAATGGCCAGCGCTTACTAAATATTTATTTTGTCACACTCCCAGTTTGTCCTAGTCAATATTCTTTTACTATAAATAAATGATTCCGTTATCTTCGCGGAGGTTTCCATGCGTTACACCTCTTGATCTCGATATTACATGGTTTGAGTTACATATTACAATACACAAACGGAAGAAATCGTGCATCTTCCCCGCGTGCGGCGCATTCTTGTCTCACAGTATGAGACGTGAAAATAAATTCGGTACTCAATCATCCTCAAAGCAGGATGCTCGTTCTCGTGATTCGCCACTGAAAAAGGCGACGGCTTCGGTTTCTCCGTCACTTATTCAACTGCAATCCGAAATGGATGAAATTGATTAAAGTTCTTTCATTAATGCTATGTTCAATTGTTGCCTACGGTTCTTGTGTGAACGGGTAACGATATTCATCATCCATCTCGGAAATGCTATGCATGATACGCATGACCGTTGCATGCAGTGTTCATTGGTGTGTGTTATATTTTCTCGCAACAGTCGGCAACAGTTTTGTCAATTGTTGAGATAAAATCCTTGGGTCAACCTTTTGTGCATGTTGTGGACACTTCTTTTTACTTGTTTCTGATAATGGTGCTAATTCCGGGTTTTTACGAATCAGCACATGGTGGATTGATTCATGTGCATGTTCCTTACTGATTTTTGTGTACTTTCATTTATTGTTCAACATGAAATGTTCACAATTACTATGATTCTCTGTGGTATCTATTTATGTTGCAACGCACTCATTCGAATTTTTAATTGTTACATGTGTTCATTTACCTGAAGTGTGTTGCAATAGTCAGCAACGTTGTCGATCACTTTACTACAATGTCTAGAGATGACACTCACTTTCTGTTGTATTTGGGTTACTCCAGTGTGTTCTATGTGCATGTCAATGACATTGGAATTTGTCATGGTTGGTACACGATTTTGTGTACACGTATTTTGCTGACACTTATTCTCACTGTAACCTTACAATGTGTGTGCAGTAACGTTGATGTTGTGTGTTTAATAACCTTGATGTTGTACTCGCAATACTATTGATGTTGTATCCGTATCTATAACGTAATTTACAAGTTCTTCGCTTATGACTTTATATTTAATGGACTGTGTTTTTAATTACTGAATTGCGTCTGGTAGACATGAGTCTCACAGATGCTCGACTTAATGTATACTCAATTTTAAATGTTTTTTTGCATTGGTTTGTGTATCATGGCCACTGCAACTTACTCGTTTTAATGTATCATGTTTGAATTATTATTCTCTATTTCCATTATCTCGTGTGTGTGTTTTTTATCCATGATCAATGATAACTTATATTTCGTTGTGCTCCACATTGTATGCTCCTATTTAATTTTCTATAAATATCATCTTTAAGAATTTTATTGTATAATTATTTGTATTGGACATCTCTTTTATTGCATAATTATTTTTACCCTATTATTTTATTGGGATGCCGTTTTTTTTCAGGTACCATTCTTGTCTGTCGATCTCTTTGTTATCTCCCCTTCTGTCCGACCTTCCCCATTCTTTTCCGTACGCTAAGAAATTCCTAGTATACACATGATCGGAATGTTCATTCATAGAGGTGACCCTTTAACCTCTTGACCTCTTGGTCTTGTAGTACTATCTCCCTCACATAAGCAGACCCTTTTCCTCGCTCACACACGCACCACCAACTTTTGCTATCGTTCTCCTATACCTCTCCATTCCCTCTGTGTGCTCTGATCTTAGGTTATCTCCCCTCATCTGTGTGTTTCGTCCTCGTGAGCAATTTTCCCCTCCTTCTACTCTATCTGTTTATCTCATCATCCCCCTCCTATATTTTATTTAAAGTTTACACTTTTGTTATTTCACACATGTTAATTTTAGCGTTACTGTTATCAATTTGCCTTCTGACGTTGCCTTGACATGGCACAGTGTTTGCTCATCCTTTGACGATTTCTAAATTTCTTGTTTTGCACCTTAACGTTTTTGTGTTTTTCATTTTTTTTGTGAATATTTCGCTCACATTTTTACATCGTGATTTTAAATGTTTTTCTTGTACACGTTTTTCATTTTGATGGTATAATGCTTTATGGTTGATTGTTTATCGGTCTTTGCCGTTTTCAACCAATGCTTTTCTATTTTTCTCATATTTCTTTAAGATATTGTGCTGATTTTAATTCAATGATGTTTTTTTGCAGGTTATAGAATGTCCGTCACGGTGTGACCATGTCACATATTTTGGTGTGTCGTAATTAATATTTATATTCAGTGCCTTGGACGCTTTGCTGTGGTTGTGCTAGTTATATCGTGAAAATAACTTTTGCCTTGACTTTTCACCAAGTACTCAACGTGTCGTATTAACTTTATGCCTTAGTCTTCGTGGAGGCCTTCATCACTTGACTACCATCAACGTCGCCAAGTGACGTCACCATCACACCATGTAGTACCTCCCTTCTTCAGCCATCGCCTTACACTGTCTTGGCCTTCTTGGACCTTTTCGTCACGTCAACGTTAAACCAGTCTACGATTGCATTAGACCTTTCATCTTCAATTAACGAAGCAACCCTGATGAAAGATCCCACCTTCGCCTATTGTCTGAAATCTTCACACCCTTCGTTTCCACCTACACCCACTTGGACTGCTTGTCCGTACCCCAACTTGCCCCACTTGCCCACTTCTTCAGATGCAGAGAACGACTCTCCTTACGTCCCTCGACCAGACATTCTACCACCTTCTCCTAAAGTTGTGGTCATCTCCCATGTTCCTATATTACAGACGGGGGAGAGCAAAGACTGTCGCTAAACGAGGTTGGAGCTCTTCCCCTCTACTATTCTGTAATCTCCGTTCCCATTCCCTTTGTGTGCTCAACCTCAACGCACGCTACCATCCCCCTCGCTTGCTGCACACTCCTGGGTGCCTCGTCATGTGGGCCTACTTCCTTCAGACACTACGTCCTTCTACATAATCTACATACGACTACTGGTTGACACGTCCACTACACCACGGTTTCTCCATCAACGGAGGTTTGCTTGGTGCGGTGACGTCACAATCTTCGCCCTTTTGGTCGTTTCTGCTGCTGGATTCATCGGTCTTCACTTCGGGTTCCTGCATTACCTTAAAACTTTTTTTTGGCACATAAACTTTACAGTACCTTGCCGTCAGACTTATTTAATTGTGGTTTTTCGGTATTTTATGCTTATTTATGTCATTTGGTGCATGCAACTATCTTTTGCAATTTTTATATTTTGTAAGTCTTACCCCATCTTCGCCACTTCGCCTCCTTAGATCGCTTTAGTAACGTCACTTTGTGCCCTCTTTGATTTGTTTTTTTTCCTCTTCGTGGTTACTTTTTAAGGAGCGAGGACGCTCCTTCGCAGGCCGGAGGCAATTATAACCTTTGAGGGAAAGTTATACGGGGGAAGAGGATGATGATAAGGGATGATTGTGGAACTAGTAAGTTTGACATAGTTATTGTAGTGAGTCAGAGAGGCAGAAGTGTTGGTATTAGCTAGCACGTGCGATACATATTCGCCTGGTCAGCAGTTACTGCAGTTGCTGGCCGGGAAAGTTTATAGTTTGCATGGTCAGTTGCATGACGCATACAGGTACCTACTTCCGGCTATTTTTCCTATAGGGAGCGCCCGGACAGTTCTTAGTTCATGATTGGCTGGAGCTTGGCGCATTACCTTATCTAGAGAGATGCGGATTTTCTGCAGAGATTGTGGAATAAAAGGAAGAGAACAAAGGAGGCTCGCTCTCTTATCTTTGACCTCCTGCTTCGTCCAGTCCGCTCTTCTGTACAGAATGCTAGAACGTAGGGCAGTCAGTATATAATATGTAGTGAATTTAATAATGTAAAGAGACTGCGGGCTCTTTTCTCTTGTGCATAATGGGTTAGGATGTGTGTAGGATAATTACTACAAAGCTTGGTGGCTTGCATTTAGTAGTTGTTTAATTGGTGATTTTGTTATTTAGAGGCAAAAGTGAGATTGAAAGTTAATCAGTAAATGAGCTGATAAATAAGTTGGGGCCGGTCGGTTCTAAGGGTATGTGCATAGCTTAGACTGCTGTTTTAGTCTATTACTGTTAGTATAGGGTGAAAGTTCGTGTTTTCAATGGAGGAACGAAGAGCGAAAGAAAATGAAAAGATACGGTAAGAAACAATGAATTTACTTGACTATTATTTGCATTGTTAGTTAGAATATATGTGCATGCGAGTTTTATGTTTCTTGGTTGACACGTATTAGTTAGATTATTAAAATTGTATAAAAAATGGAGACAAGCTGTAGTTTATTGTGTTTTATTTGAGCGCGTGGCAAACCCTTTTGGAACGGCAGTGAGACTGATTCTACCTTGTTTGTCTTGTATATTATAATTTGGTTTGTCATGCCCTTTCCCCGTACAAGTACAGAATTAAGTAGTTTAGATTAACTCTCACAAGATAACGCAAATATAGAGACGCGTTACAGCGTTCCTCTTGGCACCCTTGCCACACCCCCGACGCTGTTCGAGCACCACTGCCTCCGTTACTGCTATCCTCCAACACATCACGTCCTTCCTTCTAGATGTTGCAGCAGCGTCCCGCGCTCCCTCTTCACGAGATTCCCACAGGAACATGTCTCCTTAAACCATTGGACTTCTTAATACTACAGTCTCCTATACGCTCATATGTGTTTTGGGGACTATACATTTACGATTTGAATCATTTTATAATATTTTAAGATAACGTCTCTCTGGTCCTGATTTGGCTCGGAAGAGTCTGCTGGCCCTAACGCAACAACCATGTAATGTAATGTAGGCTACGAAACGTAAACGTAAACGGCGAGGAAAGAATTTGAAAGACGAAAAACTCAAAGCCAGCCCCCATCAAAGTCAGAGAACCGAGCAAGAAAAGACCAGAGTAAAGGGAAGCAGCCCGGCTGGAGATTTAACCTTTTGACCCATGGCCTTGGCTGCGTGCTGTAGGGGTCAGACGTCGTGTATCTCATAAAGCCTCACGCGCCAAGAACCGTTAAACAGTCATTGGACTGCCGGAAATGCCGCAACTGACCCGTGTCCGCCGTCACCACTTCTGTCGTCATTTCACACTGACCCCATCACTGTCTGCTTTACAGTTCACTTGTCTCTCTCTCACACGTCACTATTTCCTGTCGTCATTTCACACTGACCCCATCACTGTCTGCTTTACAGTTCACTTGTCTCTCTCTCACAAGTCACTACTTTACAGTTCACTTGTCTCTCTCTCACACGTCACTACTTTATAGTTCACTTGTCTGTGTCTCACACGTCATTGCTTTACAGTTCACTTGTCTCTCTCTCACACGTCACTACTTTACAGTTCACTTGTCTGTCTCTCACACGTCATTGCTTTACAGTTCACTTGTCTGTCTCTCACACGTCACTACTTTACAGTTCACTTGTCTCTCTCTCACACGTCACTACTTTATAGTTCACTTGTCTGTGTCTCACACGTCATTACTTTACAGTTCACTTGTCTCTCTATCACACGTCACTACTTTACAGTTCACTTGTCTGTCTCTCACACGTCATTGCTTTACAGTTCACTTGTCTCTCTCTCACGTCACTGCTTTACAGTTCACTTGTCTGTTTCTCACACGTCATTGCTTTACAGTTCACTTGTCTCTCTCACACGTCATTGCTTTACAGTTCACTTGTCTCTCTCTCTCACGTCACTGCTTTACAGTTCACTTGTCTCTCTCTCACGTCACTGCTTTACAGTTCACTTGTCTCTCTCTCTCACGTCATTGCTTTACAGTTCACTTGTCTCTCTCTCACGTCACTGCTTTACAGTTCACTTGTCTCTCTCTCTCACGTCACTGCTTTACAGTTCACTTGTCTCTCTCTCACACGTCACTGCTTTACAGTTGACTTATCTCTCTCACACGTCACTGCTTCACTTGTCTCTCTCTCACACGTCATTGCTTTACAGTTCACTTGTCTCTCTCTCACACGTCACTATTTCCTGTCGTCACGTTCTTTTTTTTAAAGCATGACCATGATCATTATGACGCCAGTAGTCATTGGGTGTAATTATTATAAGTATTACTCTGCCCGCCCTACTGTAGGTTTTTCCTTAAATGTTGATGTGGCAAGCTCTGAAGGCAAAATCTAGCATTTAAAATTTCACTTATAGTTGCATGTACGATTCTCGTACCCTGCGCTTAGTCTGTAAAGAAGTCGAGAACTGCATATAATGAAATAGAGAAGACGGGGAAAACTGTCTTTCAATTCTCTCTATTTATTCTCATGAATGAATGTCATAGCTCAGGCATCCTTGCTTAAATACCAATAAACCTCTCATCATACGTTCACACAATTCAAACTCAACGTGATTACAAATCACTTTACAAACTACTAAATTATCTTCAATAATCAATATCGACTAGTGTTCATAATATTACATAGTCTGGCCAAAGAGCTTATTACGGAAAGAGGGGGAACTTCCATTATGTCCTATACAAAAATGCGAGACGCTCTCACGGATTATTTCCCTTTGCTCGGGCTGGCAATATTTCATCATCTGCTATATGAATGATCTGTGCGTGGTAACTTATTGAGCCTATGCCATTGCAAAAGAACATTTTTATGGCAACGTTTGCAAAAACCAAACTTTTAACCATCATTATTATTAACATTCCGATACTGCTGTCTTTTTTTTGTTTTTTTTTTTGTTTATGTTTACTTATTGACATTTATTAGGTGCTTTTATGCTGCTTATGTGTGTATGTCATAGGTTCGTTTTCTGCCCTGGAATTCATTATTTTTTAATCAACGACAGATATTTTAAAATTAAAATATGCATGACAGACTGTTTCATTTATCCGAAACTGTGTAAATCCGTAATCGTGAGAGAGAGAGAGAGAGAGAGAGAGAGAGACAGAGAGAGAGAGAGAGAGAGAGTTGGGGGAAGAGAGAGCTCTGTCATTCAATCAATTAATCACAATAAAGCACAATAACAAAATGTTTCACTAATAGTGTGAATTTAATTTATATCAGGTGTCCCCCTACCCCCAACCCTCTCATCTCCCACATCACTGGCTTAATAACATCAGTCACTTCATGGAAAATAATTAATTAATCAGACAGAACAATCAGAACCTAGACTACAACATTCCACGCAATATAGATCTAATGCGCAGAAATTCACAAATCAGAACAAGGACTGAGTTTCTACATTACATTTTTTTCCCCGTTTACACTCAAACGAAAAGGGATTACAACAGATCAAGGACCATTTTTGTGCCTAGGTAAGGGGTTATCTTGCACAGTATTTGATGACGAGGAGAAAACAGACTTAGTCTAATTTAACTTGTTAACATAAGCAGTTTGACGAAGCCAAACTGCCAATCTGACAACATCTACTTTTGAAATGTAAGCACAAATATAATAGTCAAACAACCTAGAAACAACGTAAACAGTGAGCGACCTGTTGAACGTAAACTGTCAGCAAGCTAACTGTTTTTGTTTTAGCACATAGAGTAGATATAACATGAATCACTGAAGCCTCTCCCCGATTGTTTTAACAACACTGCAGCGGTCTTGGTTTAGGCCTATATAAACACACAAAAAATAAGTTTTTCGATTGCAATTTACCTTTCTTTGTCTCTTGGAAACTTAAAAAAGAACTTGCCATCACAACTTTTCTTGTATCTGGCATTACGGCAATTGATGGCTGTGCAAACGTCACCGCCCTGTTTTACTCGGTCGCCTTTTGTCTTTCTGCCACGAGCCATTTTTAGCATGTCGACAAGGGAGCGTAACTCGTATTTTCCGTCTCGCGGTTCTGTACCAAGTTTCCCCTCTTTCTATAATACGCTCTTTGGTCTGGCCAAATCACAAGCCCAAATAACAGAGTCTTGTAACAACTGCGAAACCCTGCTAAACTCCTGTTGCTGCGGCTGTTGTTGTTGTTGTTGTTTATGTTGTCGTGGCCACTGTAGCTGTTGACAAATGCAAAAGTCGGTTTGGATCGTACACTATGTAGTTTCTACCACGTGGTAGTTCGGTATTAACCCTGTGACCGAGGCCACGGTAGTTCACTGTGGACAACCATAAGTCGGCATTAGTATTACCGCACTTTAAGCTCCCCACGTCATTGAGGGTATGGCAACAATCATCCCCGCTGACCCGCCATCTATGCTGCTGGGACGTAGGTCACCGTGACCCCAAATAATGGCCTGCTGATCTATAGGATCTAATTGTTTTAGATGATACATCATCCAACACTAAACGATCTTACAGAAAGTTAAGATGAAACAAACTGCATAACACGTGTAATGGGTCAGAGACACGTAGCAGTCAGTATGACGTTATGACTTAGGATATGTAGCAGTCAGTATGACGCTGTGACTTAGGATATGTAGCAGTCAGTATGACGCTGTGACTTAGGATATGTAGCAGTCAGTATGACGCTGTGACTTAGGATATGTAGCAGTCAGTACGACGTTGTGACTTAGGATATGTAGCAGTCAGTACGACGTTGTAACTTAGGATATGTAGCAAACAGTATGACGTTGTGACTTATGATAGTTGTAGCAGTCAATATGACGTTATAACTTAAGATATGTAGCAGTCAATACGACGTCGTGATATAGAATATGTAGCAATCAGTACAACGTTGTGACTTAGGATACGCAGCAGTCAGTATGATGTTGTGACTTAGAATATGTAGCAGTCTGTACGATGTTGTGACTTAGGACAGTTGTACGTTGTAAAATTGACTGCAAAAAGTCATTGTCCAGTTAATTGTGGTCTTTTGTTGTGGTCACTGTGGTTTTCCAGCCTAATCCCCACTTTACTATAATCCGAAGACGTACATTGTGCCAGTTGTAATCCAGGGAATAAATATTATATCTTATAACGGCCAGTGTTGGCATGGACAGCGTGACGTGTCTACGACATCCCTCTTAACCTTACACCACGCACTGGCAGACGACCTGGAGCCGTCCCGTTAACATGGACCTCACATAACTGGACTACACCACTTTCGACATCACATGTTGTGCAACGTTCTTTTTTTTTTTTAAATGTAATTTAATTAATTTAAAAAATTGCCCTAATTTTCAGATCATCAAGTGTTTTTTGTTTGTTCGTTTGTTTTATATTTAGGGTTTGCATAGACGCGCTACGCAGATTAACATTGGAATTCTCAGTCTTGCAAGACTCCATGGCCATTGCATTTTATTTTGCTGGAACTTGGTATTCAATTCTTGACGATCAAAATCAAACAACTTGGAAAACAATTTCAGGAACAACACTGGCACTGAAATACACTTCCATTTACAACTGCAAGTACAAAACAACACCAACAAAATAAGTACAGCAGCAGTAACAACCCAACAACGACGACGACAAGACGGGCGATTGGCACTTAATGAACGGTAAGGGTGCGTTTTTATACTGACATGCAGTCTTGTTTTACCTTGGGATATAGTTATAAATAAACTGAAAGCTTGTTTTTTTCCGGACGACTCTCGTTGTTTTTGTCTTCTTTTTCCTGTTCATTGTTACTGCATGCTAAATTGTTAAGTAATCCCATTCGTGTTCTGGTAGTGGTAGTAGTACTTATTCTCCCAAGCCCTTTTGGCTAAAATGCGCCCTCCATATATATAGCCTTTTGTTTGACCAAATCAGTTAATTCTAAAATAACGGGACAAAGTGCCAAAGTTCGGAAATTCAAATCATATGTTAGAATTGGTTTGTTATTATATCTTTGTTTAACAGTTGTTATTATATCTTTGTTTAACTGTTGTTATTATATCTTTGTTTAACTGTTGTTATTATATCTTTGTTAAACTGTTGTTATTATATCTTTGTTTAACTGTTATTATTATATCTTTGTTTAACTGTTGTTATTATATCTTTGTTTAACTGTTATTATTATATCTTTGTTTAACTGTTATTATTATATCTTTGTTAAACTGTTGTTATTATATCTTTGTTTAACTGTTATTATTATATCTTTGTTAAACTGTTGTTATTATATCTTTGTTTAACAGTTGTTATTATATCTTTGTTTAACAGTTGTTATTATATCTTTGTTAAACTGTTGTTATTATATCTTTGTTTAACTGTTATTATTATATCTTTGTTTAACTGTTGTTATTATATCTTTGTTTAACAGTTGTTATTATATCTTTGTTTAACAGTTGTTATTATATCTTTGTTTAACAGTTGTTATTATATCTTTGTTTAACAGTTGTTATTATATCTTTGTTTAACAGTTGTTATTATATCTTTGTTTAACAGTTGTTATTATATCTTTGTTTAACAGTTGTTATTATATCTTTGTTTAACAGTTGTTATTATATCTTTGTTAAACTGTTGTTATTATATCTTTGTTTAACAGTTGTTATTATATCTTTGTTTAACTGTTATTATTATATCTTTGTTTAACTGTTATTATTATATCTTTGTTAAACTGTTGTTATTATATCTTTGCAAGGCCTGATGATCATTGGGCGTTGCAAAGACCATCCTGCAAGGCACAGTGCAAGGAGGTAGAAGAAGAGGGAGACCGAAAAAGAGGTGGGAGGACAACATTCGAGAATGAACTGGCTTGACACTGAGCGAAGCATCAGGGTTGCTGAGGACAGAGAAAAATTGAGTATGCTGGTTAAACGATCATCTATGGTGCCCCAACGACCTCCGAGTTACGGGATAGGCTTGGATAGGATAGGATATATCTTTGTTTAACTTTTGTTCACACAAGTGATTTTACATCAAAATCACAAGTTGATCTTCAATCTCCTCACTCCCATCCCGCCCCTAATACCTTCCCCAACCATCTACCTCCTTCCCCCCACACACATACCCCACTGTTATGTTATGTTATGTTATTAGTTTATAGTCCCCTCTCTTCCCAATAAGGATTTTCAGAGAGGAGACTATCTCTTACCCCACTGTTGTTTGTTTGGGTAGATTAACGTCTCCGGACACTCTGTGTATAGGAGACAAGACCCCACTGCAATCTCATGCCTTTTAAATACTACTGGCTTGAAAGAGCAGGAACAGTCATACACCTGTTAGGTCTGGCGTTAGTCGTGGCCAGTCTCACGCTGTGTTAACTTGGGTTTCTTCACAACTTTTCCGCTTTCAACATACACAACTTACCTTAACACAAGCGCGTTAAATTAGTTTCATTCTATCCTCATCTAGCTTTACTAACTTTGCGGATATCGATTGAGTTACTGTTTTCTGAAAATAGTGTGGTAGAAGTTAAAATTGAATTCGTATCCCGCGTTTGTAGCGTTACTTAGGGTACTTTCAAGTACTCCAATCGGACGTTGGAGATTAGCATGTATTGAATCTCAAATAAGTTCGCATACCGCTTTCCTGATCACTATATCGGGTACTGAGCCCAAATCAATGCAGCAATTTTCTTTAACAAATTGAATTTGGCTTGGTTGCCCACAGCAAAGGAGAAGAAAAAGAATGGGGTGATTGTCCCCCTGGCACGGCGCTGGCGCACATCACAAGGGACGTCAAGAGGCCAGCTTGCTGCATACTGTCTACAATGTTGCATACTGTCTACAATGTTGCATACTGTCTATAATGTTGCATACTGTCTACAATGTTTCACACCCACAACTACTATCGCATACAGTGACGTAACACATCGCTTTGTCGCGTAACATCATCATGGGTGACACGGCCACCATGCTAAATCTTGTGAAAACACAAACACTGCATTGAACTTTCAGCAAAATACCTTGGTGTGTGTGTGTGTGTGTGTCCTGTTCTATCCTATCCTATTCCGTAACTCGGAGGTCGTATGGGCACCACAGATTATGGTTTAACCAGCGTACTTAATCTTTCTCTGTCCTCAGTAACCCTGATGGCTTCGTTCAGTGTCAAACCAGTCCATATATATATTATTATTTTTTTATTATATATATGGACTGGTGTGTGTGTGTGTGTGTGTGGGTGCGTGTGTGTGTGTGTGTGTATGTGTATGTGGTTAGCCTTCAAAAGGTTAACGTGTGCATTTCTGCTGACAACTGGACAACGCATGGAAGAGAGGGAGGGAGAGAGAGAGAAAGAGAGAGAGAGAAGGGGAGGAGGGCAATAGTGTGTGGGTGTGTGTGTGGGTGTGTGTGGGTGTGTGTGTATGCATTTATTTGGTGACGGCATACACCTGTCCCGTGTATTATGTTTTGTAAAATTTGAGACTATACTCTAATTTATCGAACCCCCGTTTACAAAAACAAAATAGAATACAAATATTATAAAATATCAACAAAACGCACACATATAAAATGCTATGCCTACATTGCTAAATAAAAATATCATAGGAAGCCCAAGTTACCATTTAGCAGAAAACGTCCAATATTCCCAAGCTGATCCATCAGACCTCACACACAAATGAGGAGTATTTGTCCCGGAAGAGTTTTCAAGAAAACAGGTAGGTTGCTGGTCTAGCGAAGAAGACGATAGTATAGTAAATTGACAGAACAGAGTAGGAATGAGAAAGAACAAATGAGAAAGACAGCGACAGTGGGAATTTAAAGCACTAAATTTTCAGAAAGTGGGGATTCCATTTATACAGAAACCAGTGATTATGTGCGCTGTGGGCCTGTGGATGAGTGTTTTGGCTGGTTTGGTCAATATGCAGTCATGAATATTTATTAGCCAATGATAAATGAGTACAGAAGGGTACTCTGGGATAAATAATATTGAAATGTCTCTCTAATATTGTCTGTGTTTTGAGCCAGACCTATGTGCACAGAAGGGTGACTATTGTTTGTCAATACACGGTAGTACAGTACACTACGGACTCATGCTAATGTAAAGTTTTGACTAGGGGAGAAGACGTCTGGATTTTACTAATTGTGTCGAAGCAGAAATTGGATGCGGGTAAATATGACAATGAAATTGTTTTGGTCATTGTAATGCAAATGCAACATCTTGAATTTCGAATGATGTTGTAATTACATGGCGAGAGATTTTGGCCGTTATGTTAGTTTTCAATATTGAAGAAGCTTGTATAAATTAGTTGAGCTGTTGCATATATGCGGATGAGATTGACTATTGATTTATAATGGATTGTATAACTTGAAGGAATTTTTGAATTTATTAAAAATCCTGGTATAGCATTAGCTATAAACGATGTTCAAGAAACAGGAGTTTTCAAGAAACAAAAAAATGAAGATAAGTGAATTATAAACAAGAACAAAGTGATAATAGAAATAATATATTGTTTGATAGCGGAGAGGAGAAACCCGGGCTAAGAAGTGTCGCCTGTGTGGGGGAAAGTCTTACGGGACTGATTGTCACCCATCTTCGTCCGACGAGGCGGATTACGTCCCTTGCGTCTGCAACCACGTCGGCCACATTGGAATGTGGAGCTATGAAAGCTGTATCGCTTCTGAGCTACTACCGAGTTGTATTACAATTACCTGACGTCTACAAGTAAAGGGTAGGCGGATTATTATTATTATTATTATTATTATTATTATTATTATTATTATTATTATTATTATTATTATTATTATTATTATTATTATTATTATTGGCCAATAATACTATGGAACTTTGAAGAGCTCAGACTGAACTATCTACAGAATGTTTGAAAACGAGTGGAAGCTGACTTGACTACACAACGAGATAGAGAGAGAATAACTACACTCATTAGTTAGATAGTTCGATTTGGTGTTTAAAGGACTCTTGTCTACTTTGTCTATTTATATATAATATACATATTGATGAATATGTGTAAGTGTGTGAATGTTGGTTTATTTTTCATATATAAACAGTAAGAGCGTGGAAAGTTAAACTTGTGTTGTTGTTGTATTCACTAGATTGTGTGTTATAGTGTTAACAGAGAACTTACATGCAGTTGGCTAGAAATGGAGTCAGATATACAAACATGCACTAACCGCACCTGAAATTCCGGTCGTTACAATTGCAAATTAAAAAAATCTCATTAAAAGGTATCGAGCCAAAACATTTCTCTGTCATAAACCAGGTCAGCACAGTCAGACATAAAATGGCGGACGGAAAAGGATTTGTCACATGCAAAGCACTACGTGATTTATCTCCTTTTAAAATGAAACTATGGGTGACATAAGTATACCCAAGGCACCCAGTAGGCGGCACAGCTCCGTTGACTACATAGGCGCCCGAACCGAACGTCGTCCGACTATTGGTAGCGTTTTTCACAATCCCGGGCCCAGGTCTATCTCTGAGCCGTTTGATAAATTATGAAGCCACAAATCGTATATTTTTAGGATTTTCAACCCATGGCGACACGGACATGAACGAAAGTGCATTGTGTAAGTGGATAGCTCGCAAGATTTGTTTATGCCGTGCCACAGTGTTAACTAAACCCTGTGTTGACAATGTGGCATCTGTTAGGCCTCCGTTGTGATTTACCGGCTAATGTGTTTTTCTGTATGTTTGTCTGTTTGCCCGTCTCTGTCTCCCCTCCCTCCCTCACTCCCCTTCCTCACTCACTCCCCTCACTCACTCACTTCCTCCCCTCCCTCCCTCCCTCCCTCACTCCCCCCTCACTCACTCCCCCCTCACTCACTCTTCTCACTCACTCCCCTTCCGCGCTCACTCCCCTCCCTCACTCTCTCCTTCCTCACTCACTCCCCTCCCTCACTCACTCACTCCCCTCCATCACTCACTCCCCTCCGCTATGTTTTGACAATTTGTGCACGTTTCTAGAGTTCTTACTATTTTGTGTTAACTGTTACTGTTCCTCTGTGTGTGTGTGGGTGTGTGTGTGTGTGCGTGTGTGTGTGTGCTTTTGTGTGCAGGTAGATGAAGGCCAGGTATATCGCTTTTCATAAGGCCAGGACTGTGAGGGTGCTTCCCGTCTTCTCTTTCTTACTGATCATATTCTCCAAGCGAGCCTGGTACCCATGGAAACATTCACGTCTCAGTGAACAAGGGAAATTGTTGTGCGATGTATCGTTTCTCATCACGGTTAACGGTCCCGCACCACCATTTAAGAACGAATCGTGCTGGTTTGTGCGTTTCTATCAGCAGGAGCGGGTCCTCTAACCACTTGGCTAGCGCTCCACCCCGTCAACTATGCCAAGGCAGTGTCCGCGACAACTGACTCACCCATCATCGCAACGGTATTTCTGGTATTGTTATCATTCCGTGGCTGCTACCTGACAGACCCACACAGGCGTGTCTTTGTCCACAAGCCAACAGCGAGACTGACGACCACTAAATCTGTGGGATTGGTTCTAAACGATTCGTGAAGGAATGGGCGCTGGGGAGGATCAGACTGCACATACCCTTTCCGCTTAACTTCTCTAAGCTCTATGCACCCGTTATACACCCATAGTATCGCAAATCATCGGAGCTCGCAAAAAGCTGACCCTACATAAGCTTTCACAACTTCTTATTATGTCAGCACAGTACTAAGTTACTAAAGTGCTATCGCTGATAATACGTTCAGACACAAGTGTTGAGTAATCAAGTACCAAAGTGTTTAACTTGTATTTCGGTACCTAGTGCAGTACTTTGCCATCTGGCGTTTGCCCCTAGCTGTTGGCATGACCATCTTTGTTTTAGTCTTCACCTTTATTCTGACACCACGCCATTAATTGCAGCTGTAAGATGGTCAGTGCACAAAGCTGAAGTGGTCAGAGTAGAATATTTGTTGTTCTTCTTCATACAGTCACTTTAAAGTCTGTCAGACATTCTGTAAGGCTTTAAGAGGATTTGGTGTGAATTTGGATATTCTGCTTTCCTGGCATTTGAACACTTGATTTCCAGCACCATTCATTGACTTCTATCTACACAGAATTGTCTTCTCAAAACATAATCATTCTTTTTGCTTTCTAGTAGCCTATAGAATCAAGCTTTAGTCTCTCAAACACTGTATATCAACGTGGGATTGCTGTGGTCAATGGTATTCTTCATATCAACACATTAAAGTTGATTGCGGCACCGTAGAAGACTTCTAGGTATGTGACTTCTACATATAACCACAGGTAGAAACAGTACCAGGGCCGGATCCAGGGGGGGGGGGGTTACCTGGGTTCCGGAACCCCCCCCCCCCCCCCCGCCCCTCCAAACTAAAAAAAAAATTAATTTTGTTTTATGCAAAGAGGTTTAATTTTTTAAAAATTGTTTTTAAAACATTGCAGTTTTTATTCACTTTTGGTCCAAGGTACAAATAGTTATTTATAGACAATTCAACGGAAATCCATTTCAAGGGATCCGTTGAAACGTCCAAAGCGTTTTCCCGTTGAAACGACCAAGTAACCCAACCCCTGAGCCTAAATTAATAAATGCAGCCATATTTTCCTGTTCTGTCCGCAAGCCTCTTCCAGCACCTTCACCTTGATACTGCCCTAATCCCCCCAAAACGACTTTTTAGAAATATTAATTAAGATGCTAAGTTGATAATTAAGATGCTAAGTTGATAATTACGAACTATAATTCGTTGCCTGGTTTGGTGAAGTCAGCAAAATGGCAAATGCTTTGACAACTGATGTTATTGTTCCTCGTCAAGCATCCCGACAGACTCTCCGTGACAACCAACCTGCGGCCACTCCAGAAGAATATTTCAAGATTAGCATTGCCATTCCTTTCTTGGAACACCTGTCAACCGAATTGGACTCGAGGTTCAAAAATGCTGACCTAGCAAGTTGATGGTCTCTGTCTGGTGCCAAGCACTTTAATAGACAACCAGGATGGTTTCATGCAGGTTCCAGAAGGGGTGAAGACACTGGCAATGTTGTGGGAGTCTGACCTACCAGACAACTACCCTTGATGCAATACCAACGGTGGGTTTGCAAATGGCGAAGTGCTGCTGAGAATGCGACAGCTATCATCCCATCCACGGCATCAGAAGCACTGAAACATTGTGACGGGGATTTTTATCCCAACCTGTTCATCATGCTAAAGAACCTTTGCACCCTGCCTGTCACTATTGCCGAGTGTGAGCGTTCAAACAGTCAGTTGCGCAACCTGAAAAACTACCTGCGCTCTACAATGGGGCAACAGAGGCTCAATGGACTTGCTTTACTGAAAGTATACAGGGATGTTGATATTGACTTCAAAGAGGCAGTGAACTGATTTGCCAGAAGATTCAATTCACAAATGGTACTAATGCCGGAGAACCTAGTGCAGCAAGACTGAAAGTGAAAGCAGGGCGGTGATGTTCATAAACTACAAGGTAAAGCTTTATACCGTTAGCGATCGACAAAAAGTAGTGAATAATAATAGTATACAAAACATCTCTGCTGATAAATAAATGTGTGTGTGTGTGTGTGTTGTTGTTGTTGTTTTTATTTAAGGGAGGTGCAGAGGATAATTTTTGTACCTCAGAGTTTGTCAGTTCAACTGTTAAAAAAGCTCAAAGTCCCAGACCATCACAAATGGCTTTTTAAAGGTTCAGATAGCACCAGATTGCACCATTTTGCATCCTTGAAAAAAAAATTTCCGGACCCCCATAGAAGGCTCGGCGCTTCGCGCCTTCGCTGAACCTGTAACCCCCCCCCCCCCCTTTGACTTTCCCCAGGTCCGGCCCTGAGTACTGCTGGTTCGAAGGAGTGGCGCTGGTAATAAGGGGCAGACAAGTCTGGCAAATGAAGCAGAAAGTACACTTAAAACACTCTGGGCATTTTCTTTTAAAAATACATAGACACTCCGGCACAAATGAAAGCAAGGCAGGTATGAGCAAAGAGGATGAGGCGATGTGGGGTGGGCTTACTTCTGTCTCTTGCAATGATTAATGCTTTACCTATTGAGAGTTTGATCAATTTCCTGTGCTTCAGACTGTAGCAGACAGATAAACTTATGTAATTACAGATCCTGTTCACATATACATAGTATTTACTACTACGTCAGTTTTACTCTAGGAGGTAGGTAAGCTTTTATAGGTCGGCTTATATAATTATACAGATATGTGCACACAGATGGGCGGTAAGGTAACTCATGTAATTATGTTGTGCAGGTAAACCTCATGGCTGCATAAATATATTGTTTTGCTTGTTCCCGGTATAGTGAACCTGAGGTTGACTAAGATACGCTTGACCACACAGCGCTGAGCACACGTGACCTCAGAGAGCAAGGATAGGCCAGCCTACTTGCTGCACGGCATCTACTCAATATTACTTGACTGATTACTATGATATGCTCTGCACTTAACTAGGCCCATAAGTTCTGTTACCATGATACACGTTCAACAGCAAAAAAAAAGGTGCCTACAGCAACATTTAGTGTTCGTGCTTTCCGTCAATTCACTGCAAAAATTTTCTCATTTATTATTATTATTATTATTATTATTATTATTATTATTATTATTATTATTATTATTATTATTATTATTATTATTATTATTATTATTATTTATGCGCCTAATCTAGATTTAGCTCTAGGCGCTTATAAAAGTTCAAGTGCAAGTAAAGCAGCCAGAAAGACGAGTGGGTAATAGCTTTCCATTGTGCAGAGTCCAGCAACAATAGACCCACCGTCACATATACTTTAGGACCCTGGCCATTATTAAATTACACCATATTTGTTTTCTCATTTGAAAGTTCAAGACCATTGGTTTTGATGTAAATAGCAATTGAATTTAATTGTGCTTGATACACTTTTTGTACATCCTTTATTTTATAAAGTGAGGTTTTTCTTTTAAATGACACATTTATCCACAGAGCAATATCATCGGCATATTGAACAATATTAAAATTTGTATTGATGTGTTTAGGGAGGTCATGTATGAATATCTTGAAAAGTTTTGGAGTTGTTATCGCCCCTTTTGGAATATCCATATTTCGTATTTTGTTGGTCAAGGATTTTCGATTTTCACTGCTGAATTATTAACATTATTAATGGCTCTTATTACAATAACAAACATACAAAGGGATTTCATCAAACTCTTGTTTTGTGTGGATCCTCAATCTGTTAGGTTGGCTCTGAATTCGCGCAAATTAATGTAAAGAAAGAGCAGAGATTATATTTGAAATTAAATATTTAATAGATTGCTTAAAACTCAGAGGTACGGAAATAAATATATGCTGGATTCCACCAAAGTGTGGTTTAAAATATAATAATATGGCTGACAAAGCAGCTAAAATGTGAGCATAAATATATTTGCTTAACCAATTTCCTTACAGTTATCAAAAAACGTTGAAACTAATAAAATAGTATATAATGTGTACATTATGTGATACTTTTAATTTGTAATATATATTTGTGCGTGTGTGTGTGTGAGCGAGAGTGTGTGCGGGAGAGAGATAGGGAGTGAGCGAGAGAGAGAGAGAGAGAGAGAGAGAGAGAGAGAGAGAGAGAGAGAGAGAGAGAGAGAAAGCAAATGGGTTATGTGCAGACAACATTGATGAAGATCGACATTGACAACAAGAATGTTAATGTGTGCTGATATTGGTTAAATTCAGATGAGAGACTGACAAATGACGGCGACGTTGACAAAAGAAAAGACAATGAACCAAAAATGTAATGTATAGAAGTGCTTTTTTGTGCTTTTTTCTTTTTTTGCGGATACTGAATGGTACAGAGATGTTTTGGCAGATTCTGCATGGTTGATGTTGGGTTGCGATAAAATTACATTACATGATTATTGTTTTAGGTCCAGCGGACTCTTCCGAGCCAAATCAGGACCAGTGTAATCAAAATGGTGGTTTGTTCAGTGTATGGGGGTGAATGTGAGGAAATGGAGTTTGTCATTCTGCTGGCTTCACATATATTTTGATAGTACATTCACATGTAAGAGAAAATGTTTGATGTCAATAATATTGTAAATTTTAGGTAGGAGTTTAAGCTGGTGAAATTGTTACAATATTAATGTTAAATCTTTTTCATTAACTAATCCCTCTGGGGGAGGTTTCTGTATATATAGTATCCTCACTTTCTGTAAATCTAGTGCTTTAAATTCCCACTGTTGCTGTCTTTCTCATTTGTTCTGTCTCATTCCTACTCTGTTCTATCAATCTACTATACTATCTTCTTCTGCGCTGAACCGGTCACCTACCTTTTTTCTTGAAAACTCTTCCGGGACAAAGCTTCTCATTTGTGTGTGAGATCTGTTTATCACCTTGGGAGTATTGGACGCTTTCTGCCAAATTGTCACCAGGGCTTCCTAAGACATTGTTATTTAGCAATGTAGGCATTTTATATGTATGTGTTTTGTTGATATTTTATAATGATGTTTGTATTCTATTTTGTTTTTGTACAGTGACCGGCTGGTGGAATGCCTTCAGGGTTACCACTAGGGTTGTTTCAGCAGATCTTTTATACGGATCAGGGTTGAGTCCTCTTTTAGCCAAGTTGTGATCTTGATTTTGTGGTCCTGATTCGGCTCTTTGCAGTCCGCTGGACTCTGTAAGCAATGAATAACTAACGAACTAACTAATCAATTCTTGTTATTATTGTTGTTTGTCTAGAATCACTATGTGTACAGACCTTAAATTAAATAAATGAAAGAACCAGGAAAATATTAATATTGGATGATTTTTTTCCCAAACTAATTTTTAACAAGCACTTAACAGCGTTCAATGAAGCATACACATTACGCTTGCAACTATACCACTGCGGTACTCAGCCATTTGACAAACATTTAAGGCTGATCAGTTTGTTCAGTTTAGATTGATCGGTTTACAGATATTGATTGATTGATTGTTGCTTTAGGTCCAGCGGACTCTTCCGAGCCAAATCAGGACCGGACAACCCCCAATCCGCATAAAAGATCTGCCGAAACAACCCTATTGGGAAAATTGAATGCCCTCCACCGGCCAGTCACTTTACAATAAAGACATCCCACGCAGGGGACGGCTGAGGCTTTACCCCAACTACTCGAACCCCCGGTTACAAAAACAAAATAGAATACAAACATCATTATAAATCATCAACAAAACACATACATATAAAATGCCTATAGTGCTAAATAATAACATCATAGGAAGCCCTAGTGACCACCCGGCAGAAAGCGTCCAACACTCCCAAGCTGATCCAACAGACCTCATACACAAACAAGGAGTCTTGTCCAGGAAGAGTTTTCAAGAAAAAAAGGTAGGTCATTGATCTAGCGAAGAAGAAGATAGTATAGCAGAGTGATAGGACAGATCAGGAATGGGAAAGAGCAAATGAGGAAGACAGCGACAGTGGGAATTTAAAGCACTAAATTTCCAGAAAGTGGGGATACTATTTATACTGAAACCCCCGGCACTCCAACGGGGGTACTGTTGCCGCAGTGAATCAGTCATGCCTACAAAGGCAAGACAGGTTTTCAACTGGGGCTTTCCCTTTTCCCTTTATAGGTTAGAACAATCTACAGTGTCAAGATTGCTCATGACCCCAAGAAGTGGTTTACAGATATGAACAGCTGACATACTGCTGCTTGTCACAACGTGTTCATGCGCTCAGTGAGTGCTATCAAAACTGATTGATTTTGATATATCCGAACTGACCTGAATCGCACTGAAACTGTTCATTTGATTTAGGTTTTGGACTTCAGATTTTAAAACAATGAACATACAGCATGAGAACGCATAACGTACCTCAGGATGAATTACACTAAATCGCCGACAGCCACAAACACAAAGATTGAAAGACAAAAGCCAATAAATTCGTCTACATTGTCACAATCTGTTATTTGATGTTCAGTGTGACAACTATTTCCCTCACACTGCGTGAATCCACTGAGCGATGTGTCCAGTTCCTGTGTTGTCTTTATCAATGGAGGACGCAGCCCTCACACTGCGTGAATCAACTGAGCGATGTGTCCAGTTCCTGTGTTGTCTTTATACATGGAGGACGCAGCAGCGTCATGGTTTAATCTGTGTGCGCACCCTACATGTTTTGTGAAGCAACGTCGAGCCCGGTACGTATTTGGATGGGTGGCCATGCTTGGAATGCAAACACCGAGCACACCCAATGAAACAAGCCCACTCAGATGTGGATGGGTATCCGACACTGCTTAGAACCGGGAAAGGTTAGACAGTGAGGGAGAAGGTTAGACAGTGAGGGAGAAGGTTAGACAGTGAGGGAGAAGGTTAGACAGTGAGGGAGAATGTTAGACAGTGAGGGAGAAGGTTAGACAGTGAGGGAGAAGAAATGGCCCAGAGAAAACAGAGGTCTCTCCTTAAGGATGGGAAGGATGTGCTAACACCTGTAGACCTTTTACTTTATCCATAAAATGTGTTGGGCTAATACGTGTGCAGTACAGTAAAGAGCTTGCAATGTATGTACGTTAGCCTCTGTTACGACAGACCAAGAGTCAGCGGCTTGCAATGTATGTACATTAGCCTCTGTTACGAGAGACCAAGAGTCAGCGAGGGAGGGAGAGAGAGAAAAAAAAGAGAGAGGGTGGGGGAGAAAGAGAGAAAGGGAGATAGAGAGAGAGTTCCTACATCCCACACACTCCCGTAAGGTGCATATTTATACTAAATATTTCTTTCTATTTACGTAAGGTGCATATTTATACTAATTATTTCTTTCTATTTACATTTATCGAGTATTGGGCACAATAAGCCACCAACAGTCAGAAGTTCATTTAGCTCTCCATTGATGTCTGTTATAAATCCGTCTTGTTTGCATTGACTGGGAATTACCCTGTATGGTGTTAAATCCCCAGTGTTTGTGTACACTACAAACCCAATGTTTCTGTACACTACAACCCCCAGTGTTTCTGTACACTACAACCCCCAGTGTTTCTGTACACTACAACCCCCAGTGTTTTTGTACACTACAACCCCACTTCACAGAGGATACTTCTCCTCCATACAATAGCTCATAAATACTAACAGCTCCACAAGTCAAGACCATCGCCGTTTAGTCAACAACGTCCACAGGCTTAAAAAAATGAGGTCCTTACATTAAGCCCAATATCCTATCCTATCCTATCCTGTCCCGTAACCCGGAGGTCGTAGGGGCACCACAGATGATCGTTTAACCAGCATACTCCATCTTTCTCTGTCCTCAGCAGCCCTGATGGCTTCGCTCAGTGTCAAACCAGTCCATTCTCGAATGTTGTCCTTCCACCTCTTTTTCGTTCTCCCTCTTCTTCTTCCTCCTTGCACTGTGCCTTGCAGAATGGTCTTTGCAAGGCCTGATGATCTGGTGACGTGGCCATACCATCGGAGTTTCCGTTTCTTCACCACTGTGAGCAGGTCATCGTGTTGTCCAATGGCTTGTGTGATGGTCTGTCGGACATCGTCGTTGGTGATGTGTTGGGTATAGGAAATGCCCAGAAGTCTTCTGTAGCACCTCATCTCCATGCTTTGTATTCTTCGTTGTAGATCTGCTGTGAGGGTCCATGCTTCGCAAGCATATAGGAAGATGGAGATGACAAGGGAGCGCAGCAGTCTTACTTTGGAATGTAGACTGATGGTCCTGTCTTTCCAAATGGGCTTCAACCTTGTCAGGGCAGCAGTTGTTTGTGCGATCCTGGAGAGGACTTCCTGTCGGGACCCATTGTCTGACACAATGGCTCCCAAATATTTGAAGCTATGCACTGTGTTGAGGGATTGGCCTTGGACTTTGATGTCCGTGTTGATGCCATTGTTGTTGTTGGTCATCATTTTGGTCTTCTCTGCACTTATTTTCATTCCATAAGCTGTGGAGGTGGCGTCAAGCCTCTGTACCAGCTGTTCAAGTTCTTATTCCTCTCCAGCCAACCCATCAATGTCATCCGCAAAACGAAGATTGGAGATTGCTCTACCCCCTATGCTAAATGTGCCTTCGTGATATGCAAGAGCATCTGACATGATGCGCTCTAGGAAGATGTTGAAGAGTGTTGGAGAGAGTAGGCATCCTTGACGCACACCGATTATTGTTCTGAACCAGTTCCAGATGACGCTGTTATGGAGCCCAATAAGATCCATGTAAAACTCAAATTAAGCCTGATGTGGGAATGATTAGATCAGTCGGCAAGCCGTCAGGCGCACTATATAAGAACATGTGGATGTCAGTAAGTCAACTTAAGTCACGTCGATGTCAACCACTGTTTAAGAGAACAACAGAGGTTCAGTAAGCCAACTTAAGTCACGTCGATGTCAACCACTGTTTAAGAGAACAACAGAGGTTCAGTAAGCCAACTTAAGTCACGTCGATGTCAACCACCCTTTAAGAGAACAACAGAGGTTCAGTGTCACGTGAAGAGTTTTTGTGAAGAGACCCTTCTACGTCTCGTTCCAAGAACAAGTTAAGTTTAGATAAAAGGTAGTTTGAAGAATAAAGAAACTCGAAACAACGGTGTAAAATTTCCCTTTGTGGTTATTATTTACACTACTGGACCACGATTTACGAAACTGCCGAAAATGTTTCAAAACTGTACAAAACCCAGAGAAAAATATTTTTTAAATATTCTTGAAATCACAGTCTTGATTAGTTATCCCCAAAAATCTTTTAGAGTTCAGACATATCGATCTTTTTCATCATCTGGTGGGGACATCGGAAGTACCGTAGGCTTCAGCGAAGTCGAGAACTTAACTGAGTACTGTGGTGATTGCCCCAGCACAGGATGATGATGCTGACGATGAAGGAGGTGGGCTGGTTGTAGTATGGTTGGCAGTGTTGGCAGCGGATGGATGGTCGGTTGGTTGGTTGGTTGGTGTTGTAGATGGTGGTGTGGTCGGTGGGTTGGATGATTGTATGGTCCTTCCCCCTTCCAAGGTAATGGATCCGTGGGGTCTCCCCAGGCAAGGGATCCAGGAAAAAGAAGAAAATCTGCAACATGCTGAAAGACCATACAGCATCCCGACGCCCATAACCATACCTAACTAGGCAAGGTTCACACCATCAGAAAATAAACAGTGCATCGTTTATTACGATAATAAACGCCCCTGCATCCAGCACTGCTGTCTCATCCTGTCCTGCAAAGAATATTGGGGTAAACAAACGACTGTCTGCATCAATAATGATAAAAGAAAATAATAAATTCTCACCTCAAAAGATTATGTTGTTATATAAAAGTGTATCCAATGATGCATGTGTCACAGATAATCCAGGCCTACTATAATTCCACAAGACTAGACCTGCTTTTATTCTAAATTGTTCTGTTCTGTCCTGACACAACTGTCACTCTGTTCTGACCTGACACTGCAATAATGTCCAGAAGTTTTACATAACACTTTGCTTAGTCAACTGAAAACTGCACACGCTGTATACCAAACCTATCTCTGCCACAGAAATAGTATATAATTATAATTTTAACAGCGCTCCGTTATTTGTGCATAAATAACGAATACAACAAACGCCAGTTTTCACAAAAACATATTCGCTAAGCTAGCGAGAAACCACAAACGTGTTACAACGTGTTTCTACTCTAGTAGACGGAAAAGAAGTGACGATTCTTACTGCGCTTTCGAAATCTATCGCTCACTTCCTTCAAAACTTGCATTTTGCACGGACTTCACGGCAAAAACTTATCCGAAACGTAGCCGTTCTAAGCCGTACTCTACAGTTATCAAACAGACAAACACGGGTTTATTATATCACATAATTTATTTCCCAAACTTTACATAATATAATACATTGTCATTTTACATGTGACAATACCCTCCAACACAAGATGAAACATGGGAGTTTCATTCAAAACTGTTCTGTATCCTTCCCCTTGCTTCCTAGTTGAAGGTTCGACTCAGGTAGTCGGCTCCCACATTGTCCTTGCCTGCGATGGCTTGAACAGTGAACTCGTAAGGCTGTAGCAACATAGCCCAACGGGCAAGACGTCCGTTTGCTGGTTTGGATTGCCTCAGAAATTGCAGCGGGTGGTGATCTGTCTGAAGAGTGAAGTGTACACCATACAGGTACTGCTCAAACTTCTTGATCGCCCAGACCACAGCAAGACATTCTTGTTCAACCGTTGAGTAGTTCTGCTCTGGTGAGGTCAACTTGCGGCTAGCGTATGCCACAGGCATCAAAATCTCGTCATCCTGTTGCAATAGTACTGCTCCCAGCCCTTGTTGGGACGCATCTGTACGTAAGACGAATTCCTTTTCCAAATCTGGCAACCGAATGATGGGCTGACTGGTTAGGCGTTGCTTCAACGTCTGGAATGCCTGTTCTGATTCCTCAGTCCAAGTGACAACGTTGGGCTGCTTCTTCTTGGTAGCGTTGGTCAGAGGAAGTGCGATGGCAGCGAAGTGCGGAATGAAACGCCTGTAGTAACTGGCCAACCCGATGAACGCTCTGACGTCCTTCTTGGTGTGCGGCCGTGGTGCGTCCCGTATCTTCGCGAGTTTATCTTCCTCTGGACGGAGACAACCGCGTCCCACGACGTGTCCTAGAAATGACAACTCTTGGAAACCCCAGAAGCATTTGGTAGGGCGTGCTGACAAATTTGCTTCGTCCAAACGTTCCAGAACTCTTCTGAGTATCTCGATGTGGCGAGTCCACGCTTGAGTAGCAACGAGTACGTCATCAATGAAGTTGGAAACCTCCTCGCAGTTCAAAGGATCGAGGAGTTTTCTCATCATCCTCGTAAAAACGGCGCCTGCGTTTTGAAGTCCGAAAGGCATGACTGTCCATTGATACTGACCGGTAGGAGTGGAAAAAGCGGTGATAGGTCTATCCTCTTCTCGCACCGGGATTTGCCAATAACCCTTCGCCAGGTCGATCTTGGAGAAATACTGTGCTCTGGCCAATTTACCGAACAGCATGTCTATGTCCGGCATGGGTTCACCATCGAATGCAGTAATGCGATTGACGCGGCGATAGTCGACGCAAAACCGTACTGCACCGTCCTTCTTCTTCACTAGCACCACTGGAGAATTGTATGGCGAACTTGCCGACTCGATGACTCCAAGCTTGAGCATCTTTTCCACTTCTTCTTTAACAATTTGGACTGTAGCATGAGGAAGTGGGTACTGTTTGGTTCTGATTGGTTCTTGCTGCGTAAGGTTGAATGAGATCTCCTCCAACTCGGTTTTGAGAGGTAAATCTGTCAAGATACGCTGGCTTTCGCGAGCGAGCTGCGTTAGCTCTTCCTTCTTGTCTGGTTCCAAGCCAGGGTTAATGTTGACATGTACATGGCTCTCTTTTGCTGTCAAGATGCATGTAGGTACCTGCTCTGACTCAAGCTCAACCTCTGTCTCATCGATGACGACCGCGACGTTGTCAACCCTCTGCTCCTCCGACGAATCATTTTCTTCCTCCTCCTCGGCGCTGACTTCTTCCTCTCGTTCGATGTATCGTCGCAAGAGATTCGCGTGGTACATCCGGACTTTCCCCTTGACTTGAATCTTGTAGTCAGGTGAACCTCGCCAGTCCCCGACGCGTTCAATGACATTGTACGGACCTTGCCACTGCAGCTGCAGTTTGTTATGCTGCTGCGGAAGTAGCAGAAGCACCTTGTCTCCAGACTTGAATGTACGCGGTGCGGCCTTCTTGTCGAACTCTTTCGCATATCTTTCCGAAGACTTCTTGAGATTTTGCTGGGCAAGTTCGCAGGTTTCTTTGATCCTGTTTCTCAGTTCCACGATGTACGTTGCGGTGGTTTGGATTTCTTCAGGTGCCTGCTCATCTGTCCAACTCTGTCGAAGAATAGCCATAGGACCCCGAACTCGACGTCCGTATAGCAGTTCGAACGGTGCAAAACCTGTGCTCTCTTGAGGTGACTCTCTGTACGCGAACAGTACCGCTGGCAGATAGCGATCCCACACACTTGGTTTTTCCTGGCACAACTTGCGCAACATGGACTTGAGTGTGCCGTTGAATCTTTCCACCAAACCATTGCACTGGGCATGATACGGTGTGGTACACATTTGACGGATGCCCAAGAGACGACTGACCTCTCGCATGATCTCGCTTGTGAATTGGGTTCCGCGATCTGTTAGGATTTCCGCTGGAATGCCCAGTCTTGACCACAGCTCTAACAATGCCTCGGCTACACGGGTAGCTTCGATGGATTTCAATGGCATCGCCTCTGGATAGCGAGTAGCGTAGTCCACCATAGTCAAAATGTACCTGTTGCCACTGTCAGAAGCGGGCTTGATAGGACCGATGATGTCAACTGCGACGCGCCGGAATGGTTCGTCGATTAGCGGCATTGGTACCAAAGGAACCTTCTTGACCCTGCCTCTCGGCGACATCTTCTGACACTGATCACAAGACGAGCAGAAACGGCGCACATCTCCAACTATGCCTGGCCAATAAAATTGGCGCCATATGCGATCTAGTGTCCTCGTGGTTGCCAGATGACCCCCGAACGCTGAATCGTGTGCCACTGACATCACCCCTCTCCGTAGACTCTTTGGAAGAACAACTTGCTGATACTGGTCTTGTTGAGTCCGGAATTTCCTGTAGAGAATTCCTTTCATCCATATGTAAGACGCGAACCCTTGTTTACCAGCTTTCTTCTCTTGTCCTGACTCGGCGGCGGTTCTCAGACTAGCAAGAGACTGATCCTGCATCTGTAGAGCAATCAAATCCTTCGGCTTGATATTTCCCGATCCGGTATCTACTGCTGGAAGCGGCGGCAGTGGACGTTGCTGGCGCCCGGCTTGTTGCCTGGTAAGTACCGCTACTTGCTTGGGTACTCGGTAGACTGGAATGCTCACCAAAGTTCTATCAGCCAACAAAACTTTGTTGCCAATGATGAGATCTGCGGGCGGATTCTGCATAACGACAGCTTCAATCTCAGCCTCGATCCAAGGAGTATTCACCGTAATGCGAGCTATCGGTAAATCCTTGCACAAACTAGTTTCAGCTAGAGTGATTGGCACTCTACGACCGGTGTAAGCGCATGGCGGCACGAACGATGCTCTGACCACCATCACATCGGCTCCTGTATCGCGTAGTCCTTCAGCTTGGTGTCCGTCGATGCTAACCTTGCATTTTGGGTTGAAATGCTTCTGCGAACATGGAACACACAGTTCAGGTATTCCATCCTCCTCTGTGGTTGCTTGCGCACCTGAAACAATAACATGCGTACCTTGCTGGGCTGCTGCTCGCTTGGGACAGTCCTTCTTGAAGTGTCCTGTGCGGTGACAGTAGTGACAGGTTACACGAGCTGTAGCTGCCTGCCCAGCTGATCGTGCTTGACTCGAACCTCTTTCCTCTTCCTTCGCTGGCTTGGCATTCTCCCTAGGTTGCGTGTTAGCTCTGGAAGATCCGTTCCTCGGCGATTGTTTGCGGTGCCGCTGTGGGTGTGCCTCCTTGTGTACTTGCGCGAAGTGTGCAGCACTTGCCAGAGTGTCGGGTTCGTGCTCCAGAACAAACGACGCCGTGTCAGCGGGAAGACTTTCCATAAACTGTTCCAAAAGCATCAGCTCCATTAGATCCGCGTACTTCTGTCGCTTGCCGGACATCTCCACCCAGCGATCGGCAAAAAGACGTAAACGGGCAATAAACTGTGTGTACGTTTCGCCTTCTCTCACCTTTGCTCTACGCAATCGCTGACGGTAGACATTAGCTGTAAGCTGAAATCTTTCCAACAGTGCTTTCTTCAACTTCGGGTAGTTGAGTGCGGTATCCTCGTCTACTGAGTTGTAGAGTTGCAAAGCTTTACCCTTAAGTGCTGTACTCAATTTCACTGACCACGTAGTTTCAGGCCATTCGTGTGCACGTGCAAGACGCTCGAACCGTCGCAAGTAGTCGTCGAGATCATCTTTAGACTCATCAAACTCTGGAATAGAAGCGTTTTCGACGACTATGCGATTCGTCGATGCCACTGGTTGATGACTGGCATTCTGCAGTTTCGCCATCTTCTCTGCATGAGATAGTCTCATAGATTCCAATTTATACTCCAAGTCTCTCTCTTGTTTGGTAGTTTGCTCCTTCAGTGACCACTCCCGTTGGGTAAGACGCTCTTCACGCTCCCTTTGCTCCCTGGCTAGCCTCTCTTCTGTAGCAGCTTTTGCCTGGTCAGCTAAAGTGTGACGTACAAAATCAGCTAACTCTTGTCCAACTAGATTGAGGCGTTGACCAAGAGAAACTACAACTTCAGTTTGATCAGGTAAACCCGAACCTAAAATCTCGCCAACAGACTTAGACTTCGCATCTATGTTACCATGCTGTCGCGCGTTCTGGACCGCGGGAGAACTTAACGCTACATTCTGTGTTTTGCGCAACCGTGCGGAAATTGAAGAGTCAGTAGTGGCTTCGGCCATGACTACGATCGAACAAACCACTATCCTAAGATGTCAAAACAACCTACAACATATGCTAAACAATTAACAATGTCAGCAACCTTGACCGTCACAGCAACTCCTGAAAACAAGTATCCAAGTACTCAAATGAAAGAATATAAAATTCTTACTCTAAAACAAAAACAAACGATCAACATATTTACATGCACTACCTTCAAACGATCTAACTTAAGAACAACAAACTTTGTGAAGCCACAAGGTAATTCCTACCCTATACCCAGGATAATGAACTATCTTGTTAACTCAGCGGATGCTGATCTCAGCGAATGCTGATCTCAGCGGGTGCTGATCCCGGACGAGCCCCCATAATTGTCACGTGGAGAGTTTTTGTGAAGAGACCCTTCTACGTCTCGTTCCAAGAACAAGTTAAGTTTAGATAAAAGGTAGTTTGAAGAATAAAGAAACTCGAAACAACGGTGTAAAATTTCCCTTTGTGGTTATTATTTACACTACTGGACCACGATTTACGAAACTGCCGAAAATGTTTCAAAACTGTACAAAACCCCGAAATATTCTTAAAATATTCTTGAAATCACAGTCTTGATTAGTTATCCCCAAAAATCTTTTAGAGTTCAGACATATCGATCTTTTTCATCATCTGGTGGGGACATCGGAAGTACCGTAGGCTTCAGCGAAGTCGAGAACTTAACTGAGTACTGTGGTGATTGCCCCAGCACAGGATGATGATGCTGACGATGAAGGAGGTGGGCTGGTTGTAGTATGGTTGGCAGTGTTGGCAGCGGATGGATGGTCGGTTGGTTGGTTGGTTGGTGTTGTAGATGGTGGTGTGGTCGGTGGGTTGGATGATTGTATGGTCCTTCCCCCTTCCAAGGTAATGGATCCGTGGGGTCTCCCCAGGCAAGGGATCCAGGAAAAAGAAGAAAATCTGCAACATGCTGAAAGACCATACAGCATCCCGACGCCCATAACCATACCTAACTAGGCAAGGTTCACACCATCAGAAAATAAACAGTGCATCGTTTATTACGATAATAAACGCCCCTGCATCCAGCACTGCTGTCTCATCCTGTCCTGCAAAGAATATTGGGGTAAACAAACGACTGTCTGCATCAATAATGATAAAAGAAAATAATAAATTCTCACCTCAAAAGATTATGTTGTTATATAAAAGTGTATCCAATGATGCATGTGTCACAGATAATCCAGGCCTACTATAATTCCACAAGACTAGACCTGCTTTTATTCTAAATTGTTCTGTTCTGTCCTGACACAACTGTCACTCTGTTCTGACCTGACACTGCAATAATGTCCAGAAGTTTTACATAACACTTTGCTTAGTCAACTGAAAACTGCACACGCTGTATACCAAACCTATCTCTGCCACAGAAATAGTATATAATTATAATTTTAACAGCGCTCCGTTATTTGTGCATAAATAACGAATACAACAAACGCCAGTTTTCACAAAAACATATTCGCTAAGCTAGCGAGAAACCACAAACGTGTTACAACGTGTTTCTACTCTAGTAGACGGAAAAGAAGTGACGATTCTTACTGCGCTTTCGAAATCTATCGCTCACTTCCTTCAAAACTTGCATTTTGCACGGACTTCACGGCAAAAACTTATCCGAAACGTAGCCGTTCTAAGCCGTACTCTACAGTTATCAAACAGACAAACACGGGTTTATTATATCACATAATTTATTTCCCAAACTTTACATAATATAATACATTGTCATTTTACATGTGACACGGTAAGCCATCAAATAAAGAAAACTAATGTGGTTATTCTGTCTACGCCCGACCCTTGATACCTACCTGTGTGCACACGTCCTTAAACCTATCAATAATCACAATAATATCTACCTGTGTGCACACGTCCTTAAACCTATCAATAATCACAATAATACCTACCTGTGTGCACACGTCCTTAAACCTATCAATAATCACAATAATATCTACGATGAACAGCGTGTCCAAAATGGATGTAGGTAAACTGTCTTCACACACACCTTTCTGTTGCATTTAACACTTAGGGTCCGCAGGCACCCTTTGCCGTTGTTCTTTGTGGTCATATCTTGTCATATCTAGTGAGAGGCTTTCAAAGCCCATCGTTCATATGTATGCACGTGTTTTTACCAGATCATTGACGCGTTCATTTTTGCCCTAAAAGTGGTATCATAAAACAGAACTGTTGTTCCCCAAACCCTGTGCTGGCTAAGCTGAAAGCTAGCAGCTCAAATCTCAGAACTGTTGTTCCCCAAACCCTGTGTTGACTAAGCTGAAAGCTAGCAGCTCAAATCTCAGAACTGTTGTTCCCCAAACCCTGTGTTGACTAAGCTGAAAGCTAGCAGCTCA
Source organism: Oncomelania hupensis (assembly GCA_036898135.1). Classification (NCBI taxonomy): domain Eukaryota; kingdom Metazoa; phylum Mollusca; class Gastropoda; order Littorinimorpha; family Pomatiopsidae; genus Oncomelania; species Oncomelania hupensis. The sequence goes on along the minus strand of CM072515.1, from coordinate 213,077 downwards.
AGTCTCAGAACTGTTGTTCCCCAAACCCTGTGCTGGCTAAGCTGAAAGCTAGCAGCTCAAATCTCAGAACTGTTGTTCCCCAAACCCTGTGTTGACTAAGCTGAAAGCTAGCAGCTCAAGTCTCAGAACTGTTGTTCCCCAAACCCTGTGTTGACTAAGCTGAAAGCTAGCAGCTCAAGTCTCAGAACTGTTGTTCCCCAAACCCTGTGCTGACTAAGCTGAAAGCTAGCAGCTCAAATCTCAGAACTGTTGTTCCCCAAACCATGTGCTGGCTAAGCTGAAAGCTAGCAGCTCAAATATCAGAACTGTACGTAGTGCTAACAACGCTCATCGAAAAAACAAATGACAGTCTGACAGCCCCGGGGAAGATAAGGGTTCAACCACAGAGCTCTATAGGTTTAAACCAAACAGACCCCAGGACTGATCTGCAGATCTGGGACGCTGATATGCATTGGAAAACAAGACAGCCCTGACCCAATGGAAACCGCTGAGAAGATCGCTGGAATCAAGTGGACGGAGTTTTAATCTCTATTACCTCGGCTCAAGGGTTGGTTATTATGTCATTTAACTCTAGTACTAATACAGTAGCACAGCAAGTTATTTAAACTTAGAACTATTACGGTAATGCAGCAACTTGTGAAACAGATCATAATGTTATTGAATGAGTTGTTCTGGTCATTGAAATAAATACACATCAAATTCTGTTTCTACAAATAAGCTACGGCCGTTTTGTTTGCCTTTGTTTTCAAAAAGTAATAGTCTTTTATTGTATTTATTTATTTATTTATTTATTTATTTAAGAGTTTTTATATAGCGCTTTTCCAGCTCAAGAGCTGCTCGAGGCGTTGGCCGATACAGGATCTAACTTAAGGTGCCCAAGCCACTTGCAGCATTTGAGCGCATAGTCTGACGCCCTGACAACTGAGCACAATCCGGGAGAAAGGACCTAGTGCTTGCTGGGTGTATTTGTGTAGACGCCACTCACCCGCGTAGGACACGACCGTCAGGATCTTTAAAACCCGTGCGATGTAATGCTTGCGTGCGTGCACATATTAAAACTCAGTTGATATTATCATCCAAAGGAGTAATCATGTGACCTGATTTATCAGACTGAGCCACAACTATAAATTTTTCACTTCAGGTTACGTATAATATATATGTTGTCTATATTATACTATAGTTTCTTAAATTATAAACATGCACCGATTGCAGTTGCCAATGATAAAAGATTCATATTTGTAGTCTAATTAATATTGGAGCTATGCTTTATAGAAATAGGTGCAGGGTGATTATATAAACTGGTTGTCACAATGACGCTCTCAGAATCTTAAAAACAACAAAATAAAAATTAAGCTTTTTTCATCCTTTTTTTTGTTTGTGTACCTAATCCATAAACCCTGTCATGGCACTGGGACAACCCCTTGAACAAGGCGTGTGGTGAAATAATTCGATAGTCGTATGGCACTTCGTGATGGCACTGGGACCTCAACAAAGCGTGTCATGAAATAAGTCACTAGTCTTATGGCACTGGGATTTCAACAAAGCATGTTATGAAATAAGTAACTAGTCTTATGGCACTGGGATTTCAACAAAGCATGTTATGAAATAAGTCACTAGTCTTACGGCACTGGGACTTCAACAAAACATGTCATCAAATAAGTCATTAGTCTTACGGCACTGGGACTTCAACAAAACATGTAATGAAATAAGTCACTAGTCTTATGCACTGGGACTTCAACAAAGCATGTCATGAAATAAGTCACTAGTCTTACGGCACTGGGACTTCAACAAAGCATGTCATGAAATAAGTCACTAGTCTTACGGCACTGGGACTTCAACAAAGCATGTCATGAAATAAGTCACTAGTCTTACGGCACTGGGACTTCAACAAAGCATGTCATGAAATAAGTCACTAGTCTTACGGCACTGGGACTTCAACAAAGCATGTCATGAAATAAGCCACTAGGCGTTTTGGGCCTCGTCCACATCACATTGTTGTCACTGTTGTTGTTTGTTCTTTTGCTGTTGTTGTTGCTTTTGTTGTTTGTTCTTTTGCTGTTGTTGTTGCTTTTGTTGTTTGCTCTTTTGCTGCTGTTGTTGCTATTGTTGTTTGTTCATTTGCTGCTTTTGTTGCTATTGTTGTTTGTTCTTTTGCTGCTGTTGTTGCTATTGTTGTTGTTTTTTTTGGCTGCTGTTGTTGCTATTGTTGTATGTTCTTTTGCTGCTGTTGTTGCTATTGTTGTATGTTCTTTTGCTGTTGTTGTTGCTATTGTTGTTTGTTCCTTTGCTGCTGTTGTTACTATTATTGTTTATTCTTTTGCTGCTGTTGTTGCTATTGTTGTTTGTTCTTTTGCTGCCGTTGTTGCTATTGTTGATTTGTTGTTTGTTCTTTTGCTGCTGTTGTTGCTATTGTTGTTTGTTCTTTTGCTGCAATTGTTGCTTTTGTTGGTTTTGTTGATTGTTCTTTTGCTGCTGTTGTTGCTATTGTTTGTTCTTTTGCTGCTGTTGTTGCTATTGTTGTTTGTTCTTTTGCTGCTGTTGTTGCTATTGTTTGTTTTTTTTGCTGCCGTTGTTGCTATTGTTGATTTGTTGTTTCTTCTTTTGCTGCTGTTGTTGCTATTTTGTTTGTTCTTTTGCTGCCGTTGTTGCTATTGTTGTTTGTTCTTTTGCTGCTGTTGTTGCTATTGTTGTTTGTTCTTTTGCTGCCGTTGTTCCTATTGTTGATTTGTTGTTTGTTCTTTTGCTGCCGTTGTTGCTATTGTTGTTTGTTCTTTTGCTGCTGTTGTTGCTATGTTTCATTGTCTCTTTTTTCCAATGTTTGTTGTCTTCCTTTTCAAAATTCAAGATTCAATATTAAATCCCATTCCTTGCCCATTTTTTGGGTGTAGAGGATACAAAAACGTAATCATAACAATCATAATTAAATGGTTTATTTTAAATAATAATAACATTTTAGACATAAGCATAACAATCATAATAAAGTTTATAGCATTTCAAACATTCCAACTTCAACATATCGCTCTTACTTCTCTTTTTCCTTTTCAGTTCTTTTATTTAAAGTCAAATGTTTTCTAAAGTCTTTTTTTTTTCTCCTGTTTGTTTTCGTTCCATTTCTCCTTCCATCAGTTCCTGCAATGACTGCCCATTTTACCATCAATTCACCCACTGACTGCCCATTTTACAATCCATTCACCCACTTACTGCCCATTTAACCATCAATTCACCCACTGACTGCCCATGTTACCATCGATTCACCCAATTACTGCCCATTTTACCATCAATTCACCAACTTACTGCCCATTCTACCATCATTTCACCCATTGACTGCACCTACCCACGTTCCCTTTCTCATACCATCAATTCATTCACTGACCGCCACGGCAACAATAGATTCTATAATGAATTGCCCAAAACAGGTCGTGAAAAGAAGAAAGCGAAATAAAAAATTCCCTGTGTATAAACAAAACTAGCAAACATCTTTTTCTAAATATCTTACCGTAAATAGAGTATTTGTCCTCGTAAATCCAATGGCATGCACTGAGCGTAGGCCTACACTGCTTCAAATACTCAGAATGTAGCTATAATAGAAATTTTACCATTCAAAAGTCACGCGTGTACACAGACCGCAGTGTAGCTAGATTTTACGCATATTTGTATAAAGATTTTGCACAAACGTCGAGAAGTAGATGTTTTTTGAGGGAATTTTGTGGCAAAATATTTGATGATTGGCCGTGACAATGGAGCGGCGAGGACTGAACACAGTACAGGGGAAGAATCATTCAGTACAACTGTGGGTAAAGTCTTTAAGAAGGAAAAGACAAATATCTGTATCCCTCCCCAGTCCTCAACACAAACGTCTCTTAAGTCGCTAGGGTTAGGGTTAACTCAGTCCCCCAGCACAGACGTCTCTTAAGTCCTTAAGAATAACTCAGACCTCAACACAGACGTCCCTTAAATGTCTGCCTCCACACCAAACGATATTTAATCACGTGTAGAGATTTGGCGGCTCAAATCACCTTAATTTCTTCTACAGAGGTATTTTTCAAAAATACAAAACTAGATTTTTTGAAAACATGAAAGAGAGGGGAAGGTTACGGAAATGACCCTGTGAACTTTAAAAAACTAATGTACTTCCGTCTGATTGATCAAACGTTTGTCAGAAATATTGTCAAATCAAGGCTATAAGTGAACATTCAGAAACAGAGTGTGGTTAATATTTTGAGTGGTAGTCGATCTTTAAAAACAATAACAATCGCGCAACTGATGAAATACAAATTAATACTGACGCACAGAAAAGTACTTATAGATTTTCCAGGTCTGCACTCTGAATCGTCATCGGCAGCTGGGAGGAACTCAAAGATTAGCCCTGCTCTTTGACCGCGTTTTGGAATAAATCGGCAGTGAATTTGGAGCTGCCGTCGATTGAATAGGAGAATGTTGCTATGCGTGTTTGTCATTCGTCGGTACCCTCCCCGCTTTGAGTTTGAAGTGGACACAATAGGTAGGAAAGTTGACTTTCGTTTTGTTTTGTATTGTTTTTAGAAGCGGAGGAAATCAGTCGCTGAAAATGAAATGGGGAGTGGAAGACCTTGATCAATAAGTAGACATTGGTAATTTTGATATTATAAAGACATTGGTGAATAAGAAAATAGTGGTAATATTAAAATTATAAAAACCTTGGTGAACACGTAGATAGTGGTAAGATTGAAATTATTTATATCTCGGTGAATAAGGAGATAGCCCTATCCTATCCTATCCCGTAACTCGAAAGACGCTGGGACACCTCAGATGATCGTTTAACCAGCGTACTCCATCTTTCTCTATCCTCAGCAACCCTCACCGCTTCGGTCAATGTCAAGCCAGTCCATTCTCGAATGTTGTCATCCCTCCTCTTTTTCTGTCTGCTTCTTCTTCTGCCTTCTTGTACAGTGCATTGCAGGATGGTCTTTGCAAGGCCTGGTGCTCTGATGATGTGGCCATACCATCGGAGTTTCCGTTTTTTTACCACTGTGAGCATGCAATCGTGTTGTCCGATGGTTTGTGTGATGGTCTGTCGGACTTCGTCGTTGGTGATGTGCCGGGTATATCAAATATCCAGAAGTCTTCTGTAGCACCCAATCACCATGCTTTATATTCTTCGTTGTAGATCTGTTGTTAGGTTCCATGTTTCGCAAGCGTACAGGAAGATGGAGATGACAAGGGAGCGCAGCAGTCTTACATTGGAATGTAGACTGATGGTCCTGTTTTTCCAAATGGGCTTCAACCTTGTCAGGGCAGCAGTTGTTTGTGCGCACCTGAAGAGAACTTCCCGTCGAGACCCATTGTCTGATACAATGACTCCTAAATATTTGAAGCTATGCACTGTGTTGAGGGATTGACCTTGGACTTTGATGTCCGTGTTGATGCCATTTGTGTTGTTGGTCATCATTTTGGTCTTCTCTGCACTTATTTTCATTCCAAAGGCTCTGGAGGTGATGTCAAGCCTCTGAACCAGCTGTTCAAGTTCTTGTTCCTCTCCAGCCAATCCATCCGCAAAACGAAAGTTGCAGATTGCTCTAACCCTATGCTGACTGCGCATTCGTGATATGCAAGGCAATCTGACCTGATGTGCTCTAGGAAGATGTTGAAGAGTGTTCAAGAGAGTGGGCATCCTTGACGTACACCGATTGTTGTTCTGAACCAGTTCCCGATGATGCTGTTGTAGAAAACTGCACTGGTACCCTTGTCATACAGACTTTTGATGATTTCAATACTGTTAGGGCTGATGATGTGCTCTCTCATGAGCTGCATGCCAGACTTGGTCAAACGCTTTCTTAAATTCTACAAACACATGATATAGATGTTTTTGGTGCTGAAGATATTTCTCAGCGATTATTCTGATGTTGAAAATCTGTTCAGTGGTACTTCGCTCTGCCATGAATTCTGCTTGCTCTTCAGCTATGATCATCTTGGGGTTTCAACCTGTTGAGTATTATTTTCAGAAGGACCTTGCTGGGATGACTGATGAGGCTGGTGGTGCGGTAATTTTTACACTCCTGAAGGTTACCCTTTTTGGAAGGAGTGATGACAAGCGACTGGGTCCATGGTGTAGGCCACTCTCCACTCTGCCAGATCTTATTACAGATAATGGTGAGGGCGTCAATCATCGATTCTCATCCTGCTTGAAGCAATTCTACGGTTATTTTATCCACTTCCGCTGACTTCCCCTTCTTCAGCGATTGCACTGCTGCCTCAACTTCTTCTCTAAGAATTGGAAGGATTTCTTCTTCTTCTCTGTTCTCTGGACATGCTAGAACTGATGGGTCTAAGTTTGGTGTGTAGTTGTAAAGGTCAGAGCAGTACTCTGTCAATCTATCCAAGACTTCTTGTTCATTTGAAAGGCATATGCTAGACTTGCTTTGGATCGTTGAGACCTTGAGTTGTTTTACACCTGTCAGCCGCTTGACAGTATGGTAGGACTTCTTGCTATTGTTCTTGTTCAGAATGTTCTCTATTTCCTGGCATTGATCTTCTATCCAGTTCTCCTTTGCTGTGCGCATGCCTTTCGGATGTCAGTGTTGATTTCTCGGTAGGCATCAACTCACTGTGAGGTTTTATTTTTCTTCTTCATCTGTCTTAGTTTGTCACACAGTTCCAAACGTTCAGGTGTGATAAACGGTTTCTTTTTTGGGCGTTGCTTGCCAAGGATCTCAGTGGCGGCATCTGTCACAGCTGAATTGAAGGTGGTGGTCAGGGTGTTGACATCTACTTCATCAGTTCCAAAAATGAGCAGTGGTTGAAATTTCACTCCAATTGTGGCTTGGAATATTTCTGCCACCTCCGGGTCTTGCAAACTGCAAGGTCGAACTTCAGTCTGGTGCACTTTACTTTGTTTACTTTCTTCAAGTGGAGACAGAAAGACATTATCACGAGATCGTGAAGACCTCCGTGCCTGCTCTTGGAAAAGTGCGTGTCCTGCCAATTTTGACGCGTGATCTGAAGCGTGTCTTGACCATGATGATGCTAGGTCCAACGTCTGGATTTTTTGTGGAGACCAAGCGTGTTGACCAGTATCAGATTGTTGTATCTGGCGAACTCCAAGTCTCAGATCTCTGTCATTTGTCTCCTTGATGGAGTGGGGTCCATTATGTGTCTCCCCAGTTTTGGTACGCATCGTAGCCAACCTTGGCATTTCATGACGATGTCCATCTTGGCCAACCTTGGCATTCCAGTCGCCTTGTGCTATGACTATGCCCTTCTTCGGCACTTGGTCAAGGATGGCCTGTAGATGTTCATAGAAATCATCCACTTCGCTGTCGTCATAGTCTGTTGTTGGGGCATAGGTCTGGATAACGATAATGTTGAAAGGGGATGCTCTCAGACGGATGGTAATGAGTCTACTGGACTGGGCTAGAATGTCTTTGTGGACAGGAATCCAACGCCCTGTTCGTGCCTGTCATCTCTCCCGCTGAAATAAAGCTTGGGTCCTTTGTCGGTCGTTGTTTGACCTAGACATTTCCCGCGCAGTTTGCTGAAACCGACAATGTTCCATCGATAGTGGTCCAGCTCTTGAGCCAATTCTTCTAATTTTCCATCCGCAGTTAGGGTCCTGACATTCCAGGTTCCTCTGGCGATGTTGTTTCTCGTGCGGATCTTGGTAAGTTGTCCATTAGTAACACACTTATCACCTCCGTCCTGGTGGCCAACGGAAGGCGCGGTCCTTGGTGACCCGGGCGACGACGATCCGGTATAGAGTGAATGGTTCTTTTCCTCATCGTGTGTCTTGGGCAAGAAAGACCTGGCGGGGCCCAATCCTCTCCAGACTGTTGTCCACAGCCGAAATCCACGAGTACAGTGTGGATCGCGTTGGTCCCAAGCACGTGGTCGTTGAACATATAGTAACGTGAGGTTCTTCCGTTCTGGTCGGTGATTTTATGTAGAAGACTTTCGCCCAGTGATGCCGTGCTGACATCACCTCTTTTAGTCGCCTCTCACAACACGCCCAAAAACGTTGGGTCTATTCTATTCAGTGCCCACAGGGCAAGTAGACAGTGGTAATATTAAAATTGTAAAAATCTTGGTGAATACGTAGAAGACTTGCTAAATAAGTAGATATTAGTAATATTCAAATTATAATGACCTTGGTGAATAAGTAGATAGTAGTAATATTGGAATTATAAAGACTTGCTAAATAAGTAGATATTAGTAATATTGAAATTATAATGACCTTGGTGAATAAGTAGATAGTAGTAATATTGGAATTATAAAGACTTGCTAAATAAGTAGATATTAGTAATATTGAAATTATAATGACCTTGGTGAATAAGTATAGTAGAAATATTAAATTATAAAGACAGAAGAGAGATTTGAGCATGTGCTCTTTAAAATCTCGTTCTTCTCCATCACCGTCCGGGTTCACATCTTTTTCCGATGCATATGGTTCATTCTGATAAGGATGTATCGTTGCTTTAGGCGCATAAACAGTTCCATGTTCATCACTGCTACTACTACTGGAAACATCGCCTACAAATGCAAACAGTTGTTCTTCCAGTTTGGTAAAAAAAAAAAAAAGACGTCATTGAAGACGAGTGCCTTTGTCACGTGCCCCTCTATGTCTGTAATACGATGACGTCACATCCTTTGCTAATTGCTTTTGAACGCCCATGATGTGAGAATGCCGATTGATTGATTGAGCTCAATAACTCGGTAACAAAACAGATTTGAACCGTCACATTTGGAATGGCTTATTTTATCCAGCATCTTTAGTCTCTTAGTGCGTTAGGGTTAGGGTTAACTCATTCCTCAATACAGACATCTCCTAAGTTGTCATATCAGCACACTCATTACTGAAGCAAAGTCTTAATCTCTTGTCTCAAAAATGGACATAAGGTCAAGAAAAGAAAGGAGAGAACAATTAATATTTATTTTATATTAGTATATTTAAATAAAACAAGGACTAACAAGAAGGATGGAGTACAGGATGAACAAGACGACGACGAAAACGAAGGGAATGATGATGATGATGACGATGATGATGATGACGGTAATGATGATGATGACGACGATGATGATGATAATGATGATGAAGGCGACGGCGACATAGGACCATAAATGACGGTGATGGGGCGAATGCAGAAGAAGAAAAGCAGTGTGCACAAGATTATGAGGGGGAGGGGAGGGGGGGGGCGGAATCAGGGATGCGGAACACAGTTAAACCGGTACACCTTAAGTCAAAGGACTTGCAACAAGAACCAAAGGCAGAACATATCACTAGTCTGCCGTACCTGTGATGCTCCTGTGATAAACCACGCTTATTTGATCCCTCGTCCCACACACACGCGCGCGCACTCACACGCACACACCTATGACTTTTCGATCTGAACTGCAAGTTCAAGTAGCATAATATTATAATTCTTTCATTTCCACCCCCCCCTCCCCCCCCCTCTCTCTCTCTCTCTCTCTCTCTCTCTCTCTCTCTGAAGGTCAGATTGCAATAAGCCACCCTTGAATCCGTGCAAAATCACGCTCCATGTGTAAATCAAAAACTGAATTCCTCATTTTGAGACTCTACAGATGTTTTAAACGAAATGATGCAGTTGAAGAAAAATGCTGAAAAGGGTTTGATCAAACTGACAGAACTGTAAGAAAATTTGTAGTTCCTGTTCGCTTAGATACTCTGTGACTCCACCCCATGACTTATTGGTGACTGCGACGCCAGCCACCGCTGGCAGAATCCAGAGCAGCAATAACAATCGCCCACCACGCCATCAGCCCATTTCTACCTTTCTCTACAGCGCGCGGACAAAATGTCTGCAAATAGTGTGGAAGCGGTTTAAAGACATACGCGTCTTGCCCCGCGCCCGTCTGGCTGCGGAAACGGAAGTGGATTAGTTTGGTTATGACGAGGTATTTTCCTGGACTGGATCAGTGGTAGCACGCTATAAATAGCACGGCTTGTTAGAAATGAGGGACATGGTATATGTTAGGATTGTTACAGGCGTTTTGCCTAGGGTTTTGACCATGGTGTATATATGTAGGGATTGATACAGGGGTTTTGCTTAGGGTTTTGACCATGGTATATATATATATATATATATATATATATATATATATATATATATATATATATATATATATATATATATATATATATATATATATATATATATATATATGTAGGGATTGTTACAGGCGTTTTGCCTAGGGTTTTGACCATGGTATATACCACCTCAGTGATATTCCATCAGACATTTCTCTTCGATGTGACCCAAATACTCCCGTCGGCGACCGAAGCAAAAAGTCTAGCTCCAGAAAGAGAGGAAAGAGAGGAGGGGTTCAGCGTAGACTTCGAAAGTTTGGACTGAATGATCGACGCAGAGTTCCACCATTGCCGTCAGTTCTGCTCTCTAATGTGCAGTCAATTCGCAACAAGACCGACGAACTTGAGGCCTACGTACGCTGTCAAAAGGATTACCAAAACACGTGCCTTTTCACCTTCACTGAAACATGGTTGGACGATAATGATCGGGACGAAGATTTATGCATCACTGGCTTCGGTCGTCCCATCAGATTGGATAGAGACTGTAACATCACTAAGAAATCCACTGGTGGAGGTGTTTGCTTTTATGTGAACGAACGGTACTGCAACACTGTGATTGTACGAGAGAAGATCTGCACTCCTGACATCGAACTTCTAACCATTTCACTCCGCCCCTATTACCTGCCCAGGGAGTTTCCACAATTGTTTTACACTCTTGTTTACATCCATCCACGTGCTAATGTTAATGCAGCCGCTCAGCTGATCGCTGACGTTACACATAAACTTGACACTATTTCTCCCGATGCCCCAAAATTCGTCCTTGGGGACTTCAACCATTGTCAACTGAAAAAAAACACTTAAAACTTATAAACAATATGTGACCTGTGCAACGACAAAGAGGAACACTACACTGGACCTGTGCTTTGGCTCTGTCCCTGATGCATACCAATCTAAGTCTATGCCATCGTTCGGTGGTTCTTACCACAACAGTGTTTATCTGATGCCAGTTTATAAGCCTATTTTTCATCGCCTGCAGCGTGTTGTGAAGTCTGTGAAGTGCTGGTCAGCTGATAGTATTGCTTGTTTGCAGGGATGTTTTGATTGTACTGAATGGAGTGTGTTTCATGATGCGTGTGACAGTTTGGAAGAATTAGTGGATGTGATTTCGTCTTATATTTCCTTTTGTGTTGAAACTGTTATTCCTGTGAAGGAATGTGTGGTTTTCCCAAACAATAAGCCTTGGGTGTCCAAAGATTTAAAGTCAGTTTTAAATAAAAAGAAACGTGTGTTTTTCAATGGAAGTGACCATGACAAAAAGATGATCAACAGGGAAGTCCGTGATGCTATCAAGAAAGCCAAAAGGGTTTACAAAGAGAAAGTAGAATCCCAGTACAGTGGTGGCAACCTTAGGGGTGCCTGGAAGGGGATTATGTCCATGGTATCTGTCAATCAGAAAACGGATTGTTCTAAGAAGTCTGTAAAACTTGAAGGTGTTGTTGATGCTGATGTGCCCAACGTTTTAAACCATTTTTATTCTCGCTTTGAAAAGCATGACTTTCTGCCAACATCTCTGATATTAGGACTTCACTTGTACCTGACCATAATGTTATTATTATTTCAGAGGAGACTGTGACCAAAATGTTTAAGGCTATGAATGTTAACAAAGCACCTGGCCCTGATGGGATTTGTGGTAAAACACTGCGTTATTGTGCTGATCAGCTTGGCGCCGTCTTCCAGCCTCTCTTCCAACAGTCTGTCGATTCTGGGAAAATACCATCTCTTTGGAAATTTTCTAATGTTGTCCCATTACCCAAAAGGTCTAACCCTAAACAACCCAACGACTTTAGGCCTGTTGCTCTCACATCTCTTGTGATGAAAACTCTTGAAAAAATTATCAAGGCTCTGGTTTTGAGTGCGACTGAAAAGTTTCTTGACCCGCTGCAGTTTGCTTACCGGGCTGGTAGGGGGGTGGAGGACGCCAAGCTGTTCATCTTAAATACTCTGTACAAGCATCTAGAAAAACCAAAGGCACACGCACGCCTCGTTTTTGCAGATTTTTCTTCTGCATTTAATACCATGCAACCATATATTCTGGCAAAAAGATTGATTGAGGATTTTAGGCTTTCTGACCAACTTGTTTTGTGGATCTTGGATTTTCTGGTTGATAGACAGCAGAGTTTGTGTTAATGGTTGTTTTTCTGATATTGCTGTTACATATACAGGGAGTCCTCAGGGATGTGTGTTATCTCCCCTGCTTTTTATTTTGTACACTGACAGCTGCAGAAGTACCCAAGAGTGTAGGTTTTTAGTTAAATTTTCAGATGACTCTGCCTTGTTGTCTCTTTTTCAGGGCCCGGAAAACGATCATGGTCTTGCCCTTTCTGATTTTGTTAACTGGTGCGATAATATTTTTTGGGAAATGAACGTGTCTAAAACAAAAGAAATGCTTTTTGATTTTAGGACAGTGAAGGATGATGTCCGTCCATGTGTTATTCATGGTGAAGATGTGGAAGTTGTTGACACATATAATTATTTGGGTACAGTTTTTGATAGTCAGCTGAAATTTGATGTCAACACCCACAGTCTTGTCAAACGTGGTCAGCAAAGAATGTATCTTCTTAGGAAACTAAAATCCTTCTCTGTAAACACAAAGATCCTCAGTTTGTTTTACCAGTCTTTTATAGAAAGTTTGCTGACTTTTTCTTTTATCTGTTGGTTTCACGGTCGGACTGTGAAGGATAGGAACAGCCTGAATAGCATAGTCAATGTCTGCTCAAAGATTATTGGAGTTAGGCAGAGAGATCTTTCTTCTTTCTGTGATCAGCAGATCTTACGGAAAACCGGGAGCATCCTTAATAGTCATCAGGAACATTGTTTGAAACCCGAGTTCACACTGTTGCCATCCAGACGCCGATATGCTATGCCCATCTGTAAGGGAAATCGGCGTTCTAAATCTTTTATTCCCAGTGCAATCCGACTACTTAATAGTACTAACCGCTTTTAGTTTTCGGCACTTTGGGGATCTTATTTGTTATATAGTGAGAGTCTCCCTTTAGTGTCTATGTGTACTGGCTGAACTTTTTAATCAATTTGTTGAATTTTGTTGACTTTTGTGATATCACTTGTGATCTTGATTCGCGTGTGTGTGCTTGTGTGATGTTTTTTAAATTTATGTATTTCTTTTTTTTTTCTTTTTTTTTCCAAAAATGGTTTATGATACATTTTTTGAGTTTCTTTATGCTGCCTCATAAACTTATAATGTAATTGCCCTTTGGGATGAATAAAGTTGTATTGTATTGTATATATATATATATATATATATATATATATATATATATATATATATATATATATATATATATATATATATATATATATATATATATATATATATATATATTGGGATTGTTACAGGCGTTTTGCCTAGGGTTTTGATCATGGCATATGTAGGGATTGTTACAGGCGTTTTGACCATATGTAGGGATTGTTACAGGTGTTTTGCCTTGGGTTTTGACCATGGTATAAGTAGGGATTGTTACAGGTGTTTTGACCATATGTAGGGATTGTTACAGGTGTTTTGCCTTGGGTTTTGACCATTGTATATGTAGGGATTGTTACAGGTGTTTTGCCTTGGGTTTTTTGACAAAGAAATAAGGCGAATAAACTTCATTTCTCAAATCTTTTTTTTTTCATAAATAATCTATTTGCTGTACAATTAACAAAAGCAACACTGTCTGCCATACTAAATATGGTCCATGCTGATAAGTACTTTTCATGCTAACTACCATAATAGGGTTCATACTGATAAATACATGTATGGTTCATGTTGACTACCATACAAAATATGGTTTATGCTGATAAGTACGATTCAAGGTAATAAGTATGGTCCATCATGTAGTGTGTCTTGGGCAAAAAAAGACCTGGCGGTGCCCAATCCTCTCCAGGCTGTTGGCCACAGCCGAAATCCAAGAATACAGTGTGGCTCGCCTTGGCCATGAGCACGTGGTCGTTGAACCTGTAGTAACGTGAGGTTCCTCCGCCCTGGCCGGTGACTTCAAACGGAAACTCCGATGGTATGGCCACGTCACCAGATCATCAGGCCTTGCAAAGACTATTCTGCAAGGCACAGTGCAAGGAGGTAGAAGAAGAGGGAGACCAAAAAAGTGGTGGGAGGACAACATTCGAGATTGGACTGGTTTGACACTGAGTGAAGCTATCAGGGCTGCTGAGGACAGAGAAAGATGGAGTATGCTGGATAAACGATCATCTGTGGTGCCCCTACGACCTTCGGGTTACGGGACAGGATAGCATGGGATAGGAAGTATGGTCCATGCTGACTACCATACTAGGTATGGTCTATGCTGATAAGAATGGTCCCTGTTGATAAGTATGGTTCGTGTTGATTACCATACTAAGTACAATACAATATAATACACAATATATCATTATTCATATCTAAAAGAGAAATTAGAAGCTTGACTGTGTCTATACAATCAATTAGTCAAAGACCATGGAGATTCACATGCCATATCATGTTGGTTGCCTTTTAAAAGTTTTTATTTAATAATAGTTTTAGTTGCATTTTTATGTTTTTAAATATAATATTTGTATAGAATGTTTTTAACATTATGTTGTACATTTTAGTGAATTAATTCAGATTTTATATACCTACTGTTGTTGTGTAGTATAAATGGTGTATGAATGTGTGAAGCGCAGCTAGCACAGCCACTTGTGGCTGTGATGTTGCGCTATATAAATCTACATTTATTATTATTATTATTATTATTATTATTATTATTATTATTATTATTATTATTATATTCATATCATATCATCACCTGCAACGTTCTACCCATACAATGCTAAAAAGAAGCCTAAAAACAATGCATTGACTATAATAAGGGAGGTCTACAATATATACCTCACTGGTATAAACAAATAGATTACACATTTTTATCTATCACAATATTTTAATTATAATACAGAATTAATACTTTATCACAGGCACGCCATCATTCACCATCGGTATAACTAAAGAAGAAAATCGACTGACCGACTGAAAAGTATGGTCCATGTTGAATTGTTGATATGTACGCTCCATGCTGATAAGTACGCTCCATATTGATATGTATGGTCCATGCTGATAAGTACACTCCATATTGATAAGTATGGTCCATGCTGATAAGTAAGCTCCATATTGATATGTATGGTCCATGCTGATAAGTACACTCCATATTGATAAGTATGGTCCATGCTGATAAGTAAGCTCCATATTGATATATATGGTCCATGCTGATAAGTATGCTCCATATTGATATGTACGCTCCATGCTGATAAGTACGCTCCATATTGATATGTATGGTCCATGCTGATAAGTACACTCCATATTAATAAGTATGGTCCATGCTGATAAGTAAGCTCCATATTGATATGTATGGTCCATGCTCATAAGTGCGGTCCATGCTGATAAGTACGGTCCATGCTGATAAGTACGCTCCATATTGATATGTATGGTCCATGCCGATAAGTACACTCCATATTGATAAGTATGGTCCATGTTGATAAGTACGCTCCATATTGATATGTATGGTCCATGCTCATAAGTGCGGTCCATATTGATAAGTATGGTCCATGCTAATAAGTATGCTCCATATTGATAAGTATGGTCCATGCTGATAAGTACTGTCCATGCTGATAAGTATGGGTTACGTTGATAAGTATGGTCCATACTGATAAGTATGGTCCATACTGATAAGTATGGTCCATATTGATAAGTATGGTCCATGTTGATAAGTATGGTCAATGTTGATACGTACCGTCCATGCCGATAAGTATGGTCCATGCTGATAAGTGCGGTTCATACTGATAAGTAGGGTTCATGCTGCGCTGATAAATACTGTTCATGCTGATAAGTAAGCCTACGGTCCATGCTGATAAGTACGGTCCATGCTGATAAGTAAGGTCTATGCTGACAAGTATAGTTCATGGTGAAAACGATACTAAGTATGCCATAACTTGGAATGGAGGCGCCAAGTGCAAAGACAGAAGTTCGAGCTCTGAACACGAAAGACAGAAGTCCGTAATTTATAGCTCTATGATTTGACAAAAGACGGCAGCAAAAAATATCGATGCATAAGAAATAACAGTACTGACAATCTATGTTGTTATCCAAACTGACCCAACTTTGTCAATATTTAACAAGCTTCGCTGCAATCTTACACAAGACAATATTCTTATCTTCCGCGTTTTATGAATGAATATCCATGGGTTTTTCCTCCAATCTTAAATTTGTTAGGTCACTCGCATCACTTCAACTTAAAGCCAAAGTCCGATGCGCCAAGTAACAATAACTACAGTTACCGCTAACAGACCAATGTTAAAATCAAACAAAAATATAAACCTATAGTAATAAAGAAAATAAATAAAAGTAAATAAATTAATCAACTGTTACAACAACAACAACAACAACAACAATAATAATAATAATAATAATAATAATAATAATAATAATAATAATAATAATAATAATAATAATAATAATAATAATAATAATACATGCTGCATAAACGCTTTTCCCCATATTACTAATTCGGCTCAAAGCGCGGCGGTTTGTACCAACATACACGCTCACATATTTTACCCACTCTCATACACGCAGCAAACTCACATCTGTCACTCAAACGTATGGCGTAAAGGCAGGGAGATTGCTACTAGAAGACGGAAAGGAATTCGAATTTTTATTTCTGAAATGTTTAGATTGACTGCATCCAATATTATTATTGAAGGGAGGGAGGAAACCGGAGTACCCGGAGAAAACCCTCGGTGACATCAATAGTCTCGTACCTCACATAAGTACGCCCTTTGCAGGAATGGAACCCGCGACCATGGTCATATGAAACCAGTTCACTATCAACTGGCCTAGCAGGCACTCCCAGCCATTCCCACATCACAACCTCCCTCTTCCCTCCTCTTCCCACAAACACACACGCACACGCACACACACACACACACACACACACACACCTCCCACCTTGAACAAATAACCCACTCCCAATAAAGAATACAAGTTGCATGTCTGTAAGAGTTTTTGCTCAGAACCAATCGGACAGAAACACACACACTCTCACACACACAAAAGTCTGTATGCACGGCAAATTGCGGTTTTGGAAAAAATATAGTCCTCAGAAAGCGGGTTTTTTTAGGAAAGAACGCAAAATTCATCTAAAAATGTAAGAAATAGATTAAAAAAAATTTTAAAACGGCTCTTTTCCTCAAAAAGTTTTTTTTTATTTCGCCTTCTAACCCTAACCCTCACCCTAACCCTTTTAACGTCAAAATCATAGTTGGCAGCTGTGGAGTGGCTCAGCAGTACAAGTTCCCTGGTTTGGGGTGGTTAAACATGGTATTGCCATGGGCTGTCTGCCCTCCAAGTGTTTCTGCATCGCTGCCACTTTAAAACAAGTTTGTGGGGATATATATTTGGGGCCTTCTTTAGCTCCACCGACTATCTCTCGCCCTTCTTGTTGAATACATATTTATATCTGAAAACAAGCACAACAGCATTCAATAAGCCAGCTTCCACTATAGTTGCACCAAGAGCTCAGACCTATGAAGATAGGTTGTATATAGGCCTCTGAAATCTATAACACTGACCAACAATATCTGTCTCACACCAAAGAATATGGGTATACTACAAAGAAGAATCATAACACGATTCTATGCGAAATGAGTGACGTCAGCGACACCACGGCGATACCAAGCGGCTGAGTGGCAGAGCAGGTCAAGGGAGGTAAACAGACCACATAGCAACATGTAAATACAGACGATATTGCTCGGAGTGTTTCTGATGAATTCCGAACATATTTGTCAACAAAAGTACTGTGTAATGTGTAGGAAAATGACTCCCTGCAATAATGCTGGTATTTTTGCACATTTGTTTTTCGTCAACATTGTGATATAGAGCTTACAATTTACATGGAAATGGTGAATGAAAACAGTTCAATTCTACCTTTTTTTTCTTTTTTTTAATTCACGAGGCATTTTTATGATATTTAAGTTTGTGCTGTTGGTGACAGAATCATAAAACAAAACTATTGCAGCATGCCAGAGTGCTAAATTGTATTCATAAATTAATATCCCCCATTGAATAGTGATTAGTGGGTTAAAGAGCGTTGGTTGTCAATTGAACAAAAGGGAACTTGTGAAAAGTTAACACTGCTTTGCATAATCATAATTATTGTCAAATTCAGTTCAATTTGTAAATATGTTATTGTTTCCTTTGGTTTGGTTTTCTTGGTTGTTTTTGTATGATTACATTTTTTTTCTTTAACGCTTGTTGTTGTCTTATAGTCCGCCCCACAGTTTGTTTGTTTGTACATTGCTTAAGGTCCAGTTAATTCTTTAGAGTTGTATCAGGACCGTTCGACAGGACAGAGCAACACAACACAGATGACATCAGCTTCATGGCACCTCACACGGATCATGTTTACAAGGTCATAAAATTAGGAGGCGCTGGAGACGCATTTTTCCAGGGAGCAGAAATCGGAAGTGACCACGATCTCCTGATGATGTCGTTCCTGCTCCTCTTGAGGAGAATAAACACAGCAAAGTGCACCAGACTGAAGTTCGACCTAGACAATCTGCAAGACCCGAAAGTGGCAGAAATATTCCAGGCCACAATTGGGGGGAAATTTGCACCACAGCTCATTTTGGGAGCTGGTGATGTAGATGTCAACACCATGACCACCACCAGCTTAGGAATCTTATTCCACAGTAAAGTAAGACCTTTTCTTTTCATTTTAATTGGGTTTATTGATCGCGGTTCTTTCCTTTTTACCATATCTGAAACGAATGGTTTCCTTTTCATCACCACTAACGACGACGACGACCCTGAACGTGGATTGTAACCTTTGGAAGACTGTTATGCAATGTTTTCAAATAAGTGAACAGAGAACCATTTCGTTCCTTAGTCAATGTTAGATACTCGTATCAGAATAAAGGTAAGTCACAGCACGAGCTCCCTTCTGTCCAGTCCCGGTCGCCCAGGATAAATTGTGCTCAGTCGTCTGTGTGTTAGACTGTGCGCCCAATGGCTGCAAGTGGGCGCCTTAGATCTTGTATCGGTCAGTGTTTTAAGTACCTCTTGAGCTGGAACAGTGCTCTAAAACAAAGATTAGTTAAATTGGAAGTAGAAACCTAGGTAAATACTGAAGTAGAAACCTAGGTAAATACTGAAGTAGAAACCTAGGTAAATACTGAAGTAGAAACCTAGGTAAATACTGAAGTAGAAACCTAGGTAAATACTGAAGTAGGAGCCTAGGTAAATACTGAAGTAGGAGCCTAGCTAAATACTGAAGTAGAAACCTAGGTAAATACTGAAGTAGAAACCTAGGTAACTACTGAAGTAGAAACCTAGGTAAATACTGAAGTAAGAGCCTAGCTAAATACTGAAGTAGAAACCTAGGTAAATACTGAAGTAGGAGCCTAGCTAAATACTGAAGTAGAAACCTAGGTAAATACTGAAGTAGGAGCCTAGGTAAATCCTGAAGTAGAAGCCTAGCTAAATACTAAAGTAGGAGCCTAGATAAATACTGAAGTAGGAGCCTAGCTAAATACTGAAGTAGAAACCTAGGTAAATACTGATGTAGGAGCCTAGGTAAATACTGAAGTAGAAGCCTAGGTAAATACTGAAGTAGGAGCCTAGCTAAATACTGAAGTAGCAGCCTAGCTAAATACTGAAGTAGGAGCCTAGGTAAATACTGAAGTAGGAGCCTAGCTAAATACTGAAGTAGGAGCCTAGATAAATATTGAAGTAGGAGCCTAAATAAATATTGAAGTAGGAGCCTTGCTAAATACTGAAGTAGGAGCCTAGCTAAATACTGAAGTAGGAGCCTAGATAAATACTGAAATAGGAGCCTAGGTAAATACTGAAGTAGGAGCCTAGGTAAATACTGAAGTATAGCTAAATACTGAAGTAGGAAGCTAGATAAATACGGAAATAGGAGGCTAGGCAAATACTGAAGTAGGAGCCTAGGTAAATACTGAAGTAGGAGGCTAGATAAATACTGAAGTAGCTAAATACTGAAGTAGGAGCCTAGCTAAAGTTAAAACGTTGATGTAGGAACCTAGTTAAAGACAGACTGAAGTAGGAGCCTAGCTAAATACTGAAGTAGAAGCCAAGCTAAATATTGAAAGTAGGAGCCTAGCTACACACGGAAGTGGGAGTCTAGGCAAATACTAAAGTAAGAGCCTAGCTAAATACTGAAGTAGGAGTCTAGCTAAATACTGAAGTAGGAGCCTAGCTAAATACTGAAGTAGGAGCCTAGCTAAATACCGAAGTAGGAGCCTAGCTAAATACTAGAGTAGGAGCCTAGCTAAATACTGAAGTAGAAACCTAGGTAAATACTGAAGTAGGAGCCTAGGTAATTACTGAAGTAGAAACCTAGGTAAATACTGAAGTAGGAGCCTAGCTAAATACTGAAGTAGCAGCCTAGCTAAATACTGAAGTAGGAGCCTAGGTAAAAACTGAAGTAGGAGCCTAGCTAAATACTGAAGTAGGAGCCTAGCTAAATACCGAAATAGGAGCCTAGCTAAATACTAAAGTAGGAGCCTAGCTAAATACTGAAGTAGGAGCCTAGCTAAATACTGAAGTAGGAGCCTAAGCGTGGGTGATGCGTACCATGCACCGTTTTGTAGCGAGGCCAAACCATTTGCTGTGGTCACGACCAGAGTGTAGTGGTCACTGTGTACACGCTGATCAACACCGGACAGGCGGATGCCACAAGCTTTATTAATTATGCTTCTTAAGGAATGATCAAGAGAGGGTGGCAACGATGATGATGTTGTAATTGATGATGATGATAACGATGAAAAATAATACTCAACAGGTTGAAACCCCAAGCTGAACAAATCATAGCTGAAGAGCAAGCAGGATTCAGCGCAGGGCCAAGTACCACTGAACAGATTTTCAACCTCAGAATAATCTGCGAGAAATACCTACAGCACCAACAACATCTATACCATGTGTTCGTAGACTTCAAAAAGGCGTTTGACCGAGTCTGGCATGCAGCTCTGTTGGCAACCATGAGAGTGTACAACATCAGCCCTAAAATTATTGAAGTCATCAAAAGCCTGTATGTTAAGGCTACCAGTGCAGTCCGCCACAACAGCGCCATCGGAAACTGGTTCAGAACAACAATCGGTGTGCGTCAGGGATGCTTACTTTCTCCAACACTCTTCAACATCTTCCTAGAGCGCATCATGTCAGATGCCCTTGCAGACCACGAAGGCACAGTCAGCATAGGGGGAAGAGCAATCTCCAACCTTCGTTTTGCGGATGACATTGATGGATTGGCTGGAGAGGAACAAGAACTTGAACAGCTGGTGCAGAGGCTTGACGCCACCTCCAGAGCCTATGGAATGGAAATAGATGCAGAGAAGACCAAAATGATGACCAACAACACCAATAGCATCAACACGGACATCAAAGTCCAAGACCAATCCCTCAACACAGTGCATAGCTTAAAATATTTAGGAGCCATTGTATTGGACAATGGGTCCCGACAGGAAGTCCTCTCCAGGATCGCACAAACAACTGCTGCCCTGGCGAGGTTGAAGCCAATTTGGAAAGACACGACCATCAGTCTGCATTCCAAGGTAAGGCTGCTGCGCTCCCTTGTCATCTCCATCTTCCTATATGCTTGCGAAACATGGACCCTCACAGCAGATCTCCAACGAAGAATACAAAGCATGGAGATAAGGTGCTACAGAAGACTTCTGGGCATTTCCTATACCCAGCACATCACCAACGACGAAGTCCGACAGACCATCACAGAAGCCATTGGACAACACGATGACCTGCTCACAGTGTTGAAAAAACTTAAACTCCGATGGTATGGCAACGTCACCAGATCATCAGGTCTTGCAAAGACCATCCTGCAAGGCACAGTGCAAGGAGGTAGAAGAAGAGGGAGACCGAAAAAGAGGTGGGAGGACAACATTCGAGAATGGACTGGTTTGACACTGAGCGAAACAATCAGGGTTGCTGAGGACAGGGAAAGATGGAGTACGCTGGTTAAACGATCATCTGTGGTGCCCCTACGACCTCCGAGTTATGGGATAGGATAGGATAGGATAACGATGATGATGACGATGATGATTATGAGGAGGAGGAAGAGGGGAGAAGGATGAGGACGATCCCAGGACCGGGTTTATAGTATTTTGGTCCGATGACTTTATATTATTGTAGTCTCTTCCTGTGAGAAGATATTGGTAATATGTTTTTATTGATAGCTAAATTCTGATTGGTTTGAGCTAGTCATATGACAGTTCACCAATGTGCATTCAAAAATATATTCATTCTTTTCTTGGTACGTCACCAGATCTTCAGGTCTTGCAAAGACCATCCTGCAAGGCACAGTGCAAGGAGGTAGAAGAAGAGGGAGACCGAAAAAGAGGAGGGAGGACAACATTCGAGAATGGACTGGCTTGACACTGAGGGTTGCTGAGGATAGGGAAAGATGGTGTACGCTGGTTAAACGATCATCTGTGGTGCTCCTACAACCTCTGAGTTACGGGATAGGATAGGATAGGATATGATTTCTTGGCAATATAAGTCTTGGGTGTGTCTGACTTCTCGCAGCTGTGTCTGCAGGTATATATTGTTTATTATTTAAAATGTTGTATTATAACTGTAATAGTATTTTTAAATGATTACTTTGTAATGGTAATAAAATTAATAATAAATAATTTTGATATTAGTGTGAAGGATGGAGTAGGGAGGAGATGAAGATGGTGGTTCATTGAAATTTTTGAATAACGAATTGAATTCGGATCATTATTTGATTTGAAGTTGAAAACTTCAATTGCAGTGTATAGCATTACATTTATTTGTATGAATGAAATTAATTGGTGTCTTGGCTAATAATTAGTTGTTATAATTAGTTTTAGAATTTGCTTATGTTGTGAACTGTATTCGACATGGATCAAATTTTAATTGTATTGCTGCACTGGCCCCGTCACATAGAAGAGAGAGATATATGTAGTAGTCCGAAGAAAGTCTATGTATCAATAAATTTATTTGCAATAAACTCCTTAGTTCAAAGAAGTTTCCTGCTGGGGGCCTCAAGAAGAAGAAGAAGAAGAAGAAGAAGAAGAAGAAGAAGAAGAAGAAGAAGAAGAAGAAGAAGAAGAAGAATCAAGAAGAAGAAGAAGAATCAAGAAGAAGAAGAAGAAGAAGAAGAAGAAGAAGAAGAAGAAGAAGAAGAAGAAGAAGAATCAAGAAGAAGAAGAAGAAGAAGAAGAAGAAGAAGAAGAAGAAGAAGAAGAAGAAGAAGAAGAAGAAGAAGAAGAAAAAGAAAAAGAAAAGGCAGCAGCAGCAGCAACGAGAGAAGCAGCCGAAGAAGAATAAAGACGACGAAGAAGAAAAGGCAGCAGCAGCAGCAACGAGAGAAGCAGCCGAAGAAGAATAAAGACGACGAAGAAGAAAAGGCAGCAGCAGCAAAGGAAGAAGTAGTAAGGAAGAAAGAAGGCAACTAAGAGGAAAGACTAAGAAGAAACAAAGAGAAGGAAGACAGAGGAAGCGAAAGGAGAAGAAGGAGACACTATTATAGGACAAGAAGACGGAGGAAGGGAGAAGGAGGAGGTGCTGTAGGTAGAGGACTTACATAGACAACTGAACAAACTCCTGTGAGACAATTCACAGCTTTAGATTCCTCTTCTCACTGTCGACGGTGACTGGAATTTAATGTGTAATTGTGAGTGGTGTGGAATCCACGGATTAACCCTACGAAGTACGTGAGTAGAAAAATAATTGTATTTTTATTCTTGTTGATTTCTGTATTTGTGCTACTTTTGTTGTTTCATGTTTATAGTTTAATAGAGGGTGTGACAACATAGTTTATTGTTATGAATAAGAGAAGTTGTGAGTCGGGAGAGCACGCAGATTATCCAAGCACGCATACACGCAATTTTTGTAATCCCCCTTTTCGTTCCAGAAACTGTACTGTACATTGTGTTTTGTGAATAACTGCCTCCTATACTAACCCTAAGCCATAACCCCATCACCCACCTTTCCTACCCTCCCCCATCTTCAAATCTAAGTGTTGTGCATGTAAAACTGACAACTAAAAGCTTTAAAGCCAACAAATGCCACATAAAGTAGAAAAGTTCTTAAAAGTGATAGCAAATCCAATTATAAGCGACAACCCATCAACCACATAGTTAATTAGCATAACCTCTTTACTTCACCCCGCTAGAAGCTTCTATTTTGACAAACAGGAGCTAGTTCAAAGAGGCTTGTTCCAATTATTCAAAGAATGCTGCTTCCCAGTTCGCCTACGTAGCCTACTTTAGCGATACGGTTGTCCATTAGATCTGCTTGTTAGTAACGCGTGGACGTACAACAGTTCTCTAATCATTGTCCAGTTAGTCCTGTTCTGCGTCCTGCTCTGTGTACTGGAGACGCCTGTGTCAAGTCTGGTAGGTCCGGTCCCAAAGCATTCGCCTGACGGAACACCCTGTCATGTCCTAACAGATCACAGACTAAGGAAGAGGGACAGAGAGGGAAGGGATACGCTGGCCGTTACTGCTGGATGCCATGTAGAGAGATTAGTTGTAGGGGAAAGGCGGCTTCACGTGAAAGATAAAGCATATTGGACAGAGATTCCCGCGTAGTAGTTTTATTTTCACCTGCCAAAGGCAATAACGGAATCCACGTGAAAGATGTAGCATGTTGGAGAGAGATTCATGGGATAGATTTAGCATGCTGGAGAGAGATTGACGTGAAAGACGTAGCATGCTGGAGAGAGACTGACGTGAAACTGTAGCATGTTGGAGAGAGATTCACGCGAAAGATGTAGCATGTTGACCACACATATCTACATTGTTGAACACACATAATCTACAACATCTTACTAACTTACTATTAGCTTCGGAAGCTTAAAGTGTCCCTGACACCTACATCAAAATGCCAACATTAATTTACAAAAAATATGTACTTCAGCTGACGGACGACTATTTGCTTATTATATTGTTTTTGTTTTTTTTTGTTTTTGGTGGTTGTCTTTTTTTTTTTTTGGGTGGGAGGAATAGGAAGGTGGGGGATAGACGTCAACGGGCGCACTAAAGCGTGAACAACAAGCTTCTAGCCGTTGTGGTGAATTAGAGTATTATGTGCCTATGCTACAAAGTGAGCCTTTATGACTCTAAGGTTCCTGTGCCAGGGCGCGCCGTGATGTTATCTGAGAAACAATTGGTTTTATAGTTGTTTAACGCTGTTGGGAGACCTTTCTCCTCCATAATATGGATTAATTAATTAAATCGTCTGTGACAATACTGTCTGTAACAATATTACTATCTGTGACAATATTACTATCCGTGGTAACATTATTATCTGTGACAATACTATCTATGACAATACCATCTGTGACAATACCAACGGAATACCATGACTTAAAATTACAATTGTACAAATCCACTGACTGTTGTAAAGTCTTATAATTTATATATGGCCGCTGTCCATCATGTGCTTAGTGTTGTACTGTGCTCCCTTGTCATCTCCATCTTCCTATACTCTTGTGAAACATGGACCCTCACAGCAGACCTACAACGAAGGATACAAAGCATGGAGATGAGGTACTACAGAAGACTTCTGGTCATTTCCTATACCCAGCACATCAACAACGAAGTCCGATAGACCATCCTGCAAAGTACGGTGCAAGGAGGCAGAAGAAGAGGAAGGCAACATTCGAGAATAAAAACTGGTTTGAAAATGAGCAAAGCCACGAGGGTTTCTGTGGACTGAGAAAGATGGAGTACACCGGTTAAACGATCATCTGTTGTGCCCCAACGACTTTCAAGTTACGGCATAGGATAGGAAGGATAGGATAGGTTGTACATCACACACCCACAACCCTCACATACCCTTTCCCATTCTCCGGTTCTCTTGACCTGTGTATATCCCAGTGCATGGTGCTGGCAATGTTATTAGCTGGCGTTGTGCTTTTCACTTTTCTGTTTTAAATAAGAAAATTCCTCCACACTAAACCCCAATCTCCGTTCGTCTTTTCTTTGTAATAACGTGCAACCCATGCAAACACATTTTGGCGTCAGACTGTCCGCTGTAGGTTAGCGTGTCTCCACGTGTCCACCAACAGACACGTAGGTCTTGACCATAGGAAATGGGTTACTTAGGATACATACAATACATTACTGTGAATATTATTCTGCACACGTAGGCAGCACAGCAATTAAAATCTAGATAGCGTTTAGAACATTCCTATCCTATCCTATCCTATCCTGTCCCATAACCCGAAGGTCGTAGGGGCACCACAGATGATCGTTTAACCAGCATACTCCATCCTTCTCTGTCCTCAGCAGCCCTCATGGCTTCGCTCAGTGTCAAACCAGTCCATTCTCGAATGTTGTCCTCCCACCTCTTTTTCGGTCTCCCCCTTCTTCTACCTCCTTGCACTGTGCCTTGCAGAATGGTCTTTGCAAGGCTTGATGATCTGGTGACGTGGCCATACCATCGGAGTTTCCGTTTCTTCACCACTGTGAGCAGGTCATCGTGTTGTCCAATGGCTTGTGTGATGGTCTGTCGGACTTCGTCGTTGGTGATGTGTTGGGTATAGGAAATGCACAGAAGTCTTCTGTAGCACCTCATCTCCATGCTTTGTATTCTTCGTTGGAGATCTGCTGTGAGGGTCCATGCTTCGCAAGCATATAGGAAGATGGAGATGACCAGAGAGCGCAGCAGTCTTACTTTGGAATGTAGACTGATGGTTCTGTCTTTCCAAATGGGCTTCAACCTTGTCAGGGCAACAGTTGTTTGTGCGATCCTGGAGAGGACTTCCTGTCGAGACCCATTGTCTGACACAATGGTTCCTAAATATTTGAAGCTGTGCACTGTGTTGAGAGATTGGCCTTGTACTTTGATGTCCGTGTTGATGCCATTGGTGTTGTTGGTCATAGTTTTGGTCTTCTCTGCACTTATTTCCATTCCATAAGCTCTGGAGGTGGTGTCAAGCCTCTGTACAAGCTGTTCAAGTTCTTGTTCCTCTCCAGCCAATCCATCAATATCATCCGCAAAACAAAGATTGGAGATTGCTCTGCCCCCTATGCTGACTGTGCCTTCGTGATCTGCAAGAGCATCTGACATGATGCGCTCTAGGAAGATGTTGAAGAGTGTTGGAGAGAGTAGGCATCCTTGACGCACACCGATTGTTGTTCTGAACCAGTTCCCGATGACGCTGTTATGGAGGACTGCACTGGTAGCCTTGTCATACAGGCTTTTGATGACTTCTATAATTTTAGGGCTGATGTTGTACACTTTCATGGTTGCCCATAGAGCTGCATGCCAGACTCGGTCAAATGCCTTCTTGAAGTCTATGAACACATGATATAGATGTTGTTGGTGCTGTAGGTATTTCTCACAGATTATTCTGAGGTTGAAAATCTGTTCAGTGGTACTTCGTCCTGCCATGAATCCTGCTTGTTCTTCAGCTATGATTTGTTCAGCTTGTGGTTTCAACCTGTTGAGAATTATTTTCAGGAGGACCTTGCTGGGATGGCTGATGAGGCTGATGGTGCGGTAATTTTCACACTCCTGAAGGTTACCTTTTTTGGGAAGAGTGATGACAAGCGACTGGGTCCATGGTGTAGGCCATTCCCCACTCTGCCAGATCTTGTTACAGATAATGGTGAGAGCATCAGTCATCGCTTCTCCTAGAACAGTACATTACATTATTATTGCTTTAGGTCCAACGGACTCTTCCGAACCAAATCAGGACCGGACAACCCCTGATCCGCAGAAAAGATCTGCTGAAACAACCCTAGCGGTAAAACTGAAAGCTCTCCACCAGCCAGTCACTTTACAATAAAGACATCCCACGCAGGGGACGCTGAGGCTGTATTCTAATTTATCGAACCCCCGTTTACAAAAACAAAATAGAATACAAACATTATAAATCATCAACAAAACACATACATATAAAATGCCTACATTGCTAAATAATAACATCATAGGAAGCCATAGTGACCACCTGGCAGAAAGCGTCCAACATTCCCAAGCTGATCCAACAGACCTCATACCCAAATAAGGAGTCTTGTCCTGGAAGAATTTTCAAGAAAAAAGGTAGGTGACTGGTCTAGCGAAGAAGAAGATAGTATAGCAGATTGATAGAACACAGCAGGAATGAGAAAGAGCAAATGAGAAAGACAGCGACAGTGGGAATTTAAAAGAAAGTGGGGATACTATTTATACTGAAACCCCCGGCATCCCAACGGGGGTGAGCGTTTAGAAGACGAGTGAACAAATCATGTTTTTGTACTGTCCGTACTGTCCTGTCGGTATTTTAAGGCACATTCCATGATCAATATATGTCTCTGTTTTGCGCTGTGTACTTCCAAGCACAACTGTGTGTTAACGGAGGGTCGATTTCTTCCACAGAAGTAACAATGTCAGGTCACGAAGTGGCCTTGAAGCTGCCAAGACCCTAACACAAGCGCTGAACTAAGATTCCAAATCCCCAACTTATGAACTTCGGAAAACACATTATGACAGGGTTGGCCATAAATCAGCATTATTGGACTTTCACACCTCATATCGCTGGTCAGCTAAGTGTCAACCAATTGATTAACCCACTTGTAAATGATTCCAATAACTTTCACTGCGCTGATATTGTTCGTCGCAGATCAAAGTAATCTTTTACTTCGTTTTCAAATAATGTTGTGATCATTTTTAGGAAGGACCCGATAACATATATACAGAATACAAAATGCAGCGTTGTTACAGAGAGTAACCACCCACATCCATGATAACCATCCACATCCATGATAACCATCCACATCCATGATAACTACCCACATCCATGATAACCATCCACATCCATGATAACCACCCACATCCATGATAACCATCTACATCCATGATAATCATCCACATCCATGATAACCATCTACATCCATGATAATCATCCACATCCATGATAACCATCTACATCTAAAATAACAACCACATCCATTATAACCAAACACACCCATGATAACCATCCACATCCATGATAACCACACACATCCACGATAACTATTCACATCCATGATAACCAACCACATCCATGATAACCACACACATCCATCATAATCACCCATATCCAGGATGCGCAATACGTTTGTAGAAAGCGGGATGGATCACTAAACAGGTTTGCGCTCTGAACCACAGAGTCACCCCAGTGTCACAACAACATTTCTTACCACAAACCTCACCACTCTGTGATGACAGTCTCTTTCTCCACTTAGGATGACACATACTCTCTCTCTCTCTCTCTTTCTCTACCTCTTTCTCTCTCTCTCTCGTTCTCTCTCTCTCTCCCCACCCCCTTTTCACCTTTTCATCGTACGTGTTTAACATTAAAATGGTAAAGGGGTGTAACGACCAATGGACCGAGGCCTAAATGTGCAGCAACTAAACCTTATTGTGTGTACTGACAATGACAGGTAAAAGAAGACTATTAACACTGATGCTGCAAACAACAACAGTATTGATGATGACATGGTAAGAGAAGAAAGTTAACATTGATGCCGCAGTAAACAGTTGTTTGGATATTCCACATCTCCCCCTCCCCCACCCTCCCAACTCCCCTTCTCCCTCCTCCCTCCTCCCCGTCGCTGGCGTGGCGCATTAGCGTAGTGGTGAGGGCACACGTTGCTGTATGGAGATGTGAAACATCAAGCCTGGTTGTTGTATGGAGATATGAAACATCAAGCCTGGTTGCTGTATGGAGATATGAAACATCAAGCCTGGTTGCTGTATGGAGATGTGAAACATCATGGTGAGGGCACACGTTGCTGTATGGAGATGTGAAACATCAAGCCTGGCTGCTGTATGGAGATGTGAAACATCAAGCCTGGTTGCTGTATGGAGATGTGAAACATCAAGCCTGGTTGCTGTATGGAGATGTGAAACATCAAGCCTGGTTCATTTCTTGAATAGATGACTGTCAAACCATTGTCAAACATGAAACTTCGCACATCAAGTTTCCCAGTGCGTTCAGTTGGGGTTGGGTTATTTTGCTTTGTGTAAAACCGGACCAGGTACAATACTGAGGAAGAGACGATCACCGGCATCACAAAGTTGGCCCTAACGCCTCTCTCCCCTCGCTACTGCCGACATGTTACGGAAAATATTGACTCTTTTAGCGCTTAAAATAATTTTCCACAATGTGACTACAAATGACACTTCAAAACAAATTATAATTTACCATTCAGCCAGTTGTCGGGGCTTTAACTTAGGTCAAGATCTAAGCAAGCGAATGCAAACGTCGTTTGTCAGCTTAAATTATCATACGTCATGTACACGTCATGGCGACAAGTCACCAAGGGCTGTCATGTGACAGTTTGTTTCGTGGTACCGCTAGTGACGTAAACACTCTCCCCGTGTCAGAATTAATGACCTCGCTGCTTACTTCTAAACAGATGCTCCTGCTAGTACGATGGCGGTTCTTAACTGCAATTTCTCCTCCCGACCAACTATACTCCTACATTGTCCATACCAGTCAAGTGCTACGGATTTTTGCGTAGCGCTACGCATTTTAAACATTTTCCCATTGCTACGGCGTATCACAAAGCTGCTACGCAATTTTTTACAAGTGACGATAATATTTTTTAACCAAGAGGGTTTTCGCGCGAAAGTAGTCTGTTCCGTTCGACTCCGGTTTAAAGACACTTAAGGCCCGGTCACACCGCAAGAACTTTGCTGGAGCGTTCCTGGAGCGGTGAAAAAAAATCATCACCGCTCGTTACCGTTCACCAGAAGTTGGCCCCCGTTAAGGCAACGCCGTATACGCTCAGCCACCGCTTATGGTCCCTCCTACCGCTCCGAAAGTTTTGAGCTGCACAAAATATTGCGAGCGGTGAGGAGTGGGCGATTTTCCGCTCCGGCAAAGTGCACCACTGCTCCAACAACGCCAAGTCAAAGTTTGGCACCGCAAGACGCAAGTTCGTGAACGCTTGGTTCCGCTAGGCCAACGCAGAAATCTTGAACGCTGGACCACCGCTGCTTCGCCAGCTTTGCCCGGGCGGTGTTTAAACGTTGCACAAACTTTGGTGGAGCGGTTGTAAGCGTTTTACGAGCGGACACGGGATTGCTGGAACGGTGTCTGGCGTTGAAGCAGCGATCCATTGCGGTGATGAACTTTGGTTTGGCGTTGATATGGAGGTGTCGGAGCGGGATCAGAATTTGGCTATAAATACGGGGAGGAATGGACCTGGAGCCCATTTGGAACCGAGCTGCCGTTGAGCAGACCTCGTTTACATCGAATTTGCTCAAAGTTACAGTAAAACTGTACTACAATGGATGCTGAGAGACTTGCTATGATTGGTGCACTAGTCCAGCAGCAGAATCAGAACCTCCTCAGATTGCAACAAGCTGTTGACAGAAGGAGAAGAGAGAGAAGAAGGAGAGACAGAGTTGTGTGGGTCGGACAGTGGATTCTGAGAAGGCCTGAACATGGACTGTATGACAAGCTGATGGTGGAGCTGAGGAATGAGGATCCACGAGCCTTCCAGCACTTCCTGAGGATCCCACCAGCCATGTTTGATGAAGTTGTACAGAGGCTGACCCCCAGATTGACCAAGCAAGACACCAATTACCGAGCAAGCCTGGAACCTGGTCTCAAAGTGCCAATCACCCTACGGCACCTGGCCTCTGGTAACACCTACAGAAACATGCAATACGCCTGGAGGGTTCCCAGCAACACCATCAGTGTGATAGTCAGAGAAGTGGTAAAGGCCATCATTGAGGAGTACAGAGATGAACTCGTGTTTTGCCCAACAACTGAACAAGGATGGAGAGACCTGGCTGACCAGCGGTACCAGAAATGGAACTTTCCCCACACAGTTGGTGTCATTGATGGCAAGCACGTGGCCTGTAAAGCTCCTCGTAACTCTGGCTCAGAATTCTACAACTACAAAGGCTTTTACAGCGTGATCCTGTTTGCCATGGTGGATGCTGACTACAAGTTCACCTACATTGACCTATCAGGCAATCCAGACGCTCAGATCTACAACGAAAGTGATCTCCATCGTGGGCTGGACCAGAACAGGATTCATGCCTTTCCTCAACCAGATCCCCTACCCAATGACAATCAGGATGTGCCTTACTTCATCATCGGGGATGACGCCTTCTCACTGCGGACCTACCTCATGAAGCCGTACAGCACCAGAAACCTCACCCATGAAGAGCGCATCTTCAACTATCGGCTGTCCAGGGCAAGACGGGTCGTGGAGAACGCCTTCGGCATCCTGGCCAACAGGTTCCAGATTCTGCTCACCACTATGCAACATTAACCCATGAAACTGTCAGAACCATCGTGGAAGCTTGCTGCATCCTCCACAACCTGATGCGCACCCGCTTCCCAATGGTCCAGAACAGACTTGTGGACCGTGCACAACCAGATGGGAACCTGCAGCCTGGGGCATGGAGAGAAGGACGGAACTTGGAGGACACTATGTTGTGCAAGGCCCCAACACAGCCTCACGTGCTGGGAAGAGGCAGCGAAACCTAGTCAAGCATTGGTGCAACTCCCCATCAGGATCAGTGGATTGGCAGGAGAGAATGGTGGCTATCAACTGAACACTGTGCTGCTGCCTTTCCTTCTCCAGCCTTCCTCTTCTTTTGTCCACGTGGCATGATGATCCGTTCAACTCCGTAGTCAAAAGCGGTATTCCGCTAAACCAACTTTAAACCCCCGCCGAGCGAACGCCCGCATGCGCAGAACGCCGCTCTATCAACGCTCGCGTCACCGCTAAACCAACGCTCGCTACCGTTAAGCCAACGCTATAGCAACGCCGGCTTCAGCGGTGCACCGCTAAGGCAACGCCCGTGTTTTCGATTTTTTTCCCATTTTGTGCGCGGTGACGAGCGTTGTCGAAATTCGGTCCCCCCTCCCTACCGTTCAAGGAACGCTCCAACAAAGTGCGGGCGGTGTGACCGGGCCATTAGTAAAAGCACCGCTCTTCCGCAACACGTGTTCGTTCAGAACTTCAGTCTACGATCAGTCTTCGTGAGGGAGAGACAGTCGGAGTTGAACAACGAAAATGGCAAAGCCTCCACCTAAAAAACTAAAACGACCATGGATAATTTTTATTCATTGTGTACATTTTGATAGGACTGTTCTTTTTATTTACTTGTTTCATGTCATTAACATTATTCATTTCTCTTTGATTACTTTCATATTATATCAGCTGCCATTTAGTTATATTTTTATTAAAATAATTGGTATAAGCTTTTGTGCAATGCTGATAGTTCTTTTCTTGGCATTGTAAACCATGTTTTGTGAATAAGCAAATTTGTTTGGGGGAAAAAAGTTAATCTGCTTTTTCTGTGTCAGTGATTGTCTCCCTTGGTTTTTTTTTTTTTTAAATTATTGCCTAGCTTATTTTCTTTCTGTATGTTTATTTATGTTTTTTTTGCATTTTCACTTTTATTTTGAAAAACGTAAGCCTACATGAAAATGTTTATAATGATAATGATAATAGCTAAAGTGTTGTGCATTAACAAGATTTTACAATAAATTCACATTGGATGTGTGTGTTATATTGGATGCAGAAGTTTCCAGTTTTGTTGCGAATCGCGTGATTCACATTAGTGCTACACCAAACCTCCATTTGCTATGGTTTTTCTGTTAAAGTGCTACACCACAACCCGAAAACCCCTTGACAGGTATGATTGTCCTAGTTTCTTCATCAGAATACTGATATCTACAGTTAGGCTTACCAAAGGCCTTCTGTCATTTTCTTCTACCCAAAAGTAGCGGAAAACATGATTTTTGACAGATCTCATCAGAAGAGCCAATGAAGAAAGAGACATTGCATGACAGGAAGAAGAGAGGAAGATTGACATGTCTGTTCCACACTGAACAGATCCACATGCAAAACAGAATATGCAGCCCCCTGCCTCCCCACATACCCTTCTCTCTCTCTCTCTCTCTCTCTCTCTCTCTCTCTCTCAATTACTTAGGAACAAAACAAAACTCACGTCACTTCCTTTGAACCACACATGACACGTCGGCTTGCAGAAGCAGTCACTGTTTGTTTACCTCTGTCATGTGTTCCGGTGTATTGTTGTTTTTTTAATTACATGTTCATGTCCAATCGTGCTCAATTAGCGAAGATTTTGCGGGAAATTTAGATGAAAAAATGTTTTTAAGTTAAGAAATGAGATTCTCCGGATGCTGGATATTGACGATCCAGCTGAAAGGGATTGTGACAAGTCTTTACGCCTCATGAAAGCGAAAATAGCAGTTACAGTATGAAGAAAGCGGAGCTGAAACAGTGCCAGTATCAGAGCCTGTGTGGTAGCAAGTACGAGTCATCCCATTCAACGTGGCAGGGGGTGTTGGACGATCATATTGGACTCCAGCAGGTGCAAGAGGGCATGGCAGTCGTTATTAAATAAATATTAAACGAATCGCGCAACAAACTTTTAAAAACAGTAAGGCTGATATGGGCGTCCTCTTATTGATTTAGTACACAAAATGTGGTGATGATAGGACTTCATTCAAGCTTACTAGACAAATATGTTTATAATTCCTGGTTTTCTTGAAGTGTGTTGTAGGCAGGCTTATGCTGGCAGGAAGATATATGGCAATGGCAGGGCTAGTCACAATAGTGTTAAGCCGAAATCCGCAACAGTGCCACATTGGAATTAACGTATCACTCGCCGAGAAAATTCCTGATTTTGAACTCACAATTCAAAAGAGAAGTCAAACCATTTCCTTATTATCACGAACACACTTCCGCTGAAAACAACAAGGGAATGGGTTTCATTGGCCAAAGAGCGCGAGTGTTTCATCCCTGCTGTTATCGCCATTGCACATTGCTAACACGGGCGAAACGATATAAGTTTCAGGCATAGGGAAACGTAGACAATTCAAAGACGTGTGGCCCGCGTTTTGTCTAAACGATGCACGCTCTGCACGTGCGATGTTAATTTCAGTTATGGGGAAAGCGCCAGTGAATTGATGCGTGCTCAATGAATCACATGGTGTTGTTTATGGTCGGTTTACCTGAGCTTTATAATACTTCATTCTGATGTACTTATCCCTCTCTATTATCAGCATCGTCATCAGCAGTAGCATTCATCGTCATCGTCATCATCATCATCCCCGTTCATCGTAATAATTATAATCATCATTCATCGTCATCATCGTTATCGTCGTCGTCGTTGACGTCTTCTACTTGATCCAAAGTGGGTGAGGGGAGTGTTGTGTCAACGGTTGATTGTTCATGCTGTCATTGAATTTTCCCATGAGAATTGAGGAGGATAGGTGGAAAACGGAGGAGAATGGACGGAGGGAAGGAGGATGTGGTGGAGGAGGCCAATAAAGATTCTGATTCCGGTTCTTCTCTCTCTTTCTCTCTCTCTCTCTCTCTCTCTCTCTCTCTCTCTCTCTCTCTCTCTCTCTCTCTCTCTCTCTCATTCTCTCTCTGTCTGCCTGTCTCTTACCCACGGTATCTGTCTCTTTTTTCCTGTTCTGTCTCTTTCTTCCTGTTCTCTGTCGCTTTCATCCTGTTTTCTGCCTGTCTTTCCATGTCTTTCTTGTACTCGTGAGTGGGGCCGGGTATATCAGTTGGTAGAGAGACTTACTAGTACCCGAAAGATCCCTGGTTTGAATCTCGGATTGGCCAACGTGTCATCATATTATTTTCCCTGGCCATCAATGGTTCGGTGGCGTCAGAAAATGTGACCAGTAGTCGCCTATACGCTCCGATGTCGTGTGACTATAATCTACAATTATCCTATTAACCTCGCACTTTCTCTGTCATGTGTGTTTAAACATATTTTCAGTTATACAAGGAAATAATCAAAATATATAATAACATTTATTAAGTTATTTATTTATTAATCCTTGTATAGGGTTTTAAAGCTCAAGAGCTACGCAAGGTGCTGACTGATACATGATCTAACTTAAAAAGATATTGCAGAGACAATAACAAATCTTGACCATAGTATCAAAGTGATGTCAGCGTTAGTTACATTAAAACATCAATTGAAACGGAGAGAGAGAGAGATGGGGGGAGAGAGAGGGAGAGAGAGAGACAGAGACAGAGAAACAGAATCGCGCGCCAATTACAGAAAACAAGGAAAATAATAATCATCAGCAAGCAAGGTTCGCATTCATAATAGTATCGGCAATACTCACCAACTCCCCTGAAATGCTAAAATAAATAAACTAATAGCAAATCTAATGCAATCATGTCGCTGCTCGCGTTTTTTTTTCTTTCCTGGCGAACCTAAATCAATTTTAAAAAAAAACAAGCACTTTCAGAGGAGTGTGTGTGTGTTTGCGTGCGTGTGTGTGAAGGAATTAAATGCCGCGTATTGTTTATCCGAGTGTTTTGAGTGTATTATTTTCAAATATTCAAGAATATGTCGAATCACATGAGAAAGCGTTGGTGGGAGCATAAAGAGAAAGAGTTGCAGAGAATGCCCGATGGATTTGAAGTCCCAGTTGTGACAGAGTCAAGTTTACAGTGGGAAGACAACATGTGTCACTGGCCACCGGTATCGTACCCTCACATAGTCAACTACTTCGTGTTTTGTGAAGGTTGCGACGGCGAAGCTATGGAAAACCACAAGAGTCTTCAGGTCCTGTTTCACTTTCTGTCGATGATCGTTCTTTAATCGTTGTATCGCTAGCTCTTCCATCTGACGACTGGCGTTTTCGTGGTGGCTTTCTGCCGATCTTCACTTTGCTGTCGTAACCAAGAAACAGCTGGGGAGATGGATTTTGAATGGTGGGCTCTCGGTCAGTAATATGAAAGGAACCGACAAAAATTGTCTTCGGTGGACGTTTTAAATGTAGTTTTGGCAGCCACTCTCTTTTTTGGTCACTATTTGAAAGGGTGTGCAGTTTGTAGGGCTCCGGACACACACACTCTCCATGAACCATTGGGTAGTGATCAACGAACCTCCGAAGTCGCCACAAATACAGGCCTCTACGATTGCTTTTGCATCCTTTCACTGAGCATGTACTTCCTCCACCGTTTTTATACTTATCCCGCTCGTTTTCTGGCTCTAACAATCGTCGTTTTCGGCAATTTGCCATATTTAAAAGTTACGCATCAAGCTTTGAGAAAAGCAAAACAATCCAGACCGGAACTTGGTTTCACCCTAACCTCGTTTTGATTTATAATGGCGATACCCACGAGTTTTTATGAGAGGTGCCGGAAAGTTGTGAATAGTTGGAGGGGGGGGGGGGGTATGCATTGAGCTTCTTTTGACTCCTGAATGCATATTTTATGTCATTTTTGCTTATTTTTCGTTCCCATTTTCGCTCTTTTGCTGCCTTTTTAATGAATCCTTTTCGCTCTTTTGCTGCCTTTTTAATGAATCCTTTTCGCTCTTTTGCTGCCTTTTTAATGAATCCTTTTCGCTCTTTTTGTATTTTCTGTACACAAAAAACGCAAATATCAAAAGTAATTAAAAAAAGGGATAAAATGGGTTTTTAATCAAAAAAAATTTAAAACAAAAGCAATAAAGGATATGGGTTAAATTAAATTAATTAAATAAACTAACGAACAGGGTTCAAATTTGACAGACAGCTATTTGCATGAAGTAATTCATCAACTATTACGCTCCTGTAGACTAACTACTTGCATAAAGTATAATTTATGTTTTATCGTTGAGATTATATAGAGAAGAAAATAGTGTTTTATATACCAGCAGTCATTATTATGTTTTATCTTTGAGATTATATAGAATAATAATAATAATGTATCAGTTTATATAGAGAAGAAAACTGTGTTTTTATACCAGCAGTCATTATTTTTATTTTCCGATCGGTGAAACTAAACTCAAAGACAACATCTATCGGCGAAGATTCACCAATGTAGGCCTAAGTGCCCGCCTATGTTCGACATGCAAATGAGCTTGGGGCTATAAATAGCAGCCAGTCACAGCCGGTATGGTTCCTTCGGATAGTCGCAAGTCTTTGAATGGCCAGCGTCGATGAACTCAAAAACAGGCCTATTTTATTCACACATGTATACATTTTTATTTTATAATACATTAGGGAAATTAATATATTATATTGCTCAAAGCATCAGGCCTTGCAAAGACTACCTGCAAGGCACGGTGCAAGGAGGCAGAAGAAGAAGGAGATGGAAAAAGAGGTGGGAGGACAACATTCGAGAATGGACTGGCTTGACACTGAGCGAAGCCATGAGGGTTGCTGAGGACAGAGAAAGATGGAGTGCACTGATTAAGCGATCATGTGGGGTGCCTCAACGACTTTCGAGTTACAGAATATGAAAGAATATGATAGGGTATGGTTCAGTCACGTTCGGAAATAATTCGTAATTAATCTTCGGAAGCCGTTGGCGGTTGCCAAGAAACAAATATGTCGTCACACCAGCGGGAGTGACTTTCATGGATGCAGCAAGAGATTAATAGGAAAATGGTATGTAATATGTGATAGATGCTTCGAACGCGAGGAGCACTTCGAACGGGAGGATGAACACCATCGAATGGAAAGAGGAGCACTTCAAACGGGAAGAGTAAGAGTACTTAAGCCTTGAGAGGTGAACTTTATATACCTTGGGGAGGAGATTTCGTACCTTCCAGAGAACTTCAACAGGAAAACGACGTATTTGGCTGTAGGTGGGAAGCCATGACTGTTAGAGATTGATTTTAACATTGAGTTCACGGGCAACTCCGAAGTTCATTTACTTTGGAAAGAGAGCAGGTATTCACTGTGGAAAGAAAGGAAGAGTATGATCTGGAATTAATGACTCTGCGGCGAATACAATCATCGGAATATCTGTGTGGCTAATTGAAAGTACTATCATCGTATCTTATATAAGTTTATTTGTGCGTTGAGTTTAGAGAAACGTTTGTGATTATATAGCAATGTGTGCATGCAATAAGTTTGAGAAAGAGTGAAGGAGTTATGTTTGCATTAGGTATACGTTATTTTGTTTGTATGTCTTCAAATAAGAGAATCAATTAATAATGAACGTAAACAGGGAAAATTCCAACAGTTTTGTGTACGCTTTTTATGCCCTCTCTGTTGTGACAATCGTGTACTTGAAAATTCCTCTATTACATTTTAATCTATTGACAAGAGGTAGTGTCACGTGGGGTTTATGGGTTGCTGGGCTCTGCACAATGGAATGCTGTAGCCCTCACGCTTTATTCTATGGGAACCGCTAGTTAGTCACCCGGTGAATTACTTTAATAAATTTATTTGTTTAGCTCGTTCTGTGTTAAGGCTGGGATACAGAGATAGATAGAAAAATTGTAAAAGATCACTGTCACACTAGCTTTCACACGGCTATGAATCATATGTAGTCCAGCCACTTGATAACAGTTAAAATCACATATTTATTTCTTCTACTCTATACAAGATCTTCGATGTACTAATCTACCTTAAAAAGTCATATGTCAATGCAAATAATTCGATCGCTGATAGTCTAGGCAGCTGTTATGTCTTCATAGGGCACTGGCTACTAGATGTTACACTCGGTTTGATGATGGTATTTTTCTTTATCAGTAGTGGATTCAGCCCCAATGCTGAAATACTGATGAGTGTAGCTCAGATTCGTTTATTCACGCAACCCGCTCAAGCAGCATACAAGTCACTCAGTCGACGTATGAAGTTTTCCACTTTTTATTCAGCACACACCAACAACTGCATACAATTCTCAACTCAACTCAACAACTTTCACAGCAACAACCCTCCACAACACACAAAGCATCGAATATATAATTTTTTTCTATCCTTCGAGATGACGACAGTTTGTTCTAGAAATGA
Organism: Oncomelania hupensis; assembly: GCA_036898135.1. Classification (NCBI taxonomy): domain Eukaryota; kingdom Metazoa; phylum Mollusca; class Gastropoda; order Littorinimorpha; family Pomatiopsidae; genus Oncomelania; species Oncomelania hupensis. The sequence continues at coordinate 173,246 of CM072515.1, read as the reverse complement.
CGCATTACAACTAACCAATCAGAATTAAAGATCGTCATCACTGACTTACGTCATACATCTCTCCACACATACCCCGAACCTTCTCTTTCTTCGACAATCGTCCCGAAACTTCGATCGATAGTAAACAAGGAGATACAGAGTATTCTCCGACAATATCGACCAACGAAAATTATCCACGTTATACAAAGCCTCTCCTAACAACAATGCAAACTCAAATCAAAGGTAAATAAACTCCATTATTGAATACTTTGCAAAACGAAACGATTAGATCTATCGTGCGCGTTTTAGACATACTTTCGTTCGTTTCAACGTAACATAACCCGCCACTCAAGAAGAAATTTACTTAATTTCTTTCAACAACGTAATGCACAAACAAAGTTTTAATTCTGGACTTTCTGAATACTGTCATTGTGCTCAGTTCATTCACACAGAGTCAATGTTCTTCCATCCGCAAGTCTATCTGGGTATTGTCAATGTTCACAGTTCATCCACACAGTCAATGTTCTTTACTCACACACTCTGCTGAGGAAGTCCGCACCAACATTATCCGATCCTTTGATAGATTCTACTCGCATGTTAAAGTTCTGCAAGTACATAGCCCATCTCATGATCCGACTGTTCACAAACTTGGCAGAGTTCAAGTAAGTTAGCGGCTTGTGATCAGTCTGTAGCACGAACTTCACTCCTTGAAGGTACAGTTCGAACTTCCGGATTCCCCATATGATGGCAAGGCACTCTTTCTCCATGGTCGAGTAATTTTTCTCAGCCCTGGACAGCTTCTTGCTGGCGTAACTGACCGGAAATAGTTTCCCTTCGTGTTCTTGCATCAGTATGGCGCCGATGCCTTCGTCCGCTGCGTTTGTTCTCAAGACGAATTCCTTGCAAGTATCAGGCAGTCTTAGCACCGGATCCTTCGAAAGGAGATCGCGCACAGTCTGGTATGCCTTCTCCTGAGACGGTCCCCACTGCACTTGGTTTGGACAGCCTTTCCGCACCAGGTCCGACAAGGGTGCTGTGATGGCGGAGTAGTTTGGTACAAACTCCCTGTAATATCCAGCCAACCCCAGGAAAGATCGCACCTGCTTCTTGGTTTGGGGACGTGGAGCGTTCAGAATCTTGGTGACGTTTTCTAGTAAAAGCCCCTTTTGTCCTTCTTTCAGCGAATGGCCGATAAAGTCTACGTTGTCAGTCCCCAGAATGCACTTACTGGGTCTCACGGTCAGGTTGGCTTCTGTGAGACGGTGAAACAGCTCCCTCAAGGTCTGCAGATGCTCTTCCCAGGTGCGAGTGTGGACTAGCAGGTCGTCCCAGTAACACACGACATTGTCCATCCCTTTGAGCATCTTCTTCATCCCTCTCTTCAGGGTAGCTCCGCTGTTGACCATGCCAAAGGGCATCCTTAGGCACTCGTACGTCCCATCAGGAGTTATGAAAGCAGTCTTTGGTATGTCCTGTTGACGCACGGGGACTTGCCAATAACCCTTGCTGAGGTCAATCTTTGAGAATATTTTACTCCCCGATAGTTGGCGGAAGAGGTCTGCTGCGGTAGGCATCGGCTCAGGGTCGAAGACGGTGATCATATTAACCTTCCTGTAGTCGATGCATACTCGGTTGTTCCCGTCCTTCTTCTTCACGACCACGACAGGGGATGCGTAAGGGGAACTGGACTCCCTAATGATGCCCATCTTCAGCATCTCATCGATGTCTTTCTTCAAGGATTCACGGGCCTTGAAAGGGATCGGGAAGGGCTTGGATCGAACGGGTATATTTGAAGTGAGGTGGACTTCGTGTTCGACCAAAGTTGTAGAGCCAGGGACATCGCTGAAGTTGTGGGGAAACTCGCCCATAAGGTCCTTGAGCTCCATCTTTTGACCTTCCGTCAAGCTTGGTCCTAGCTTAACATCGTTGATGCCTTCTTTGCTGTGGAAGTCTCCAAGTTCCAACAGTTCCTCGCTGTCAAAGCTGTTGTCGATCTCAGCTGCTGTTGCCACATGTACAGTCTCTGATGGCCTTTCCACGTACAGCTTAAGGAGGTTGGCGTGGTATATCTTGGAATGCTGGCCGACCTTCACCTTGTAGTCGTTGATCCCCACCACGGTCTCCACTTCGTACGGGCCTTTCCACTGCATCAGCAACTTATTGTGATCAGTAGGTAGCAGCACCAGCACTTTGTTGCCAGGTTTAAACTTCCTGTTCACAGCCCTACGGTCATAGTAGTGCTTTCCACAGTCCTGGGACTTCTTCAGGTTTTCTCTGGCTATCTCGAGAGTCTGCTCCAGCTTCTCCCGTAGCTCAAACACGTACTGGTAGCTGTTCTTCACCTTTGGGGTGTCTACTTCTTTCGTCCACAGTTCTTTTAGGATGTGCATCGGCCCTCGGATGGTTCTTCCGTACAGCAGCTCGAACGGAGAGAAGCCGGTGGACTCTTGCGGTACTTCTCTGTAGGCGAAAAGTAAGGCGTTAATGTAGCGATGCCATTGTCTGGGCTGCTCGCTGCACAGTTTCTTCAGGGTGGACTTCAGCGTAGCATTGAACTTTTCGACAAGCCCGTTGCACATCGGATGGTAGGGTGTCGTAGTCAAATGCCGGATGCTCAGCAGTCTGTTGATCTCCTTCATGCAGTCAGAGACGAACTGCGTCCCGAGGTCTGTCAGAATTTCTTCAGACACTCCAAGTCTACTGAACATGTCCACCAGTGCCTCTGCTACAGTTTCAGTGTCAATCTTCTTCAGTGGCACTGCTTCTGGGTACCGAGTCGCATAGTCCACTAAAGTCAGTACCCATCGATGACCTTCTTCACTCGGAGGTCTTATTTCGCCGATTAAGTCTAAGGCCACCCTCTTGAAAGGTCGGTCGATCAGAGGCATCCTCTGCATAGGCACTTTCGGGACCCTTCCTCGAGGTATGGTCTTCTGGCAAATGTCACATGATCGGCAGAAACGGCTGACGTCCGCATGAAGTCCTGGCCAGTAGAACACCGCCTGGATTCTATCCGACGTCTTCTTGATACCCAGGTGACCTCCCATGATCGAGTCATGCGCTACTTCCATCACCTGGCGCCTTAGGGGTAACGGTACCAATACTTGACGTAGTGGTTTCCCTCCGTTGACCCTCAGGTGCTGGAAGATTCGATACAGGATCTTGGCCTTCACCTCAAAGTAGACCGTACCACTGCCTTTGGTCACGTGGTCTTGGCGGTTCCTGTACTTGTTTAAAGTACTATCAGCTTCCTGGAGCTGGATCAGCTTATCTCTGTCCACGATGGCAGCTTTGAAGTTGTCGGCGACCTTCAGTGGCGTAGACGTCTTGTCTCTCTTGGCCTGGGCCCTGGTAGTAACAGCACCGACGATCTCTGGTCGGCAGGGCTGAGCCGGAGTAGCCACATTGTCCCGTAGCAGCTCTGAAAGGTCTCCATCGGGAAATGGCAATGGATCCTCCTCCACAACTTCGACGCGTTGGGTTGAGGCAGGACTCCATTCTGGATCGGGGTCGTCGGGTCGTCTCGCGCCGTCGATATTCCCGATCATCAAATCATACAGCGGCTTCTTCAGGCAAACCGCTTCGACTTCGCCTATGTAGAAAGGGGTGTTGACATGAATTTTTGCAACTGGCGCTTTCACACATTTGCTGTCGGCCATGAGTGTCCATTTAGAATCGCCAGTGAATTGTTCTTTAGCGATTAGGTCTTCTCTGACGATGACCCCACTGCAGCCAGAGTCTCTTAAAACAGTCACTTCATGATTTCCGACGCGTCCCTTTGAAACAGGCATGTTCTGGACGGTCACAGCTGCGCTGGCGACGACGGGGATGGATTTTCCGTTGGCAAGGAGAAGTTGGCCATCGGTCATGCACTCTTGCACGTCCGCAGGAGTAGCTGTGCGCTTGGTATCACTCGGAAGAATGACGCTCCCGCCGCACACTTGATGGTCAGATCTACTGTTTTGCCGTTGATTGGAGAAACGTCTCTGCCGGTTGCCCGCCGCTGCGTTGTCCGTACTGCTCCGCTGTCCGCTACTTTTGTTTTGAGGACAATTAGCCGCCGTGGTCTGTAGCGTTGCAGGTGAAACAGCCTCTTGAATGCCCTTCCCTGGAAGGAGGCGTGGAGTCCGTGTGTCTCTGGCTCGTCTGACTCCCCTGGATCTGGTTCCCATGGCTTCCAGTCTTCTGAAAATGTTTCGTCGCGCTGGGTGGCCCCAGGGTCTTCCCATGAGCGATGAGATATCTTTCAGCAGCCTCAGTCACATCTTTAAGCGTCTGCAGCTTTTGTTCTTCTAAGTGGGTCGCTAGGTCCTTGTGACAGGCATTGAGAAATTGTTCCTTCACGATCAGGTCATGGAGACTGTCGTAAGACTTCCTTTCGCCTGATAACTCCACCCACTTGTGTAGATATGACGACAGGCGCTCCACAAACTGCTTTGGCGTCTCGTCTGACTTAGGCCGGCATTCACGGAAGCGTTTACGGTAGCCCTTCTTCTCTGTAAAGTTGTAGCACTGCAGTAGGGCCTCTTTCAAGACGTCATAGTTTTTGGCGTCATCGTTCGACAGTCTGGTGTAAACTTCGAGCGCTTGCCCTGTCAGAAGTGCACTTAGTCGAATCGCCCAGTCTCGAGGGTGCCAATTGGAGCTTTCGGCGAACCTTTCGAATCTGGCCAGATAGCTGTCGATCTGGTCCTTCCCATCGACGAAAGCTGGCAATTTTGGAGCCATATGGTCGTTGGTGACTTGTGGCGCATGCTGATTGTTCTGGATACGCGCCAACTCTAGCTGGTATTGACGCTCAGCTTCTAATCGTCTCTCTTCCATCTCTCTTTCTTGACGCCGCTCTTCTCTTTCTTCTCGGCGACGCTGCTCTTCTAATTCTCTTTCTTCACGGCGACGCTGCTCTTCTTTTTCTAGACGCTTCTCTTCTAATTCTCTTTCTTCGCGCCGTCGCTGTTCTTCTCTTTCTTCACGCAATATTCTCTCCTGGCATTTGACGTACTCCGTCAGCTGTTTGCCTTTTAGATTTAGTTCAACCCCTTTCTGCCAGAAGTCAGCCATCTTGATGCTTCTGGAAAGTTCTTTTCTGGAAAGTTCTTGACTGTGCTGTACCTTTCTAGACTGTTCTAGAACAGCACGCTCTCTGCAGTAGCGCTGATGCTTGTCACTAGTCGCCTTCGCTGACGCAGGCCCCGCTGTCCTCGTCGTATGCGACGCTGCACCACGCTGGTGTTGATGTACACCGTCCTGTGCTGAAGTAGACGCGACGTCCGCTCGTCGCTCTCTGTAACACTGGCGATGTAGCTCCGAGACTGTTCCTCGACGTAGTCTTGCGGCAGCTACGTAGTCCCGATCTGTTGTTCGCTCACGAAGCAACTCTCAGCGACTACACGCCCTTGCAGTCAACCCGAACCTATCGGTGATGTAGTCCCAGTATGTTGGCCCCTCTCGACGCAACTCGTTGGCGGCTACCCTCGATGACTGCCTCTCGTAACGTTGACTCGCTTGTTGTAGCAGTTGAACCCTTGGCTATGGCGTGAATCGCGGCTTGACCCCCAAAATGTTACACTCGGTTTGATGATGGTATTTTTCTTTATCAGTAGTGGATTCAGCCCCAATGCTGAAATACTGATGAGTGTAGCTCAGATTCGTTTATTCACGCAACCCGCTCAAGCAGCATACAAGTCACTCAGTCGACGTATGAAGTTTTCCACTTTTTATTCAGCACACACCAACAACTGCATACAATTCTCAACTCAACTCAACAACTTTCACAGCAACAACCCTCCACAACACACAAAGCATCGAATATATAATTTTTTTCTATCCTTCGAGATGACGACAGTTTGTTCTAGAAATGACGCATTACAACTAACCAATCAGAATTAAAGATCGTCATCACTGACTTACGTCATACATCTCTCCACACATACCCCGAACCTTCTCTTTCTTCGACAATCGTCCCGAAACTTCGATCGATAGTAAACAAGGAGATCCAGAGTATTCTCCGACAATATCGACCAACGAAAATTATCCACGTTATACAAAGCCTCTCCTAACAACAATGCAAACTCAAATCAAAGGTAAATAAACTCCATTATTGAATACTTTGCAAAACGAAACGATTAGATCTATCGTGCGCGTTTTAGACATACTTTCGTTCGTTTCAACGTAACACTAGAGTTCATGAAGATTGGACTACTGTGGTCCGTTTTACTATAGTTTCTGAAGAGTAGACTACTGTGGTCCTTCTATCAGTTTCAGTGCACTTTTTCCTATGCACTTAGCTTGTGTGAAGCGGGTTTGAAGCCCTTTGTTGAGGTAGCTTCTGGTACAAGCTGGGTCGTCGTGTAGTTTGGTCCCTTTACACGCTGTGGTGTCTTGGAGGGTGTTTTCCAGGGTTGCTCTCTCAGTCCTGTGCTGTAGAGGCTAAACAGCCAACTCGTCTTTTCTGTGGAGTTGGGCGCACGTTATATCTCGCCTGTTCGTCTGTAACACAAGAGACGAAATTCTGCACAACCTTGAATAATAGGTCTGTGCAGAGCGTCTCACTGAAAGCCAAAGTAGCCCTCAGTGATCGCTCCACATCTCTATACATGAGCGACGAACATTCTGCTACGTCCGTGGTCCACTGGAATCTCAACTCTAATTTCCTATACATACATAAATATAACTATACACAAACAGAATTAATAATATTATAAGCAATCACTGGTACAGCCACTGGTCTGCAAACATACATATAGGTTAAACATCAGTGGATCCGTCAGGTATACAACATGGCGGCGCAACCGGTCGTGTTTCGCCACGTAGTCACGCAACGTTGGACGAACAATTCAAATCTATGCATAGCAAATTCCACAAACATAATTTCAATAATAATATAAATATATCACGATGAAAAAGAAGTATGTTCATTTACCTGTTTGACAAAGTCAGGCTCGTGGCTACTTGATTGAATTCTAAGATTCTCAAGTCCTGCTTCCTGGTCTATTCAGGAGAGATCTTACTGCTAACTGTGTTGCTGTGTACTGCTCCTCGTCTCAAACTCGACTCCTGTTCTATCTCTCTATTTGAATCAGCCAGACCTGGCTGAGTCCATTATAAACTGTGTTCCCATTGGCGGATAATCGACTCGCCTAACGTAGCTACGATGATATCATTGCCTACCGATTCAACACACACAGTGCTGACGTCACTACACTGTTTGCGTCAAGCTCGCAGTGTGTGTACCTCAGTTATACCATTGCTACGCTTGATTACTTCCATCGTCTGCTGCAGCCTAACATTAACATTCTAAGATTACAATGACTAAACAAGGCTACAACGTAAAGTAAGCAGGGTAAACTGGTCCGTCCGTCACAGGTAGTATGTGGATCTTTTCATAATTATTGGGAGGGATTTTGTTTTTCATTAAAATAGTCGATGAGATGGGCCTGCGGGAAGGTGGGAGGAAAGAGGGAAAAACCACTGCCTCTTGACACTGATGCTAGATGACCTTTTAATACTGAAGCTAGATGATCTTTTGACACTGGAGCTAGATGACCTTTTAATACTGATTCTAGATGACCTTTTGACACTGATGCTAGATGACCTTTTGATACTGAAGCTAGATGACCTTTTGACACTGATGCTAGATGACCTTTTGACACTGAAGCTAGATGACCTTTTAATACTGATGCTAGATGACATTTTGAGAATGATGCTAGATGACCTTTTGATACTAAAGCTAGATGACTTTTGACACTGATGCTAGATGACCTTTTGACACTTATGCTAGATGAGCTTTTGACACTTATGCTAGATGACCTTTTGACACTTATGCTAAATGACCTTTTGACACTGAAGCTAGACGACCTTTTGACACTGAAGCTAGACGACCTTATAACACTAAAGCTAGATTAATAAGGGCGCCGTCTGCAGTGGCTCGTAGGATCGACGACCTCTATGATGTGGCACGAGCAGTGACGTCACAAGATGAAGTAGGAGAGGCCATCACAGGGAGAGAACGGTTGAAGCAGCTCAGTTGTCGTTGTTGAAGGATTAGGCCTGTGTCAGGAACACGATGGCTGTCAGTTTCCAGTACTGCTCTCAGGTCGCTCTGTCTGTGTTCAGTCTTTATTACAGATGACGGATTTAGGGGTCTTAAGACTCTATTTCATACCAAGTAATGAACACCACTAGCTGGATACTAGCAACCGTCACAAGTGAAAGGCTGCACTAATAACACCAAAATGGGAATATTGTAGACTACAGTACCACACGTGCACGTGTGTGAATATTGGCGTTATAATCTAAGACTTAATGGTGATCATTATCATTAGCTTGCTGTGTCATTATAACATAAGGCTTTGTGGTCATTATCATCAGCTTACTGTGTCATTATAACATACCATTTAATGGTCATTATCATCAGTTTGCTGTGTCATTATAACTTAACACTTTGAGGTCCCTATCATTAGCTTACTTTGTCGTTATAATATAAGACTTAGTGGTCATTATCATCAGCGTATTGTGTCGTTATAACATAAGACTTATTTATCATTATCATCACCTTGCTGTGTCCTTATAATTTAAGACTTCAAGGTCCCTATCATTACCTGGCTGTGTCTGGATGCTTCACTGTCCCTAAATAGTGTTTGTAGTTACACACAGTGTTTGTAGTTACACACAGTGTTTGTAGTTACACACAGTGTTTGTGGTTACACACAGTGTTTGTACTTGCAGTGTTTGTAGTTACACACAGTGTTTGTGGTTACACACAGTGTTTGTACTTGCAGTGTGTGTAGTTACACACAGTGTTTGTAGTTACTTGCAGTGTTTGTAGTTACACACAGTGTTTGTAGTTACACACAGTGTTTGTAGTTACAGTGTTTGTAGTTACAGAGTTTGTAGTTAGTGTTTGTAGTTAAACACAGTGTTTGTAGTTACAGTGTTTGTAGTTACAGTGTTTGTAGTTACACACAGTGTTTGTAGTTACACACAGTGTTTGTAGTTACACACAGTGTTTGTAGTTACACACAGTGTTTGTAGTTACAGTGTTTGTAATTACAGTGTTTGTAGTTACAGTGTTTGTAGTTAAAGTGTTTGTAGTTACACACAGTGATTGTGGTTACAGTGTTTGTAGTTACACACAGTGTTTGTAGTTACACACAGTGTTTGTAGTTACACACAGTGTTTGTAGTTACAGTGTTTGTAGTTACACAGTGTTTGTATTACAGTGTTTGTAGTTACACACAGTGTTTGTAGTTACAGTGTTTGTAGTTACAGTGTTTGTAGTTACAGTGTTTGTAGTTACAGTGTTGTAGTTACACACAGTATTTGTAGTTACAGTGTTTGTAGTTACACACTGTGTTTGTAGTTACACACAGTGTTTGTAGTTACAGTGTTTGTAGTTACACACAGTGTTTGTAGTTACACACGGTAGGCCTATTTGTAGTTACGCGCAGTCTGCCGTGAAATCTGTTTCATCACAAATCCTTTATTTTAGATAGAAATGATCGGTTTTAACACTATGCCTACTCCATCTTCGAAACATCTACCTCCTCAAGTGTTCACGAAACTAAAAATGTAATTACAAAAAAATTAATGTAAAAAAAAATCCTGCACTCTACTTGTCAATTGGTATTTAAAGAAACAACAACACAGATAAAACTTCTTCATCATCGTCGTCGTCATCATCATCATCATCATCATCATCATCATCATCATCATCGTAATCGTCTTCTTCGTCTCCTCCTCCTCACCTCCCTCCTCTCTCCCTCCCGTAGGGTGCCGGGGGTTTCTTTATAAATAGTATCCCCACTTTCTGTATAAATAGTATCCCTACTTTCTGGACATTTAGTGCTTTAAATTTCTACTTTCGCTGTATTTCTCCTTCGTTCTTTCTCATTTCTGTTCTGTTCTATCAATCTACTATAATATCTTCTTGGCTATATCTATCACCTAACTTTTTTCTGGGAAACTCTTTTAAACTCCTCATTTGTGTTGGATCAGCATGGGGATATTGGACGCTTTCTGCCAAATGATCACTAGGGATTTCTATAATATTATTATTTATCAATGTAGGCATTTTACGCGTATGTGTTTTTAAAAATATATAATTTATAATTATGTTTATATTCCATTTTGTGTTTTTTTCACGGGGGTTTCATAAATCAGAGTATAGCCTAAGCGTCCCTTGCGTGGGATGCCTTTATTGTAAAGTGACTGGCTGATGGAGTGCCTTCAGTGTAACCATTTCGATTAATTGTAGACTATAGTCACACGACACCAGAGCGTATAGATGACTACTGGTCACATTGTTCTGACACCAGAGCGTATAGATGACTACTGGTTACATTGTTCTGACACCAGAGCGTATAGATGACTACTGGTCACATTGTTCTGACACCAGCGAAGCAGTGGACAGTAAGGGGAAAATAATATGGTCACACGTTTACCAATCCGGGATTCGAACCAGGTACCTTTTGGTTACTAGAAAGCCGCTCTGACCAACTGAGCTACCCGGCTCCACTAACCAGTATGGTTGTTTCAGCAGATCTTTTTTACGGGTAACCCTCTTTCAACCAAGTTGTGGTCCTGATTCGTGGTCCTGACTCGGCTCTTTGCAGTCCGCTGGACCCCATAAACAATGACTAAATCACGAACTCCTCCTCTTCTTACTTTTCTTCTTTATTTCGGGAATAATAGTATTGAAATTCTTCTTTCGTAATGTGGTACAAAACGTAACTTTTTGTAACGCATTCTTCTTTTTCTTGTCCTTTTTGTATTTGTAGAGTTCTGGAACTACTTTGATATATTCTGGAATCAGAACGACCCAAATGCCGGTCGGCTTTTGGTCTGAAACCATATTTCAAAAACTACAGAACGGATTTTGACAAACTTCATAGGAACGTTACCTAGGTTAATGTCATGCGTTCCATTCATATTTGCTCTCCCGCAAAGGTCAAGGTCAAGGTTAGAGATAGCGTTTGGTGTAATGCATATACGTAGCAAAGGGCTGAGGAATTTGACAGTGTTTCGCTGTATTTGTAGCTGCGGACTGTTAGGTGAGAAATAATTAGTAAAGGATATTATATGAAGGTGTCACAGTACCTACCTGCGCCAATTCAGTTAGCTCAGTAGTACATTATCTCTGACACCATCCTGCATTGTACCCCATGTTTTAATGCCGACACTGCCAAGTGGGAAAGGTTTTATGCTACACTTTAGTGCCACAGTAGTCACCCTATAGGGACAGATTGGGTTTTGAACCCCACCGCCCCATATGCTCCAGACACCTCTTTAGCACCCTTCCTATCTCCTCCCTCCTCCCACCCCCCTAAATCCCTTATTATTAAAGAAAGAACCTCAAGGTTAAGGCTCGCTTAACAGGACGTAAAGCTTAAGACCTGAAACACGCAACAAACACAAGCCTTTAGACTGGGGAAGCTCAATGGGGTTAGCAATTAAAATACTACACTAACTAACTAACTTCTGACCGTATCATATTTTATTTTCAACGACTTTCCACACTTCGCTTTCTAACTTTGATCCACTACGCAAATCTGTTCTTTTCACAAGGTATAGCTCTCTCGCTCCCGCACATCCCCGTTTCTCCCCTAATCCTTTCCATTCCCTAGCCAGCTATTGAGGCCGCCCCAAAAGTCTTAAGCTTTAGTAGTAATAGTAAATGATGCTGGAGTACAATAACATAGTGACCACTAAACTGTGAAGGACCTTTTAAAGGGACATTTTTAAGGGATCATAAAACTTAACTGACTGTGACTTCATCAACAGCAGCTGCTAGCAAAGCGGCATCAGAGGTTTTGCCTGAGACAAAAAAAAGCAAAACAAAAAAACAAGAAAAAAACCAAAAAAAGAATGGTTGTGTACGTGCACCCACCGATAGACATGCTCCCCCGCCCCTTCCTCCACACACTGCTTATCTTTGCACACACACACGCACACACACACACCTACATACACACACACAACCGTGTAGAAACGCCGTTGTGATGATTTTCATGAAACTCTACATACGTTACTTTGACATTTTTACAAATCTGTCCATTTTTTGAACCTAACCCTATCTCTAACCCAATCCGTAACTCTTAACCTAACTCTAACACAGCCCTAACCCTAACGGAACACTGTTTTGACGTGGTCCGTCAAAAGAAAGTACGTAGAGGTTCAAGTGTATGTCAGAATAACGGCGTTTCTACCTAGCCACAAACACACACACACACACGCAGTTTACTGCTTATTCTGACAGGTATACACACGGATTGTTTATTGTTTATGTATACAGATATACACACGCATTATTTATTATTTATACACGCAGGTATACACACGCATTGTTTATTGTTTATGTATACAGGTATACACACGCATTATTTATTATTTATACACGCAGGTATACACACGCATTGTTTATTGTTTATGCTCCCGTTTCTCACTCCCTTAATCCTTTCCTAGCCAGTCTATTGAGGCCGCCCCAAAAATGTCTTAAGCTTTTAGTTAGTAGTAAAACGATGCTGGAGTACTAACATAGTACACCATAAAAACGTAAACTGTGAAAGGCAAAGGGACATTTTAAGGGATCATCCATAAAACTTAACTGACTGTGACTTCATCAACAGCGCTGCAAAAGCGGCAGGCATCAGGTTTGCCTGAGCAAAAAAAAAAAAAAGCAAAAAAAAAGAAAGAAAACAAAAAAAAAAAGAATGATTGTGTACGTGCACCCACACGATAGACATGCTCCCGCCCCTCCACACACTGCTTTTCTTGCACACACACACACGCAACACACACACACAGCACACACCTACACACCATACACACACGTTGTATGACTGTAGTAAACGCCGTTGTGATTTCATCAATAACTTATTTGAAACTACATACGTTACTTTGACTTTTTACAAAAACTGTTTTGGCTCGCCTTCATATTGGGCATACTTGTGTCACCCATAATTTCCTTTTAAAAGGAGAGGAACCACCATGGTGCTTTGCATGTGACAAAACGTTTTCCGTTCGTCATTTTATGTCTGAATGTGCTGATCTGGTTGATTTAAGGGAAAGATATCTTGGTTCAGTACCTTTTAATGAGGTTTTTAAAGTATGCAATGGTCAGAACCTGTTTCAATTTTTACAAGATGTTGGTTTGTTTTATCGCATCTAAATCATGTCGTCTTGTCTTGTATTCTTGTTTGGATTTTATTGAAGAAACTGATTTTATTTACATCTTTCAAAATATTTAAATGTTAACTTTATTTATTATTTATACACGCAGTATACACACGCATTGTTTATTGTTTATGTATACAGGTATACACACGCATTGTTTATTGTTTATGTATACAGGTATACACACGCATTGTTTATTGTTTATGTATACAGGTATACACACGCATTGTTTATTGTTCCACTCGCAAAGAAGAAACAGTTTTGTCTCGCTTTCATATTGGGCATACTCATGTCACAGTTTCCTTTTCAAAGGAGAAGAACCGCCATGGTGCTTTGCACGTGATAAATCCTTTTTCGTTCGCAATTTCATGTCAGAATGTGCTGATTTGCTTGATGAAAGAGAAAAATATTTTGGTTCAATACCTTTCAAAGATATTTTTAAAACATACAATGGTCAACACCTGTTCCAATTTTTACATGATGTTTGTTGTTTTATCGCATATAAATCTTGTCGCCTTGTTTTGTATTGTTGGTTGGATTTTATTGGTAAGACTGATTTTAGTGATTTGATTGAAGAAATAGAACGTACTTTTAATACATCAGATTTAAAAAAGATTTTTCAAGAGGTTGCGTGTGAGAGTTTGTTTGAATATTTAAGAGTAAGGCTTGTTTTTTTAAGATTTGAACTTTTAGAATAACGTTTCTCTGGTCCTGATTTGGCTCGGAAGAGTCTGCTGGACCTAAAGCAATAACCATGTAATGTAATGTAATTGTTTATTGTTTATGCACACAGGTACACACACACGCATTATTTATTGTTTATACACACAGGTACACACACACGCATTGGTTATTGTTTATGCTCACAAGCACACACACACACACACACACACGCACACACACACACGCACACACACACACACTGCTTGCTGTTTGTGCACACACAAAGACACACCCAACTTACGCACAAAGTGACAGGCTGTCGCGTTTTCATTAGAAGGTCAGCATTGTAAAAAAGAAACGACGTTATGAACAAACAAATGACAGAAAACAAAGACGAAGGCAATTGCAAATTTAAAAAAAAAAGTAAGAAAATTACGTAGGTACACCTTGCCACGAATGTAGAAAAGAAGCTGGTTTGGTTTGTAGAAATTCAAGGCCAACAGGGTGAACTAGGTTGAAGAAGATTTCATCAGTGTCCACAGTTTGTACGTAAAATACGAGAAAGCAGTTTGTAAACTGTTTTCACGCCAAACCAGCTTAACTGTTTTCAAACTGTTGATTTTAAGTGCGCGCACCAATAACCATGAGTACAGGTGTGTGAAGCTGGCACAGATCAGGCGACCATGCCGTGTGAGGCAGCAATACTGATCCATCAATACCTTTGGCATTAATAAATAAATAGATAAATAAAGTCAGGCGAAAAAGCGAAGTCATTGAAGCGGAAAGGTATGCGCACAAAAAACCCCACTGCGCACTGCTGGTGGCGCCAACACGGAGACAATTAAGGACAATAACTTGCAAGTATGGCGAGAAATACAAAGTCGCTACCGGCTTACAGACCGTGCACCTGTCCGCCGAAGTTCTGTGCGAGAGCTGATTTTCAAGCATTCAACTTTAAAAATTGTGAATTATACAATTTGAAACGTTTGATTAAAAACGTCACTAGTAACTTCCGTAGTTCCGTCATTGTAGCTTTCATAGTTAAAAAAAACAACAACAACAACAACAACAACGACAACAACAACAACAACAACAACAACAACAAACACGTAATTGTAGTAGTTTTATAGTCAAATACGTCATTGTCGCTTCCGTAGTAACTTGTGCCATTTTAGGCGCTGTATTGGTGGTCAAATAGGTCACTTGAGTCACTCTAGTGGTAAAATGTGTGCTGTGCAATGACTAATTAGCGAGAACACCCAATTTCTTACCATGGTAGGTCACTTGAGTCACTGTAGTAGTAAAAGGTGTGCTGTGCAATGACTAATTAGCGAGAACACCTTACCATGGTAGCGTGGCCGGCTCCCATACGAATCTTTGACTACCGAAGTTATCCGCCTAGTTGGATTGTGTCCTTCACTTCCGGCAGATCTAATCTTTCAACTAATAAGCTGACAGATGGACACATCAAACCGCGTTTATCAAGTACACGCCTTTAAAATGCAGACATTTGCGATAGTGCACGATTCCTCGCCAGTTGAAAATCTGTCATGTTCATTTTCTATGATCTATCATATAATGCGCTTTAACAGTTTTGCAGTAAATTCTTCCTGCTGCTACTATCACACTCCTGCTGCTACTATCACACTCCTGCTGCTACTATCACACTCCTGCTGCTACTATCACACTCCTGCGAGCTGGCCTTGTGATGCCGTTATCAAGTTTTTGACCTGTGTCATTGTTTGTGAAAAAAAGGCGATTGACATTAGAAATAAATTGTTTTAGGCTGAGTTTCTGTTCCTTTATGCTACTCCTGACATCGATATTCACATGGTTTAGCATTTCCGGATGACCAACAGCCTGATAGCAAAGACCATCCGGCAAGGCACGGTCCAAGGAGGCAGAAGAAGAGGGGGACAGAAAAAGAGGTGGGAGGACAACATTCGAGAATGGACTGGCTTGACACTGAGCGAAGCCATCAGGGTTGCTGAGAACAGAGAAAGATGGAGTACGCTGGTTAAACGATCATCTGTGGTGCCCCAACGACCTACGAGTTACGGGATAGGATAGGATAGGATAGGATAGGATAGGAATAGTCTGTTAAAGTGTGACAATCCCCTTCCATTTAACATACACATAACGAACAGATCCGTAGGATCTCATCTTTGATATGATGATGATGATCATTATTGTCAGGGTGGCGACGTGGTGATCGTCCTTAACGCTGATGCAATAGGACGTTAAGCTTCGTTGTTCCTCCTCCATTTAACATAGATTAATTCGAAGATGTTCATGAGCATAGGATTTAAGCCTATTCTCATTATGGCTGGACATAGAACATACCGGGAGCCGTGAGGGACTGGCAAGAGACATAGAGAGAAAGAGTTACGTTAATATCAATTTCAATCTTTTTATAATTATTACACGTGCATAATGCAAGATTATTTATCATTTTGACCAAGATGAGTAATCTTGTACTGTATTCACTCATAAACTACCACCACACAGAGAGTTCAGAAATATATAAAGATTTTGTGAAAAGCAAAGCTAAAAAGATAATGTCTGATAACAGTCATCCCATGTGTAGATCATTTGAACTGTTGCCCTCAGGTCGGAGGTTTAGAACCCCGGCCTGGAAAAGAAACTTGTATGGCCACTCTTATGTAGCGGAAAGGGAGGCGACTGGTTGAGGCTTGGGAGAGAAATTGTCTACCTTGATTTTCTTGGTTAGACTAGCCTTGGGTATGGGAGGCGAGATATAGAAAATGCGCGAGCATTTGCACGAGCAAGTGATCGCGCACTTGCTCGCGCATTTGCTCGCGCATTTGCTCGAACACTTGCTGGAGCAAATGCTCGAGCATTTGCGCGAGGTTCGCGCATTTGCTCCAGCAAGTGTTCGAGCAAATGCGCGTGCGTTTTCTATATCTCGCCTCCCATACTTGGGTGGGTCCTGCTTTGCAGAATCCTTTGGGTATGCCATTGAGTTACGCAGGACAAGGCGACACGACATTTGTTCTCCCCGGCTGACCATTCACCTGCTGCTTTTGGTGGTGAGCGGGACCACATTGTCGGCAGGCATTTTATGCAGGTCGGTGGCAGCGACTTTGCAGTTGAGTGCGTGGCACTAGTAGCCGGCAACCCGGTACTACCAACCACGCTTCACCGCCTTGCAGGGCAAATATTTGTATGTCCCTCTTTTGAGGGATAAAATGAAAATAACAGCTCGGGTGGAGCAATGTTCTCAAGGTCGTGGCCGAGAGACGGGAGTCAAATACTCCGCTCGGCTACATTTATTTACCAAGTGCAATCCGCATTTGAAATTTAAGCAAACTGTGATACCCCCAGTTACCTACATTTTTCTTCTGTGTACTGTGATGATGTAATGTGATATGATGTGAGTTGTGCAATGAAGTAAGCTATTTATTATGCGTATGATTGTCTTAATTAATGTTTTATATAACAAAACTGTTAATATTTCTTTTAGTTTTTAATCTTTTCGTCTTAGTCTTCGTGCTACTAAAGACAAATTTCCATGTTATTGTATTTTAACTATGGACAATAAAGATTCGTATTCGTATTACTACAATCGATTCAAGTAAGGGGCGTCACGTGCCGGCGGCATGGCTTTGGCGATACCTTTGGTTTTAAGCACGCAGCACCGGGAATTAAGAGCCAGATCTCTTTACAGCTCTGTTTTGTAACGGACAAGGCGCCGAGGTCTACCTACCGACATGTTCTTCCTAACCCTTCATTATCTTCCTAACATTACACAAATGTACATCAACCACCTCTAAACTTTTTGTTACAAAATTATAACAAACATATTACAAGATCCGTAGCAATGTTTATTTATTATGCTATACAAAGACGCGACGAACAAAGCAATGTCCGCTCACAAACGATCGTCTTGAAATAGTGTTCCACTGTTACTTTGCTTTTCCATGGAAATGAGTTGAAATATTTATTTTGCGTTAGGTGCTAAGCACCACAGATTTTTGATTGTTTCAATGATTATAGTTGTTTTGTGTTTGACCTCTTGGCGAACAGGCTGTAGGCCTCGTCAATAAAATTGTGAATCTTGTGAATCTTTACTGTGACCCCCTTACAACTTCCTATATATTCTTGTGACCAGATATACAACTCACTATATATCCACTATAAAGACCAGCTATGCAACTCACTATCTATCCACTATGCTGTGACCAACTATCATAGTGTCTATTCACTATGCTGTGACTAGCTATACAACTTCCTGTTATTAAAAAAACACGATTTGTGTAATAGCGCATCATCGATTTTCCAAGAACAAAAAACTACGGAAAATGCGTGTTGCAACTCGCGAAGAATAGTAATAATGACCAGAACTGTCAGTTTTACTTACTAGTTAAAATGACTACACATTGTACATACAGATTTAATTAAACAACAACA